>VZSV01000040.1:4183403-4198171 GCA_013398735.1 Nothocercus julius
TATTTTTATTATTATTGTTCAAACTGCAAAAGCATCAGGTCTTTTCTGAGACACTTGGACATTTTCTAACCATGGTTACAGCTAGAGGTAACCTTCCCACAGCTTCTGAATACATTGCAGCTCTCGAAAAAGGGGAGCATGTGAGACTTTTCCCCAAAGCCCTTGATCATCTGTTCCCCAGGCACAAGTGTGGAGTTGGTGCAAGGCCCTGCATCCTCAGATCATATTCATGTTTTCCAGACAAGCTATACAAAAAGCAGGAACACATTAAAATTACCCAAATGAACACGAATACTTCAGACAGACAATGCATTTCCCAAATAAAACTTTTCTGCATTTCTTAACAAAATTGTGATGTTTTTTCAAACAAGAAAAAATATATTGACACTCCAAATATACTGAAGAAGTATTCCGGAAGAAATGTATCAGTACCACTTCCTAGCAGTTCTGATCAGCCTATGCTTTTGGTGTTAATCTAATTTTATTCAGAAGATTAGGTATTTTGCTACATCCAGTGAGAGCAAAATCAGACTATCACTCATGTATTCGCCGGCTCTCTAAGAAAAGCAGAGGCTGAGGGATTAAAGGACACCACAGAAGTGTGTGTGTGGGAGTGAGGAAGGTACTGGTGCTCATAGGGGGAGATCAAAAGGACAGCAGAGGTTGTGCACGCAGAACCAGCTGCAGGCACCAGCTCATATTCCCAGCAAAGCCAAGTCTCCAGCTGAGCATATGGCACCATGCACTGCAGCAGCTGCAGGAAAACTGTCTGATCTTCTTCCCCACGGGAAGCTCCCTCCAGGTATCGGAGGCCCACAGGAGAATCCATGGGGAGACTTGCTACAGTGCTCTGGACCTTACCATGATTTCTCTTACTGCTGTGCTGAAAATTTGCACTGTCACTCCAACTCTGCTTCGCTCAGCTCAGGACCCAGAAATTCAGCTTACCACATTTCCCCTCTAACTTTATGATGATCGTTATTAAAAGAAGCTTGAATAAATATATTTTCCAGAGAACTTTTCAATGAACAGATTCTCTTCCTTCAGTTACTAAGTACAGTAACTTCAGTTACTAAGTACAGTAACTTTCAGTATAGTAATTCATAATTTTTACATAGTTCTCCCCTATATTGTCCTATGAGCTGGGTGGTAGAAACCTAAGCTAGTCTGCAGCATATCTGATGGGCCACTGTCTTTCTTTTCCTTCATTAAAATTCCTATGATGTCTCTGCTAAAAGTCTTTGTCACAGCTAATGGAGGTGGGGAAGTAAGGGGAACACAAATTCTCTGTAGTTTGCCTAAAAAGCAGAAACACCTGCTTGAGTCATGAGTAGATTGTTGGATGAGTTCAGCAGGGGAGAATCCGGCAATTAATCTGAAGTGTCACTGCATTCAACAGAAAGTGCTGTAGAAGGCTTCTAGGGACATAAAGATAGTTCTGGCAGCCAAAGAATGCATATGTTCCTGTGGTTTATTCCTTTTTTAAATACTTTACTGCACCCAAAGAATAAAGTTTTCCTCATAAAAGAAAACTCTGCTTATTGATTTTCTCCATGAATAGTGACCTGCTCTGTGGAAGTAGATATATCAGTGTGCATATGGGAGCATCTAAGATTCAGATATATCCCAATTCCTGTCAGAAGGAAAATGCAGTTATCATCTCTTCCCTCCCCCTCCATTATATCTATAAATGTATATATCTATATCTGCATCTATATATCTCTTTATATATGTTGGTGGATTGAGATCTGGCTGGATGTCAGACCTCAGAGGGGCGTGATAAAAGCGTCCAAATCTAGTTGGAGGCCTGTGGCCAGTGGTGTCCCCCAAGGATCAGTACTGGGACTAGTGCTCTTCAACTTGTTAATCAGTGATTTGGACAAAGGCACAAAGTACACCCTGATCAAGTTTGCAGATAATACCAAACCAGGTGGAGTGGCTGACAGCCCAGAGGGCTGTGCTGCCATTCAGAGGGACCTGGACAAGTTGGAGAGTTGGGCAGAGAGGAACCTCCTGAGGTTCAACAAGGACAAGTGCAGGGTCCTGCACCCGAGGAGGAATAATCCCAGGAACCAGGACAGATTAGGGGTTGACCTGCTGGAAAGCAGCTGCTTTGGGAGGGATTTGGGAGTCCTGGCTGACAACAAGTTGACCATGAGGCAGCAATGTGCCCTCGTGGCCAAGAAGGCCAAGGGGATCCTGGTCTGCATCAGGGGGACTATTGCCAGTGGGTCGAGGGAGGGAATCCACCGCCTGTGCTCAGCTCTGGTGAGGCCACACCTGGAGTACTGGGTGCAGTTCTGGGCTCCCCAGTACAAAGAGGACGGGAAGCTTCTAGAGAGGGTCCAGTGTAAAGCGACAAAGAAGATTAAGGGACTGGAGCATCTATGAGGAAAGACTGAGAGAACTGGACCTCTGTAGCCTGGAGAAGAGAAGATTGAGAGGGGATCGGATAAATATGTACAAGTACCTGAGGGGAGAATGTAAAGAAGATGGGGCCAAACTCTTCTCTGTGGTGGGCAATGACAGGACAAGGCGTAATGGGTACAAATTGAAACAGGGAATGTTTCATCTCTATATAAGGAAGAACTTCTTTCCTGTGAGGGTGACAGAGCAGTAGAACAGCCCAGTCTGTGAAGGCTCCTTCTCTGGAGAACTTCAAAACCATCTGTGATATAACCCTGTGCCATGTGCTCTAGATGCCCCTGCTTGAGCAGGGGGGTTGGACTAGACGATCTCTAGGGGCCCCTTCCAACCTTAACCATTCTGTGATTCTGTGTGATTCTATATCTGTCTGTATGTGTTTGTGTGTGCATATATATATATATATATATATATATATATATCCATATAATGAGACAATCAAATTTACAATGATGGCCAAATTTGTCCTTTGGATGTGAACTTAATTGGATTAATTTATATGCAGAGTTACAAAGACAGAATTTGCCCCTTACAGTACTTCCTTTTTATGTGGTTTCATGTCTTCTTTCTTACCTTTTTGAAAAGAGGATTGCACCCTGAGATCATTCCACTGTCCATGGTCAAAAATTAAAGCCTTTAAAATAAATTTTTCAGGAAATTTGCCCACATTGAAATCTGGAAAATATCATTAAGTACTGAAAATAATGTATGGGTTATATATATGAGAAAACAGAGTTTTCTCAAATTTCAGTTACATTATTTTCCAGCTTGTTGGGTTGTATATCTCAAATATGTTAAAATTGTTTGTTTTGTCATTACAGAATACAGGCCCCCAAAATTCCAAAATTAGCAAAACTAATTTAAAGAATTTTGCACCAGTGTTTATTAGACTCCCAGACTCCCTATTTTGTTTTATTTTGTTTTTATCTCTGCAAGCAAGAATTTTTACATTGAATTTTAGAAGCAATCCACACACAGATTTACATTCTGACTCAAACTAGTTAGCTGCCAATTGAACATTCCTGATTATATTTTACTTTTCTGATGGGGCAGATATTGATGTGTGAGTTATTTGTGCTCCATTTTTATCTCTCTGTGAAGATCTTAAATTCCACAATGACTGGCAGCACTGCAGAAAATATTTTTTACATTTTTTTTTTTCTGCTGAGAAATGAAATTTTAACATACTATAGTCTTTTTTTCTGGCCAGTTACTGTGGGGAATCTTTTAATCTAAGATATTTGAAATAATAGCCCAATAACCAGATAACACCACTTACTGGAAAGGCATAACTACCTGGAAAAAAGTGCAAGAAACTGAATATAGCAAAATTTATATTTTCTGTTCTCCTAAACACACTATTTTTAAGAAGTGATCAGCCATGACAACACAAATTAAACTTTCTAGCATGGAGGGAAAATGTATTTCAAGTTTTATTTTCTATTTCAGTCTAACTGGTTCATACAGGTAACGTGGCTTAGATATATTCCATTTAAAAAAATCCAAACCATTGATGCAGAGTTATGTTGAAAACAAATATGAATTTATAATTTGCACAGTCATTATTTAAGGTGATTTTTTTCCAAAACAACACATGCAGCACAGATACAAAACAGTGGTTTAACAGTGAGCATTTACCTTTCGATTGATGACAAGGAAGGTGAAGGCTCTTTCAGCAGAACACTTGGAACACTGGATTCTCCTTTTCTCTCACACAGGTACATTTACAAATTAAGAAGTTAACATATCTTACCTTTGTAGTCCTAAGTTTTGGAGAACTTGAAGAATGAAGAACTTGCAAATAAGAACTTATTCCCCTTGTGGAAATACATTACGTATTGCATCTTCTGCCATTTCTTGAAACAGGTACCTTGTACGACATGACCTGTTTATAACACAGGCTAATAACAAAAGAAAACAAAAACCTCATAAACAAAACCAAAATATTTTCCCTAAGAAAAATATTTTGCTAAATTTTATTTGCTTAATTATTCTTTTTTTTCTTCTTTTTTTTTAATGGCACTAATTTCTTCTACAGAGGGTGTTGGTTTCAACGTAGAATTTTGTCCATTGACTTTGAATTTTCCTCATGGCTACTTTAAAACCTTGTTTATCCTTCATTACTAACCTAAACTAAATCCTAATTAGATTAAATTATTAAACATTTGGGGAAGGCGGGGATTGGAGAGTGGGAAGCTTGACACCTGGCAGTCAGCCAGTTCAGATACATGGCAGCCAGCCAGACGTCTGAGCTGGGGAGTCTGATAATATCTTTACTGAGATATTTTCTTTACTGAATTACTTTTATTTACTGAATTATTAAAAAAAAAAAAATCTGCCACTGTCTAGATGGTTTTTGAAATTATCTAAAATGTCTAATTGGGAGTTATGTGTTGATTCTCAGGAAAATCTGAACAAAATATTCCAACTTCTCATCCATTTACTTTCTTGAAAACAAGGTTAAGTAAGTCTGTGTATACAAACATAATTTACCTTTGGACTCTGCTAAAGGCCTTAAAATGGGATTAGTTAATTCCAAAACATTAATGCACCTTAAGGCCTTTTGAAGTCCTACAACAATGTCCACTGATCTGAAAATAAAATAAGAATCCAGACCTAACTGGTTTAATACACTTTCAATTCACAGAGCCCTTTCGTGCCTTAGTAGACTTAAATGAAGTTGTTTGTGGAAACTGGACCTAACCGTGCTTACTATAATCCAATTATCGCTCCAGTCTTACCTTCCAGCTAGATGCAAACTAAGGGTTCTTTACTTACAGTTAAAAAAAAAAAATAAAAAAAATAAAATAAAACTTTTTGCGTAAAAAAAGGTGACACCTATATTATTTAACAGTTACGCATGATGATATATAAACGTACAAACTACTTAACAAGCGCAAAGTCAATTTTCAAGGGAGTTAAAGCTATTGGTATAATGTGAGAGTCTGACTATTAAAAAAAGCCTATACATAGTGTCTTTGAGTACATAGTGTCTTTGCAACATAACACGGGAATTATTCCAGATTTTTCTTTCTGCTTCTCATGGATTTTTGTTTTGTTTTGTTTTGCTTATTACATTAATCAAAACGCTCTCACTTTAACATCATATTCCCCCATTTTCAAACTTAGTCTTTGATCTCATATATGTAGATAGCTAGTAAAGAGGAAGGAGAGGGAAAGAATGAGTTCTGATCCAAGTCTTTCTGAGAGAACAAATTACATATTTATCTCAGAAAGAACAGAAAGTTCAAAAAAAAAAAAAGTTGTCAATTTTAATATGTTTTCTGCTTCAAGATTTATGCAGGTGTCTATCAGAATTCCAGTAATATAGAGAACATTTTTATTTAATTTTTATTTAAAATTGATTTTTTTAATAGATGGCATTTGTTAAAATTAAAAACATACTGAATTCTGACTTCCAGTTTTGGGAACTTTCTTTAAAAAAAAAAAGTTAATTTTGTCTAAAAACAATCACCTACATATTTTCACCTAGTCATATTTTTTAGATGTTGTGTGGAAACATAAAAACAACAACAAAAAACCTTTCTCTAGTCATAATCCAGATGGCCTTTATTCTCATTATTCTCATATTTATTTGAAATAGGCCATCTCAACTACATTGCAGATTCTGTCCTTTATGCTATTTCATTCCAGTCCACAGGAGAGCTCAGAGCTGGAATCGAAGGCAAGATTTTCCCAAAGAAATGTGTTTAATAATTTATCAAATAGGTAACATAAATCTAATATAAATCCCACCACAGGAACGTCTAATGCCAAGTTATCATATTATAGACATACTTCATAATGTCTTTTAGTTTTTAGGTAATATAAATAGGTTGATAAATTTATTTATGTTTTCCCAAAATAATTAGGATATCCCTTGCTTCAGAGTTTTGTTTTAAAAATGTCAGAAGCATCACTATATCTCAAAATATTCATTTTTGTATATAGCACAAGGTTCATATGCAAATCAAACAGAAATAAATCCCATCTTCCAGAAAGAATTCCACCCTCAAATGCATTAATATGTGGCTCCTTCGGGTCATTTATGCATTACATACTTTTATTCAATCACAACATGATTTAATTATGTATTTACTGTATATTTTGACACATTTCCATTTGGGATCCTTGCAGCATTCAAGGCTGCCTGTCTTCAAACATGAAGAATGAAGTCTGTCTATTAAAAGGTTAGAAATTGTAAAACAAGCATAGGGCTGTCAGGCTTCAAGGTCCATCAATCAATAACGAGAAGAACAAATGCTAGTTGCAATTCTCTTGCCATACCGTAGCATTTAGTTATCTCTTTAGATGCTAACAGTAATTTTTAATCTTCTCAGTGGAACTCAGTCAAATGTCATTTTCTAATGTAAAACAAAAAATCTGGTAACAACAAAAGCCTAAAATCTTCAATAATTCTCAAGATAAGTGAACATGTGCTTTTGTAACTATGTTAAACTTTAGTTAAAAATAATGAAACTATGGTCAGTCTTTAGAAACAACTGGACTTGTGCCTCTGGAGGCTCTGGCTAGCACAACACTTCAAAGATCTCCATGGTTTCAACAGTTTATCAAAAGAAGGTAAATTAGGTTTGACAAGCACCGCAGTACTCAATTCCTTACCACTGCCCTAATGCTGGGGTTAATCAAAGCTCAATGATTTTAGTCATGGTAAAATCTGACCTACTAAAATCTGACTAGCCAGAAGAAAAAAATATAATAATAATAATAATTTCATGTAGTACTGGACAACCAAACACTGGTAGACTCAGTTCTTGTGAGAAATGTTCCCTCACTAAATTCCTTCACTCAATAGTAACAGTTTATCCAGGTCCACTCAAAAGTAATGATTTATCCAAGTCTTGCCAGAAGCATTAACTTTTTGGTGTGATAAGCACCTAGTATTTTGTTCATAAACTACTCTATCCTACCCTCAGTGCTCCAGTAGTGGAACATAACCTCTTCAAGCAGATTTCTACAGAGGGATTTCATGTGAGAAAATTATAGCCAAGTTCCTCTCCACATTTGCCATTCAAATTGATCAGGTATACAATTTTTTTTCAGGTCGGCAAGGGACAATCTTTACCATAAGTCCAGAATAAGTGGAGTCTGACTCTGTAGTACAATAGTTCATATGGTAAGTAGGTTAAAGAGAAATACATGTATATATTTTTTCTAAATGTGGTATCACTGGCATGAGAAAATAACTGTCATAGCATTGTTAATACTCAAAGTCCTTTTTGTTGCAATATTCAATAGCAGTTGCAAAAGAAAAAAAAAAGCTTTTAAAATGAAGGAAACTTAAGTGATCAGATTTTTTTCTGGGAAATATCAGTTTTGTTCATATTTAATTGCTTTTTGAACTATGCATGTAGTCAAGACAGATTTCATATTCATAAAATATGAATATGAAGAGAATTTTTCATATGAAAGAATGATAGTTTGTTTTTTAAAAAGCATTTTAAATCCTAGAATTTATCTATTCCCTTCTTTTAATCTCTAGACAATTTAGTCAATTTCTCTACATTCAGAACGATTTTTATGTATCAATTTGGCATAATTATTTTTGTTCATAAGTAATTATAAATTCTCTGCTAGGTAGTCATCTTTCAGTCGTTATTGAAATATGCAGTCCTCAAAAAATACATGTGCATATAAAAATTACAACTGTCTACCACTTTATTAAAGGATTGAAGAAATAAGATTTAAGTAATGATCTATTCATCTTTGTTGTTGTTGTTGTCGTTGTTGTTCATTTTGCTGTTGTTTTATGGACACAGCTTGAATATAACTTGGGGAGAATACAGAGAGAGAAGACAGGACAAATGTCAAGCCCAAGGTTAAACATAAAGTATGCCAGAGATGGGTGTAAATTAACCTGGCCTCTTATCTTGAGCGTTTAAAGCAGAGATTAGGGAGGATATAATTGCACTGGAGACCAAGCAGTACGTAGATGAGATACCAGGTCACAAGCATCTAAGTTGCAAGAAAATCTTAAGAGATTTGGTATTATTACAACTGAAAAAGAGAAGGGAACTGGAGGTGAACTCAGAGTTAGCGATAACCCTCTCCTTGAAGTTTGATTTATACTCAAATTTTCTCATATTTCCAGGGATGGAGATTCCATAGTTTCTCTGTCCTCGTGTTTAGCCACTCTCATTTAGGTACATGTTGCCTCTCTTAGTGAGAAATTACATTTAAGGATTAGGCTTCCTATTGTCCAGTTAGAATTTCCCTTGTTTCCCTTCTCATTTCCCTTGTTTGCCCTCTGAGAAGGATGTGACTGTCTTCTGTATAAACTTTTTGCACAGAGTGCAGCTGTATTTCCTCTCTGTGTGCCACAACCTTCCTGAAGTCCTTCTTTCTCCAGCAGCAAAGTTTCCAGCCTCTACCTCTGTCCTCCCTTGCTTGGAGGTAGACTCTGGCTGTCCTGTCTTCTGAGTAATGTGGGGCTCAGTGTCCTCTCCCTGCAGGATCTCCATGGAGAATATCATTCTGCCCGTGTTCAATACCAATCTGCTTTGGTATTGGTATTCATTCAATACCAACCCTTTGCTCTATACCAGACAAATCACAGTTAGTGAGATAGTGTTGGTGTTACAAGTCTGATCATGAGGGATGCTTTGGACTTCCATAAGCATGCCACTAAATATTGTCAAAAGGAAATGTCAAATTTTGGTTCCCTGCTTTTTGCAATGAAGCTCAGGGAGAACAAACAAACAAACAAACAAACAAACAAACAAAAAACAAGACAAATCCATATATTTTTATCTATCTAGAATGTTAAATAGTACAAAATCTATATTATTAATTGGGAAATGTGCATTATGCCAAGCATGTAAAACAATGAATATCACTGAAATCTAAAGACATTAAGATTTGTTCCTCAAGGATGAAGGAATTAAACTGCATTTTAAAAAGCAAAAAGTTGTGAGTCAATTGTACAGAATGTTTATCTTGTTAGACTGTTTCAACTTGTTAGACTGTTTCTCCTTGCTCCTATTTCCTCACATTTTGCCTTTCTTCTCCAGCAGTCTGTACTGGTCATGAATGAGGAACTTATATTAATCTCTTCATGATTATTCAAAGTGACAGCTACAGACAACATTTTTATTTTAATTCCATGAGGCTATACATGTGAATTGAAAGTAAATAACATATCTAGAGAAATAACATAATCATTTTCCAGCACAGACTATAGTATGGTACAGATATTTCTTGATAATTTTTAGGAATTCCATAATTCCAATTATGGAATTTTTAGGGGAACATTTTTTTTTTTTTCCATTGGGACAGATAGTGACTTTGTATTGAAATGATAGAACCCAAAATTATTATTTCAAGGATATCATACATAATATTCCGCTCATGCTGTAAATGGTCTAAAAGCCATAGACAATTGATTCTGCTTTGTTGTAAACACCTTTGAATTTCAAGCTTTTATTTTATATTCAAAAATATTTTAGACTTTGTTTACAGCTTGAACCTACCATTTTGAATTCAATAGGATTTATGTCACTGATTTCAATGATATTAGGATCACCCACATTTACTATGCCATTGTACAGCAGAAATTATTGGAATAACTGGATTTTTATGACTCTAGATAGTAAATATGACTTGTAGAACATTTTAATATAATTTCTGTGTTACTAAATTTCACTGTCAATGCAAACTTGTGATTAACTGTTCCAGACAACAGTTTCAAGTGCCAGAAATAAAAGAAGAAGAAAGAAAACATGGGTTCATTTTTTCCACTGTTTTAATTTTCCTTACATGCTGTGCTTGGCTGTATCTTGATAATTTGCTTGCCTCCATAAAATATTGCTTTTTGACATAATTCAGAATATTTGCAACATATTTTAGAGAACTAATAAAAAGTAGCAATTTCCATTTTTTGCAAAATTTTTCATCCAAATGAAAAAGAATAAAATTCAAAATAAAATATGTACTTGTATTTTTTATTTAAGTAAAATGACTTCCAGAACTATTGTTTTGATACGTATTTGAAGCTGAAATAAGCTGAACTAGAAATAAAGTTGAAAGTCTCAAACTTCTTGAAAATAAATGCTTTAATATCAACATTTTCAACTAAGAATCTATATAATTGTATACCAAATCAGTGCCCCAAATGGAAAATAGACAAATCAAAAAAATCAGTGGTATCTAATTTATTTTTCCTTCATTTCTTAGTAAAGCCATTTTTTTTTTAATTTCTGCTTCAAGTTCATTTGTAACTGTGAACAGTTATAATTACAAAAATATTTTTAATTTTTTTTTTTTCTCATCACTTAGATGTTATTATATAGTTGTATGATCACACTACATGGGTAAAAGAGAGGTTTTTGATTCTTTCCGCAGTCTCCCTCTCTCCAAAGTAAAAGGTACTTCTTCATGTACATGGTTCATGTACATTCCTGATCTTTCTTTTGCCAGAACTGCTTTTTTGGACTCCCGTTCCTATGAATCCTCCTCATTTATAGGTCTAATCAGTTTCTATTTCAGAGACTTTGCTCTCATTTTAAGGGTCAAAAGCTCCCTTCCTCCTGCTAATCCTTTGCTAAAATCCCTATCTTTCTGAGCAGGTCCCACTTTTTACCCTTGAGAAATAACTGTCCACTACTGCTTTTTCTTAAGACCCTTCAAAACTGCATAGTGTTCATGAAGCAGAGCATTCCAATGATATACCTTTCTCTAAAGACTCCTGTGAAATGGGTAAGCTTTACAATTATGTATAAAGCAGGATGACCTCTATCATTCTCTCTGATTCTGGGAGTGCAGAATGCTGGGATATAGAAGAAAAGGAATTCCTGAATATCCCTTGAGCATACTCAGCCTTCGGAGAAGCACACAGCTATAATGAAAAATTCTTTGTACCTCAAGATAACCTTTAGACAATAAATTCTTTAATGAAAGAAATATCTCATTATAAGATTGTATGATGACAAGTAAATACATGCTGATAAGCATTTAAAAAAAAATAAAAATGAGCAACCATATAGTTTCATATCTGCTGTAACTTCAAGCAGAAAAGCTGAATTTGTGCTGCTAAAATGGTAAACCTCATCACTGCTAAATACTCCTAGAAATTTTTTTTCCTCCATTAAATCTGACCAATATCTTTGCATTATATTTTTAACTAAATTTTTATTTTAATTTCAATTTGGTAGTCTCACCTGTGCATATCACTGGATATCACTGGGAGAAGTCTGTCTCTATTTTCTATACCCCACCCATCAGATCTTTACAAACATTGATAAGATTCCCCTTGAGCCTTCTCCAACAGAACAATTTCAGCTCTCTCATCATTTTCTCATATTAGAGATGCTCCAATCCCTTAATCATTCTTGTGACCCTTTGCTGAACTTGCTGCAGTATTTCCACATCTTTTGTATTGGGGAGTGCTGAGTAGAGGGGAAGGAACCCTTGACTTTCTGGCAGTGGTCTTCCTAATGCAGCCTTTTAGTTGCTTTAGAAAGAATTGTGTTATTAAGGAATAGCTGGAGTAAAGTTTATTTTAAAAGTTTAAAATTGTCCTATTTTGAGACATATAGCTGTTTCTGAGGTATATCTACCTACCTACCTACCTACCTACATACATACATATATCAGTTATAACACAGTCTAACTCACTTCAGTTACTAAAATTCCAACTTCGATGAAAAGCCTTTTTTTACTTCTGGCCCATACATGTTCCTCTGCACTCATGAAACATTTTTTTTTCATGTAAACATTCTTTCTTTCTCTTTAATTCCTAAACTAATAATAAACATTATTCGACATTTTTCTTTGTAGTTAAGGCAAAATACTGATCTGCATAGAGTGAAAGCATCATTGCCAAGTTCATTGGCTTAAGAGTGAATCTGAACAGACATCAAATTTTTTACTTCTTATATACTTCCTCACTCTAATAATTTATGAGTCAATTTTAGTTCATATGATTGCTTAAGAAACTTGGGAATAAAATTGCTCTCCAAGTATACAAGTAAGTTCTGCAGTGTAAATCTTACGCTAAGAGTATATAATATAATAATAAATATATATGTAATAACCAGTTAATAAATTACGGGAAACAGAGTGAGGCAGCTACCCAGTGTTCCAGCATTGTTTGTCATGAGGTTGAGCGACACAATATTCACTACAGTGTTCTCAACAAGCTATGGAATATTAACCAGCTAATGTATTTGTCAGTAACTTCTCTTCAATGCCAGAAAGAAATGAAATTTTGGACAAATTCCAAAGCATTTTGACTACAACAGGCATACAGTACCAAAAAAAAAAAGTCCTTAAAAATTCAGAGTTTTTAAAATAATATCACCAAAGATGTCATTAAGTATTGTCACTATATTTGTGCTATGTCACCTGAGATTAATTTATATAACTATTGGGCAGGCAAGTTTGTTAATGAATTGTTGTACAAAGAGACTTTAGGTATTAAATTCTGAGGGAACTTGTTAATTCGGCTTGGTCCCAATAGCCAGCAGAATCACAAATATTCTTGTACATTCCTGCAGGTAAAATGTCAGTATATTTATCAATATCCATTTGTTAATACGCAGCAAATAAAATATCTTAGCACAACCAATAAGGGAAGAACTAGCTCAATGTCGTACAATATCAAAAATGCAATAGAAGCAGTTTTTCTATTTTCATCAAGCACTGAATTAAAACAGAAAAGGAGATAGAATCTGATCAGTCCCCTCTTTCTGGAGGACAGAGGTGACTAAACAACTTCAGTAAGTTGTGTTGGACTAGAGAAACTTGAGTAAAAATATGTTACGCTGATCTTGGAAAAACTACTTTTGCTATTGAGGATCAATGTTTTTGCTTTGTTCTCTGCTTTTATTATATTTAATTGTTGACCTTTCCATTAAACAGCAGGTTTTGATTTTTTGTGACAACATAGAAATCTTTAATAATGTCTCATTCCTGCCCTTAAAAAGAGGCAATAACAACAAATGAACTCTGATATTCTCCCATTTGCAACCATACCAAAGTTCTTGGCTGTGGCACAAAGCAGGAGAAAACCATTCTCCTGAAGCACAGCCACAATCAATTCCTGTGAATATATAAAGGTGACACTTCTGCTTCAAACCAAATCAGAAACTGCTAAGCAGTACCATCCTGCCAAGCACCAAATGGATGGGGTAAAACATTTGTGAAAGCTCATGAGGGAGGAATGCAAAGCTAACTTTGTATGTAGGCAGCGTTTGTGTATGATTATGAAGCTGTAAATCAAGTTGAGCAAATAGAAGGTGGGGTTGGGGTGCAATTTTAGGGGATGTGGCAGTGGCTCTGTTTCTGTGGCACATTTCTGCCAAGGTCTAATGAGCAGTGCATACTAGTTATATGAGTAGGTGTTTTTTATGGTGAATTTTAAAATGACTTATTTTATGTTTATGTAGCTTATGCACAATTTAACAATTGGTTATCTGGAGATCTAGAAAAGCAGCATGATTCCAATGAGCAAAAATTGCTACTATTGTGCAGTCAGCAACCTTAGTGACAGCTTACTATCTCCTGCAGCAGCAGGGACCAAGTCTGTGCTAGCTTTACTGTAATCAGCAGATGAACCAAGAAACTTCTTCCAAACACGGCAATGCTGCTGACCACTTCTGAAAATAGCAGGGATGTTTAAAATCATCAAAATAAAATAGGTTGTGTGTTTGTATGCCAAAGGACAGTGATTCTTCTGAACAGACTCATAGTCTAGCACATCCTGGCCAGTTCATAGTTATCTTGACCACTTTTCTTATATGGTCCTTTCCTTTCTAGCCTCCTCACTGATTATCTTGAGTTTTTGAGGTCTTTAGAAAAACACCATGAAACAGGGACAAATTTTTTTTGTTTAAAACTACCAAATCTCACTGTATACTGACCTGATTGTAAATGAAATTGGATAGGTAATTATCTTCCAATCTGCCCGAAAAAAATCCTGGTCTGGATTGAGACCAAATCGTCATTTTTTCAAAGTTTTTTGTTAAATATCAAAGCACAAGCCTTGACCATCTGGCTCTTATCAGCATGTGTTCCTTCTCTTCTTTCTCTGTTACATTTTTAGGGAAAACACTTTTCAGAACATATTACCTCTGAAAAAGCCAGAAATTAATATCCTCTGCATGCTACAGAGAACTCATAGCAATATGTCTCTCTTGTGGATTATTTCACAAGATCAAGTCTGTTCCTAGACATTTTTTTCAAAGAAAGGAGGAAGAAAAAAAAACAATAGACTGAAATTTTTAGCAAATCACCGGTTGTAGAAAAGAAAATAGGGCATATAAGATATGAATTCTTACAAATACACCAGAATTTCTCTTTAGAAATCTGTCAGCTTCAGCTTTGCT
>VZSV01000040.1:4217830-4251396 GCA_013398735.1 Nothocercus julius
AGAAACTTCAACCAGCAAAAATCACACAAACATATGGAGCAACATTCTTCTCTTTGAAGATAGAATAAAGACTTCTTTTGACTGTAGTGGGAAGAAGGTCTAGCATTAAAAGTTGTGCAAGTCTCACTTCAAAGTCTGAAGAAGGGCTGCCTGGCTATTCCAGGTCTCATAACCATATATTGATACTCAGTTATACTACACCAGGGCTTTTGTTATGTAAGGGCTACTATGAGCCCATTGTGGATGATAAACATATCCTGTGTCTAAAGAACAGAAATAACTGTGAATCAAGGGAACATCTTCAGCTGTTGAAATTATTGCATTACACTGGAAATCAATGGAGATTCAACCTTTTACGTCAAGTGAGAATATGTTTTCTTTGTATCCTATTTCTAGTTTCATCATGGAGCTTCTGTGTCACCTGTGGTCTGCCATTTTCTCTGTGTGCCATTTTGATATGTAGTGTACACAGTATTTATTTCACAGCACTACTGTGTAACTTAATTGATATTTTTAAGACCATTTGAAAATAAAAAAAAGACTATTATTCATTTATTCTTCATTATTCCTTCAAATATTTTCATCTTTTCCTCTAATATGTCATATTAGGTAGTTGCCTACATAACCTTCTTTGTATTGCATGTCGGAATGTAAATCTGAACAGTTGTAATAATTCTCAAAAGTTGTTTCATGTAGAATCAATAGGAAGGAAAATCTTTCCAAAGACGCATCATTATAACACTTTTTTTTTTTTTTTTTTTCAATAGAAATATTTTAAAGATGAATGAAAAAGATAAATCATTAGTGTTAGGGAGTAAACAGATTTGAATGTTTAAACCTATTACAAAAGTAGACTGCCATCCTCAGAAATGTGAAGTTGCTATGTTTGAGACTAGAAAAATCTAATTAAGAATTAGGTATGAAAAGGCTATACATCTAATTGCCTATTCACTTGTTAGTGTTTCCTCCCTCCTTCCCCTATGGTAAAATATTTCTAATGCCCCTACAAGTCCAGGATAATCCATCTTTATACACTATTTCAGAGATTACCTCACTATTTACACAAAAACAATAACTAATCACAGATTTTTTCAATAAAAATTTTATGGCAAATCACATTATATATATATGCAGCAAACTTACTTGGTGTAGATTTGAAGAAAGAATCACAGAATGGTTAAGGTTGGAAGGGATCTCTAGGGATCATCTAGTCCCACCCCCTGCTCAAGCAGGGACATCTAGAGCACGTGGCAAAGGGTCACATCCAGGCGGGTTCAGAAGATCTCCAGAGAAGGAGACTCCACAACCTCTCTGGGCAGCCTGTTCCTGGGCTCTGTCACCCTCACAGGAAAGAAGGTCTTCCTCATATAGAAATTAAAACTTGCACCTGTTACCGCTTGACCTGTCACCAGCCACCACGGAGAATAGCCTGGCCCCATCCTCCTTATATTCACCCCTCAGGTACTTGAACATGTTAATCAAATCTCCTCTCAGTCTTCTCTTCTCCAGACTAAACAGGCCCAGTTCACTTAGCCTTTCCTCATAAGATAGATGCTCCAGACCTTTAGAAAGGACCTCCCTCCTCCTCTCTGCCCAAGTCTCCATCCTGTCTAGACCCCTCTGAATGGCAGCACAGCCCTCTGGGGTGTCGGCCACTCCATTCAGTTTGGTATCGTCTGCAAACTTGCTGAGGGTGCAATCTGTGCCCTGATCTAAGTCATTGATGAACAAATTGAACAGCACTGGGTCCAGTACTGATGCCTGGGGCACCCCACTGGCCAGAGGCCTTGAACTAGACTTGGCCTCATTTTTCAAGACCCCCTGAGCTCCGCCATCCAGCCAGTTCTCAATCCACTTCACTGTCCACTCACCCAAGCTACCCTTCTGGAGATTTCCTATGAGGATGTTATGGGAGACTGTGTTGAAAGCCTTGCTGAAGTGAAGGTGGACAACATCCACGGCTCTCCCATTGTCCATCCAGCCAGTCACCTCATCATAGAAGACTATCAGGTTCGTCAAACATGACTTCCCCTTGGTGAATCCATGCTGACTGCTCCTAATCACCTTGTTTTCCTTCATGTGGTCTCTGGGATGAGCTGCTCCACCACCTTTCCAGGGATGGAGGTGAGGCTGACTGGACTGGACTGGACTGGACCCTCTTGCCCTTTTTGAAGACTCGAGTGACATTGGTTTTCTTCTAGTCCTCAGGCACTTCCCCCGTCCTCCATGACCTCTTGAAGATGATGGAGAGCGGCTGAACAACTCCCACCAGTTCCCTCAGGAGTCTTGATATATAGCTGTTATCCCACCTTTGCTATTTGTAGATGTTATGCTGATTTTGGTTATCTGATAGTTTAAATTTATTTAATCTAAAACTGCATTGATAAATAATCATCTTTCTTTGGTAAATGATTATCTTCTCCACCACTGCATCAATTTTTTTAGTTATTATGATTTGATACGTTAGCCTCAGTTCACACACTATTTCGTTTTCCCATTTTCTTATAATAAAGAGTACAGTTTTACACATTTCCAGTAATATTATCATAAAGCATTTGGCAAGTTTGCTGGGTGCTTTTTAAGTTTTAGGAACAAACTGGTCATACACAAACCCGTGGGCCATGATAGGATACCCCCATCTGTGACGAGGGAGCTGGAGGATATAACTGCAAGGTTATTCTCAATCACCTTTGAAAGGTTATGGTAAAGAGGAAAAGTGCCTGGGGAATAGCAGACAGGAAATGTCACATTATTCTTTAAGAAAGGTAAAAAGGAGGATATGGGGAACTACAGCCCTGTCAATCTCACCTCATTCCTGGGAAAGATGAAAGAACAGCTAATCCTGGATACTGTGGATACCGTACATGAAAGACAAGATCAGGAACAGTCAGCACGAATTTGCAAAGGGAAAGTCATGATTAACCAAGCTCATAGACTTCTGTGGTGATATGGCTGGCTTGTTGGATGAGGGGAGCACAGCGCATGTTGTTTGTCTTGACTTCAGGAAGGCTTCTCACATCCTCATAGACAAGCTGATGAAGTATGGACTAGATGGTCTGAAAGTGGACTGAAAACTTGCTGAACTGTCAGCCTCAGAGGGTTGTAATCAGTCTCACATAGACACCAGTTATTAGAGGTGTTCCCCCGGAGTGGTTACTGGGCTCAATAATATTTAACCTTCATTAATGACGGAATGCATGTCTAGTGAGTTTGAAGGTGAGACAAAACTGGGAGAAGCTCTTGATACACCAGATGGTTGTGCTGATATTCAGAGAGAACTCAACAGGATGGAGAAATGAGCAGAGAAGGACCTCATGAAATTCAATAAGGGGAAGTGCAGGGTCCTGGTCCTGTAAAAGCATAACTCCATGTACACTGGTACAGAGTAGGGACCAGCCAGAAGGTGAACAGCTTTGCAGACAAGGACCTGGGAGCCTGGTGGACAGCAATTTGCACATGGACCAATACGAAGTTCTTGTGGCAGAGAAGGTCAACGGTATCCCAGGCTGCATCAGCCAGAGTATTGCCAGGAGGTCAAAGGGAGGTAGTGCTTCCTCTCCTTTCAGCCCTTAAGGGCCCGCCTGTAATACTGTGTCCAGTTCTGGGCTTCCCAGTACAAGAGAGACATGGAAATACTAGGGTGAGTCTAGCAAAGAATCACAAGGATGACTGAGAGACTAGAGCATGTGACATACACAGACAAGTTGAGGGAGGATTGATCAGCATGGAAAAGTAAAAGATCAGGGGGGATTTATCAGGTAGGTGTAAAGACCAGATTCTTCTCAATAGTGACTACTGAGAAGTCACTAGTCTCAGTGGCTAGTGACAGGAGAAGAGACAACGAACACAAACTGAAACGTGAGAAATTTAACTTAAACATAAGAAAACATTTTGTTTTCAATTGTTAAACTGGTCTGTTAGACCAGATGATCTCCAGAGGACCCTCCTAACACAAACTGTGTGTTCTGAGATTCTGTGAGAATTATTTGTCTATTTCTATGGAGAGTAGATTGGTGGTGGTGGTGGGAGTGGGGGGCAGGACAGTGTTAGAAATATATTAAAATATATAAGAACTGTAAAAAAAAAAAAAAAAGCCTAGAATTCTACTAAAAGTTCTTGAGAATAGGAAGTCAAATGTTCCATGAAAAGGTGCCTAACTAAGAAACAGATTCCTGACCAGAAAAGAAAAACGAAACTGCTAGAAAAGTCACATAGACTCCAGTATGCTTCATACTTTAATATGTATTTTTTTTAGCAAACTTCAACTTAAGTTAAAATTTATATTAAAAATATCCTCTTGATAAAGGATATACTCTGGAAGTCCACTGTTTATGTAGCACCACAATATACAATTCAAATAAAAGAATATCAGTAGGTAAAGCTGAGTGAACTTTTCTTCAGACTACTTAGGTACAAAAAAATGTTAAGAAGCTTATTGTACCATATGCAAAAAGGAATGCTATTTGAAACCTTTAGAAGGTCTTCAGCCAAAGAAGGGTTTAAAAAAGATGCACTAAAATAGATTCTTCTACAGTCCAGTGAAGGATTTCCAGCTTTCTTATATCTCACAATGCAATTGGTCTCAGCCAACCACTAAGGTCCTTCTAAAGATGCATAGCCTGGATAGGCAATTTCTATGCATCATTTCAAATTTGCAAACATGAATATGTTCATGTTTGAATTCAGCTGCTTATACAGAAGCATTTTGCACAATTTCAGAGACCCTAGCGGCATCTGAGGAAGCCACCCGGAACTGTTAGATATGATTCAAAACCATCAGGAAATCCATGCCTTCCTAGAATGAAATGTAGGTGCCAGACAGGATACAGTCTTTGAAACATGAAGATATTTTCTGACTTGTTTGTGTTTTCTTCTTCATCATCTGCAGGAAAACAAAAACAAAAAATGAGGAAAAGAAAAAAAAAAAAAAAAAAGTGTCTATGTTAGCCTCCAGTGTTTATGTGCTATTATTGTATTAAGAACTTCTAATTCCTGACCTTCTGGCTGGCCACCAGCAAACTGAACTTGTCTATCAAAAAATGAAATCCCAAATAAATTTTGCTACCTTTTTTTATGCTACTGGAACAGGTATGTGCTATGTTTGTTCTGAAACATTGAAAAAAATATTAGCTATTTTAACTGATAAACAGTGGACTAGCTTTTTGACCAGGAGATTCCCTCTAATGGACTCTTGATAACGTTACGTGGACACCAACTATATGCAATATTTTGATCATGCTATAATGGCTTCCACTTTACATTTCTTACTGTTGTTATGGTTATGGTTGTTATGATAATTCCTACATACAGTCAGAGATGATTAATTTCACCAAAATTCTTCTTTAAAAGTATCATAAAACCTTTTATTTCAATAATATAAAACTTGCAGAGAAATGCAAAATTATAAAAGTGGAATAGTTGCATTAAAAGACACAAAAAGTTATAAACTAGTACAAAATAGCTGAAAATTTCCTTCAAAAAAATCCCTGTTAATAATTCAGAGTGATCAAATGACCAAGAATATGTATTTTGTTTCTTTTAGTATAAATTTTGTAAGTTCTGATTTCCAAGCACTAGAACTACATATTATAAATATGACTCAATTTTCTGGCTGATCAAACATTGTTGAAATCAATAGTTTTGACAATTTACACAATTTCAATTTTGCTTTGATTTTTTTTCATATAAGACATAGATTCTTGCTACCCCTGAGAAATGCCGGCAGTATGGTTAGAAGATTTAGTAGTGCTGTGTCTTTATAGATATTGATATTAATAAAACAGGCACATAAGCAATTTTGCTTTCATCTTCATCATTATGTATCACCTAGACACTATGTTTAATGTGTTTCTTTGTCTAATATGTAGCTCTTTGGCCTAGGTATCTTTAGACTATTTTAATTTCCTTTGCACTAATGAAACTGCATCCTTTACTGCAGGACTAAAGAGCTGGGAGACTGTTTTAGATACCTTCATTCTCTTATCTTTTCAAAAACATAAAAACTCCAGGGCATGTTATCATCCTGCTGCTAAAGAACTTCTGCTATGTTGCAACAATGTCTTTCACAGTCAGACCTTGAAATGGTCATTCACGCTTTTGTTATTTCAAGATTAGATTATGGCAATTCCCTACTGGCTGCTTGCCCAATAGGATGCTGCATAAACTCCAGCTGGTGCAGAAAGCAGCTGCCAGGTTTCTCTTGTAAAAGGGACAATCTAAACATATTTCACCCTTTTTGAAAACTTTGCCCAGATTACTGCTTAAGTAATGTATTGATTATCAAATAGTCCTTCCCATTTGTGGAACATGACTTTGCTATAGTGCACTTTATCAATATTTTATTTTAAGTCCTCGCCATGAAACAAGATCCAATAAGGAGAGCAGTCAGGTTGTCCCAAGGTTAACTTATAAATTGTAGTGAGGTCCTATGTTGTATCAATTGCACTATTTTTCCCACTTAACGTAAATGATCTTGAGTTTCAGTATAGATTTTTGTATAAAACTGCTCATTTAAGTAAATGGAATGTCACAAGTTTCCTCCCACTGAGAATCTGGTCCTTAATTTCAATATCCTTTTTAATTGTGTCTTTTTGGATTTGATGGAACTAATTACAAAGTCAGAGGGCTTTGTCATTTTCTCTTAAGTTTGTGTTCTAATTCGCACTTTGGACTGAGACTCTGCAATAAGATGGTGTTTGTGTGCATCACAGAACAAATTCTTACAGATAAAAAAAAAACAAAAGAGGAAAATTATTGATTTTTTTCTCTTTATCTTACACCACTTGATAAAACTTAACATACTTCTCGGCTTCTTCAAATAGAACAAAAACTCATTTCATGTATAAGGCACATCTGGAAAAAAATAAATACTTTATTGAAATTACATTAATATATATAAAAATGAAGATAAAGACACTTTGCAATTAAGAAACAAATTGCTTCCAATAAAAGTGAATTCCATTTTTAAATGATTGGAATATGATTAAATTATTAACCATATATACAAAAATTAATAAACAAAATTTCTTAAACTCTCTCTCCTATAAAAGTCACACACAGTGAACAGCTCTTTATTTCTGCTTTGTTTTCTTTTGTATGGGTGTGAGTGGATTACCCGTAACTGTAACGGAGAAACTAGTGCCCAATGGGCCCCTTAGTTCTGAGAGGCACTACACAGATTGATACTAGGCTTTGCCACCCAGGGCTGCAGTTTACGAGATTCTGCCCTGCAGAGGACACAGCAACAGTTTTTTTTTTTTTTTTTTAAATGAGCTTCTTAGTAATGTGACCTGTGTGACTTCCAGAAATGCTAAAGATGTCAAGGGCAGCTGGCAGAAAGGAACTGAAAAGCTCATCTGTCCTCATGAGACCATCGATCGTGGGAAGCCATCGCCAGCTTGCAGAGCCCAGCGTTCAGATGCTCTCGCTGCTTGGGAGCAGAGCCTCTGAGCACAGACAGGTCAAGCTCACCTCCCCTCTTCACCCTTTGGATCATGTTTCCAGCACATCATTTTTTTTTATTTTATTTTTTAATCATTTCAGTGCCCAAAAGTATTGTGGTACAATTGGTGCAGCAATCAAGGAGCAAGGGCTTGTGAATTTATTCTTCATCAGGTCCTGTTTCTTCTAGTTCCATCCAGTCCATATCCGCATGCTTCACATCTACTTGCATTTCTGGCATGTTCCTTAGCATCTTCTGGGCCTAGCACTGAGCTGGTAGCCCATGCACCTACCCCCCTCAGCTCAGGCTTCAACCTGCTTGCTCAGGGCTCCTTCCACTTGGTTATATTCCCTTCAGGGTTGTATTATCTGCAGCTGCAGGCTCATTTTCCCACATGGCCTTCACCTGCTACAGCTACACAAAAGGGTAGTGAGGGCTACATTCTTTGTAGGAGACAGGATACTTGATAATATGGGGTTAATTTTTTTTTTTTTTTTTTTTTTTTTTTTTTTTTTTTTTTTTAAAAAAAGATGGTGGATGCTTTGTGGAGTGGTGAAGAGTTGTGTGAAGGTGTTTAAGAATGCAAGGTGTGATGATATTTGGCTGGAGGATGTAATTAGGAAGTGAAGCCTCATGAGAATCAACTGGAAGATGAAGCAATTTGAGAGTAGGCACATTTACCATATTTGTTTAGAAAATTGAATGTGAGCTTAGACATGCAATTCCCTCTCTCTCAAACAGGAGAGAAAAAAAAGAGGAGAGGAGAAAAAAGAAAAGAACAACTAGATAATGATGAAGTAGTTATGGCTCTGTGCATGTTTTGCCCTGAGTTCTTTTTGAGAAAGAGAGTGATACTTCTGAAGTAAATTATTTGTCATACTGAATTATTCACATCACATGAGACACCAGAGTGGGTGTGCACTCATAGTCCTGGGTGTTAAAGTGTTTTAAGATGCTGAAATACCTAGATTATCCACCACAGTTCAGGATTTTTCTTTGGTTATTTTTTATAGTTTGTTTATCTTTAGTTTAGTTTGTTCATCTTTGGTGCATAAAATAGAAGTAGTTTCCTAGTCTGTAAATCTGAACTGGATGGTGTTGCTTTAAATTCCTACAGCTCCTTAAAGCTGTCCTTTTTATGTGATAGTCTGTTTTTCTCCAATTAGTATATTGCAAGAGAAGAATAAAAGAGGTTCCCTGTGAACATTTCATTTTGTTTGTGCTGTGATTAGCCAGGAAGCTTATTCAAGAGGAGATTATAGTGGTTTGTTTCAAAACAGAGTTTTAGAGACAAAGCCTCAGCTATAAATTAAAATGACTCTGTTACACAGATCGCTGCACAATTTTACAATATCTTGCACTGCAGGTTTACAGTGTCTCAAATACCAAATACATATGCAAAAAAAAGACAAAGTAGATTGTTGTTTCTGGTCAACAAAACAAGACATAACAAAATACACAAACAAACTGACATGTTTTTAATAGAATTTATTTTTCTAGATAAATTACTAGTATCAGAGTTTTACTTACATCCCATGAAACTCCCATTCTATTTAATATCTCACAGTAAATAATACCATAGTTTTCTGTAGTATTTATTATATGAAATTTGAATTATGGAAACAGATCATCCTTGTCACTAGTTCCTGCATATTGGCAATACAGAATCTGTTATTTTCTTACTTCCAGGCAGGAACAATGACATTTGTTTCTGATTTGTTGGTGGGGAGGGGGAATTTGCCTTTTTTATTCTTTGTTATTTTTTGAAGAGGAGGAGGCAAGGTGAGAGAGGATATATTTTCCATGCATTTTTCTTGGTACTTCTAAGACAATGTATTTTATTGCTGATGAAAGTAAAAAGTAGAGTTTCTACCAAAGGCTAATAACCTTTAATAACTGGGCAAAGGAAAATATTTAAGACATAAAGTGAGAGTATAACACGGTAGGAGACCATTATGTTTGCTAGAAACAGGGGAAGTGGTAAATGCATAGTGTGCTTTTTAAAAATATTATCTGAATGTGGGTTAGGATGTGGGTGTATGTTACACCCTATATAGAGAATATACTTTTTTTTTTTTTTTTACTGCATTATGTAATAGTTTATTTTATATAGAGATATATAGAATTTAATCAGATTTCAATGTTATGACTTTCTAACGATGTTGAATGAATATGACCAAGTAGTTAGAATATGTCTGATTGAAGCAGTGTCATATCTCCACAAAACTACAACAAGCAGCATATTTTTTAAGTTATGAGAGAAATGTAGATGGTTAGCTAGCATAAATGTGGATGTGTTATGCTGAACAGGTAGCTTGTAGAATCCATTTCCATATATTTGGAGTTTTTGATAGCTGAAGTACAATTATTTTCTTCTGAAAGGTCTATAAAATCTGAATTAATATATAGGAATCAGTTATTTTAATTGAAATTTATTTTCACTTATTTTAGTTTTTATGTCTTTCAATAATTTAGGATATTAGGGCATTTGGAAACTAAATGAGAGACTGGACCTGCCTTCTTGCTATGTTTTCAAGGTAACCATTTTCTTTATTTTCTGAAATACATTTGGTTCTTTCTAAAATACTTTTAATTACTTTGATTGAGTCACAAACAGGAAAAGTTCAGCAGCTTTGTGGAAGAAACCAGACTAAGTGTAGACAGTGGCCCTTTTTAACCATCCAGTGTCTATTTCATGAAATATTAAAAAGCAGTAAGGGTAAATTTCATCTCACCTGAAATTAGACATCAGGAAGGAGGTTATCTAGAGCTGATCTTGCTCCACATATAAAAGGATGTTTTAAGGATAATTTCTCTGACCTACTTTAGGAACACCTAATTCTCTGCATTGGCCTAAAGAAGTTTCAGGGCACTAACTCAGGCATTGACATTCCTATGGTAGACATTTAAATTTACATTTGACTATCTGAGTCAATCCAAAACAATGAAGCAGCAACTAGAAATATTAGAATTAAAACTTCCAAAATTATTTTTCTTACTTTATTAAATATTTTAACACAAGTGCGCGCGCGCACACACACACACACACACACACACACACACACACACTTGATACTGTCACATATCTTTCTGTATTTGCTCTTATTCAAGCAAATCTAACTTAGGGGAAATCACACTTACAAGGTAATAATTACAAATACGAACAGTAAAAGACAATCCCGACTGTCTTCATCACTCCAAAACTACATTTCAACATATATATTCTATGCCAAAATTAAATAAATAAATGCAACATAAGCTTTAATTCTACCTATATGTTCAGTTCCAGAAATGATTTTTGCAAGATACAGAAAACAATTGCATGAGTATCTGATTTTCAGTCACAGATATTGTTTAATTTTGGTGCCTTAGATTTTTTATTTTTTCCCCTCAAATCTATAATGCTTCTCAAAAGAATACTGTTTTTGTTTTCACTTATATCACGATTTGGCTTCAAGCTTCATAAGAGTTTAAATGATTTCAATTGTTACAGAAAATGTGAAGGCATTAATGAATACTACTTATTTTGTTAGGGAATTATTAAGAAATAGAAAGGAACTCTTTTACTCTTGCAAGACTATGAGTACTTAAAGCTGTCATAGTACATTCTCTTATCCATATGCTTTATTACTGATATAGTCAGGCCCAAACAGCATGGTTCAAATTATATATATACATATATTTATTTATTTGTTTGTATGTATGTACATATGCCTATAGTGTGCTGATGCAGGACTCATTTTTATTTGCATATAGCACAATATCACCAAGTAGAACTTAAATATTTGATGGTATTCCTTTTTTTTCCCACATTCTCATTCCATGGTGATTATAACATTAATATTAACCATCTGACAAATTTCAGAAAAGAATATAAAAGCTAATATAAATAGTTCATAACAGTTTTGTATTCTAAAATATATGTTATCCTTGGTCTCACAGTATTAATTTCACACAGCAATTATCATTGTTCAGAATGACACAGGAAAGCTTGTTAGATAGTTGTTAAATTACAGCCAACTATTTTATAACTCTAATAAAAAAAATCTGCTGAGTCAATATCAAAACTATTAGTCAAACTGCAAATGAAATATTCCTTATTTTCTCTATGAGAAACAAGAAAAATTCTTGTATCACCATAAAAAATATGCTTTCCTTTTTGTCTTTAAACATGACAGTTTGGCAGGAAAAGAAGTAGAAAAAAAAATCCTGAGAACTTCTAATTCATAAGCGGTAACAATTACACCCCACATTTGTAGTACTTATTTAAACATACTACGATCATACCTATTTAATGTCAGTTGGCATTGTGGCTTCCTGTTATTTTTCAGATATATTTTTTTGAAATGCAAAAAATGACTAGATGTAACTTCAACCTCCTTTCACCAACAAGAGTAACGAGGTTCAAGATAAAATATGTTTAAATCATCAGTGTGTATACATAGGCGTATGTTTTTGTGCATATAGACACAGATTTATCAGAAAAATGACTGTGTCTGTTCTCAGTTGCTCCAAAGAAGCAGAGTGCATCTGAAAACTCTCATCCATTTGCACCAGCTTTGGATTCTGGCCAGTGGTATCAATATATATCATGTGCTTTTCTATGGGAAGTGGGGGGCATCAGGGAAAGAGTCTTCCTTGATTAATGGAGTTTCTTTCATCCAAACACCATGCTAATATATATTTCACTTTCTATTACCTTTTTGCGTTAGGCATAAAACAATAGGACAAAAAAATAAACAAGAATTAAAAGTCAC
Organism: Nothocercus julius; assembly: GCA_013398735.1. Lineage (NCBI taxonomy): Eukaryota > Metazoa > Chordata > Aves > Tinamiformes > Tinamidae > Nothocercus > Nothocercus julius. Next base: position 4,230,029 of record VZSV01000040.1, read on the forward strand.
AATATGACCTTGAGACCAGAGATGTTTTCTTTACCAGTCTGAAACCTGGACATCTTAATAGTTTGCTCTTGTGTGCAATGAAATGCTCACAAGTCAGTCACAGTTTTTAAATCTTTAACACACACACACACACACACACACACACACACACACATAACTGAAGGCTAGTTTAGGAGAAAATATGTTTTTATCATTAAAAAATCAGAAAAAAAAATGTTTGTTTTCTTTTGGGTGGACTGTTTTTATTTGTGCAGTAATTACATTCTTCTGGATATTTTCTTCCCAGGGAGTTAGTGAATTAAAAGTAAGTGTAACAAATTCAGTTCTACTCTGGATTATTTACTATTTTCCATCTTGCAATTAAATAATATATAGATCTATAACTGAAATGATGCCAGGTGCTTGTCACCTTGCACTAGGCAACCTAATCCCATATTTACCTTTAATTGCTCTCTGAAACCTATTATTTTCAACATTTTAAACCAGGTCTTCTCTGCCCAAGGTAGCTAATTAAAGAGTATCTAGATACTGCATACACACAGAAGACTTTTGAATAATACATGAAGATTGACTGAAGTCAATTTCTTTACATTTTTATCTTTTATTCATTAGGATTTTTCAGAAAAACAAGGTTTGCTAAGGCAAAAATGAAATACCACCATACTTATAGCCCTTCAGAGTAGAGTTTAGAATATTGTGAAGTAACAATGACTTGATCTGAGCTTCTGGAAAGCTGAAAGACATAATTTATTAAGGAGTTGCATCGGTTGTTCTGGCTAATGAACCTACCTTCTTTGCATTTGGGTGCACTGACCTTTCAGTAGTATCATTAGCCATGTTTCTGACACGTTATGTTCTTTCATGATCCATACAGTTTTCCAACAAAATGAAAAGAATGATGACTGATTTGACTAAAGAAACCTAACCTTCTGAGGTGCCTCTCACATAGTTTTGCAACATTTTATATTTTTGAGCTACTAGTATTTTTAAGACATTCAGGATTTACATTGAGGTTTTTGATTAGCTGAATTTAGCCAACAAAAAATGAATTTTGCTCATTTGAAAAAACGCTCTGAATGACTCAGAATTTAAGCACATCTCCAATATCTGACAAGTTTCATCAAGCAGTGTTCAAATTTCTTCCATATGTAAACCTAAAGTTCCCACCTTTTAGTGGGCCAATTTACGTTTCCGAATTTACACGTACAGAGAAATGAGCCCTCCTGCATTTAAGGGAGGTGAGTAACATCAGTGCAGTGCTTCCAGTGCAAGAAGCAAGCACTAAATTCGCCTCTTTGGATTTATTTTCCATCTTCTAAGCCAGGATGCCAAATTCTTGAAGGAGATTTTTCTTACTTATTGTGTTTCAAAACCAGGGTTTAAATTAATTTTTTGACTGTTGCAAACTGCTGAAGAGATTTTGCACTTAACCAGCTGATTTAACCACAAGTAGAGCTTCTGAGCTGATCACTGTATGTCATGAATGTGACATGCACTGATATTAGTGATTGCTACAGAGGGATTCGGCCAAAGTATCCAGAGAGTTTCCAGACAAGAGAGATGCAAATGTGATGACCAAAGAACTAACTGTTTGAAAAGTCTTTGGGATAGGGTTTTGGAAACTTTGAGACAGACTTTTGGGAACAGTAGTCTGTTTTAGCTACTGGTGGTGCACACTCTGCTATGTGGAAGTTTCTGTATGATATCTCAGAGCTCCTGTACTAGCATTAGACTGTTAATACTCTTCACAGTGACCTGGCCTGAACTTCTGTGTATTAATTAATAACTTAAATTGAGACATACGTCAAAATCCTTAGAACATTGCAACCCATAGTCCAGAGGACCTTCATTACAATACAAGTTTTATTTTACTCAGTACAAATGGGATTGTATCTGTATTTTCACTATCCCACAACACTTCTTTAACAGACATGATAATGTGGAAGGACCAACTGAGATGGATAGGTGATTTTAATTTTTACTTACATTCAAGGAATCTCTCTGAAATCATGGACTTCCAAACTGCATCTGCATGTCTCTGTGTTTTGAAATATAGACTTGAAAAATGTATACAGGTATTAATTATTTGAAATCTCATGGATGACTGCAAGAAAATAACCTACCAAAAACTTTACAGAAAGAATATGTCTGTATTACGAGATAATATTACAACTGGTTAGAGCATTATTGTTAGACATTTAAAGGCAAAAGCTGGTATTCCAGGATATTTATTGTGAGTGAGCATGAAGAGAGTGAGCCAAATATCTTTCACTATAGCAACAATTCCTTTTTTATATGCTTTCCGAGAGGACCAGAACCTGTCAAAAAGATTGTTCTTCATACGCTTTTAAAATAATTTTTAGATCCATTTATTTTTCCCACCCATTTCTTTCTAACTTTGTAATCAATCAATCAGTCTTGATTAGGTAAATATACCACTGCACTTGATATAATAATTAAAATTTTCTTATTTTCTGCTATCATAATAATTTTAAATTTACATTGTATAGTGTATTGATCAAGGTTAATAGCTATCCACTTTTGTTGTTGCTTTTAGTGTTCTTTGAGTTTCAAACATGGAAGTTCATTTGCAATAATCACATGGAAACTTTTTCTCTTTAAAATAAACAATTTTCTTTTTCAGTGAAATAGGTAATATTCTATAAGAAAAAAATGGAAAAGGTCTATAAGGTCAATTCATTAACCTCATTTTCCGTATATCTCAATATTGATCTGTAACTGATTTTTTTTCTCTATCTTTTGTGTCTCATGTTGAAAGCCCAAAATTATGAAAAACATCTAGCTTTTCCACAACAGTAGTTTAATTCATCTCCCTGTCAAGAAGTTGGGTTTTGAAGCTCCATATAAATATTAGTTTCTACTTTAATTTATAGTCTTATGCCTATACCTGGCATGCCTATAAAGACCTTCATATGTTAACACACAAGTACAGTGCTCTACACTTAATATCTTTTCCTGTCTCCCTAAAGCTAGTGGAAATTCTTCCATTAACATGAGTTAATGTTAATGTCAGCCTCACAGTAAAGACGTTCTTCCTCACATGAAAATGGAACTTCCTGTGTTTCAATTTGTATCCATTACCTCTTGTCCTGTCACTGTCCACTACTGAGAAGAGTTTCGCCCCATCTTTTTTACATTCTCCCCTCAGGTACTTATACATATTAATCAGATCCACTCTCAGTCTTCTCCAGGCTAAATAGGTTCAGCTGGCTTAGTCTTTCCTCATAAGATAGATGCTCCAGTCCCTTAATCATCTTTGTCACTCTACACTGGACCCTCTCTAGAAGTTCCACATCTGCACACAATACTCCAGGTGCAGCCTCACCGCAGCTGAGTAGAGAGGAATGATCACTTCCTTCAACCTGCTGGCAACACTCCTCCTTATGCAGACCAGGATCCCATTGGCCACAGGGGCACATTGCTGCCTCATGGTTAACTTGTTGTCAACCAGGACCCCAAATCTCTGTGGAGCTAATTTCCAGAAGCTCAACCCCCAGTCTGTAATCCTGGGGTTATTCCTCCCCAGATGCAGGACCCTGCCCAACTCCCCATCCTGTCTAGGTCCCTCTGAATGGCAGCACAGCCCTCTGGGGTGTTGGCCACTCCACTCGATTTGGTATCATCTGCAAACTTGCTCAGGGTGCGCTCTGAGCTCTGCCATCCAGCCAGTTCTCAATCCACTTCACTCTCCACTCATTTAACCCACAGTTCTTGAGCTTCCCCATGAGGATGTTATGGGAGATGATGTCTCAAAATTCATCAGGTTGCTGTCAGAATAAATCCTGTGAAACTGGACAGATTACCTCACTAAGAATACCTTTGGGCCAGAAAACATACAATTGTAAGTATATGGTCTATAGTAAAAAATCTCCTAATGTTTTAAATAAATAAAATAATTCTGTCTTTAAAATATATCCTATGCATTACATTTTAGAAATATGGTCTGCATTTCTTATTTTAATTACTAGCTTATACTTATGCTTACACATGCTTTATATACCTGATTAATTTCATTAGCTGTCTTAGGAAAGTCATGTAGATGTTTCTGTTTTCTTTGCTGGTTTAAGAGAAAATATCAAGTGAGAAATATTATAGCATTTGCATTTTTCATAAATATATTTGCATATAATTTATTTAAAATGCATTTTGCATTGTAGATAGGTTTTAGCTATAATGATGCACAGTGTTCAACATAACTGCATTTTTTGAAATATTATTACATTATGGTACACAGATTGTATTCAATGCAAACATGAAAAAAGTTTAATTAAGCACTAAATATATTTTGAAATAATATCTCTTTACTTTCAGATTTCATTTATAGATACAATAATTATGTTTTCAAACAGCAGTAAAACATTATTCTGTAAATAATACTATAAATAATAAGGCAAAAAGGTAGGCACAGCTAATATATTTTCATTACTACATCTAGGAAACCTAATCACTCCACTGATCTGCCTGGTTTTCACCAAGTTTCTCTGTTCACTAGTCTTTGCAGTAGCAACATAATCTCATATTTATAAATCCAAAAAGGATAATAAAATACATTCAAAATGAGTCCAAAATGCAAACAATATATGTAACTGATATGAAACAGGAAAACAATATATTTTTTTTCAGACTAAATAAACAAAATGTAGCAATCTTCCTGTAATTTTCATAGGATTCACCATGCATGAAAGTTATTCTTAGTACTTCAATGAATCATTCTCTGATTAAAAGACATGGTGGAATGCAGTGCCATGGGTTCTTAGGCTCTGTAGATTTCTCCTTTTGATCATTTGATCATAGTAGAATCTCTAGTGGTTAAAAATCTATCAAGAAAGTTAATTTCAATCAAAGACAAACACACAGACTCCAGTATCTACCCAATAATGTATTATGTGCATATACTGAAAGTATCTGATGGGGAGGGTTTTTTTTTTTCATGTAATTAGTCCAAAAAGGTATTTGTAAAGCATTTAATAGCACTCTCAAAACCCCTCAAAGAGCTGTTTCTTAGGCACTCTTGTCAGGTGCCAGAAAATACTCTGCTGGATTTCTTTGTGATCGCCCCATTGTTCTCGAGTAAGTGGGATCAGATAAAGAAAGATGCAAAGGTATAACTTGGGTAAATCTCTTTGGGACTTAGAATATAACAACTGATATTTTTAATTTGATTCTGTATTTCCCATAGAGAAAATGATATGTAGTCTTCATCAGGAGGGAAGAATCACCTAATGTGAGTGAGTATATGCTAAGACCTATATGCTTTATTTTCTATGTCAAATGCCTACATATGTAGTTATTAGTATTGCCACATACAAGTAATACAGTTGTAAGGTTTCAGATGTGAATTGAAAACTAATTACTAAAACTTAATCCCAATCAGTTTCATTAGTATATTTTGGGGACAGATGGAGAAAGGGCAAAGACAGCATAAGCAAATGGAAAGAATTTATTTTCTTATTTGTTAATTTATATGTAAGAACAAGAAGCTGAAACAAGCTTAAAAGAAAAGTTTTGGGATAAAATGATATTCTCTGTTATTAGCATGCTTTAAGTTCATTTCTGTGTTTATAAACAGCTCAGTTCTAGTGTTGAATTTGGGATAAATGCAGATGATGAGAGGCTTTTTTACTGATATCTATATTGTTGTTTTACTGCTACTAATTAAACATGTTCCCACATGTGGCAGTTTTGCCTCCTCTGCCCCTACTCAGTATGCCTTATTACTTCTATGCTTTTCAGAAATATTGCTAGACTGACCCATGATGTAGCAGACAGTTCTAACCTCTACAGAGAACTTAAAAATATAGGTACACAGTTATAGTAAGATTTCTGATGAGGCCTTTATAGGACAAACTTCAGACTTTCTAAAATCTGTTTTCAGTTATCTGCAGATCATTTTATTCCAATAATGCTTAAACTTCTTGGGTCAACATAGCAACTGGTCCAGGATTTTTTCTTGGACGTTTCACCCTCAGCTGTATATATCTGACACAGTGAAAAGCAGCTGAAATCAAAATGTCCGGAAGAAAAGGGAGGCAGTGTTGCAGCTTGCTAGAATAGTATTTCTATTTCCTAAAAAAAATGTATATGACTTATGGCAGAAAGGCATCTGGGGGCACTTGCAAGCACAGGTTGACAAGCTGAGGTGAATTTGGAAGCTTGAATTTGGAAGTTTGAATGTGGAAGCTTGGAGAAAGGGACCAAATCCCATGAAGCCTCATCCTTACAGCTTATTGAGAGAGTCCTTATATTTAATTAAATGCTATTTACGCACAGAACTAGCATGTCCATATGTTTGGCAAGGATGAGTGAGACTGAAAAGATTCCTTTAGGTTTTTCCTATACAAATTAGTTGAAATCTTTCCATTAGATAAGTATAGGCAAAAGCTTGTCTAAGGAAGTATACCTCTTTTAATGTAGTTTCATATCAGAAATTATAAATGTATTCCATCTTCACAGGATTTGCTAGGGTTTACAATACTATCATTTTGCAAACTCATTTTTTTTTCAAATAATGTAAACACTCCCTTCCTCATTGGTGTAATAGAGGACATTCAACATTATTCTTGGAAACTATGGACCTATCTCTGAGATATTTGTTTAAACACCAAGAAAATATATCAGTGTTAAAATATGAGAAAATAAAATGTTATATGGTCATATACACAGGATTCATGCATGCAGTAATGGAGACAGCATGGATTACCATACCATTGTGTGCTCATTATTCCCCAGGAACTTGGATTTTTAAATACTAGATATTTTTACATACAAGTTATATCTAGGGCCTGTGCAACCATTACGCAGAAAGGAAAAACACACTAGATTGCCACTGGCTAGAACTCATGATAATACCTAATTAACTAGGAAGTTTATTAATGTACATTATTGTAGGCAATGGCAAAAAAAAAAAAAAAAAATCCATTAGAGATATCTCACATTATTAATAAGAATGCGACCATATTCTTATACAAAATTATAATCATTTTCTAAAAGTCAGACGACAAAAACAACACACCTCCAAAACATTTCCCTCGCACAACTCAATTCCAAAAAAAAAAACTCACAAAATTTTGCCATGACTTTTTCTGAGTAAAAAGATGTTATATTTTAAATCATAATATATATATTTTTTTCACGTATGAAAGAATCTAAAATTGGAGACTTATTACTAAGATGGTTTCTAAAAATAATGACTAGATGAATCATTTAACAATGTCATGCAAGAAAAATACCTCTATAAATTCTAATTTTGTGAAAATAACTAGCAATTAACACAGAAATCACAATTGTTCTAGATTTTAAATCTTTTTTGAGACTGTTAAGAAGGGTACTATATATAATGTATAGCAAAAGGTGTATGCATTGTATATACTGCATCTTCCAGATTTTTTTTTTTTTTTTAATTTTTGTATGTGTTTCTTCTAGGACATATGAATTGTTGTCTAAATTTTAATTCATCATTCCATTTGCTTGCTGTGAGAGGAAAAGTAACCAATCATTTGTGGAATAATAAAACTTGTGCATAATCAAGAGAATTAACTTCATGGAAATCAAAGTCATATGATTTTGAAAATGGTAGATTTTTTGTCACCTGCTTATAAATTGAAAGTGAAATTATGAGAAGAAAATAGGACAATTAGCTAGTGTTTAATATATCTAGATGAAGGATTGTTTTTGAAGTTCAGCTGTCAGTAGTCATAGGACCTCAGTCTAACTGATGAGTATATTAAAAAATGTTTCATTTGCAATGGTTATTATTCAGACTTGTTTCTTTTTAATTTAATAAGTAAACACATTAAAAGTCTTTGGAAACATTGAGTAACAGGGAAGTTAAATTTCTAATGTGGCAATACAGATTTGTGAAAGGGGGAAGGGAAGCATGTGAACTCAAACCAAGCAATAAGTGAAATTGAATGAGGTTTTGACATGCTCTGTAAATGGGCTGACAAGGAGAATGAAATTTAATGTTGACAAATACAAAGTAATGCACACAGGGTTCAAAATTCATAAAATCAAGCACAGAATGGATTCAACTGAACTGCCACAAGAAAACTTTGAAAGTGACCTTTCTTTATATGTCTAAACTTCGCAAAGAAGCACGTAAAATGACAAGGAAAAGTGAAGATACACACAGCTAGAGCAGGATCTATTTTCTTATCACATCTATCTTAGGAACCTAACATCTTTTACACAACAGTACCAGTCTAAATACTGTGGAAGCTACACAAAACTTGCACTGAAGCATCAGAAGGAAGTGTTGCATAAAATTTGCCAGTTGTATAATCAAGACCAGAGAACATGTATGGAATTAATTCTATTTCACTCTGCTTCTTTTAACTGGAATATTTTCTCACTTGCCTTTCTCATCTCAACATCTGTAAAAGAAAAAGATTTGATTAGTAGAAAAAGATTTTCAATCTTGTAGAAACAGTGGAAAGCCAGGATTCAGAGACAGCCTGCAAACGACCAATTAGGCTCAAAAAAAAAAAAAAAAAAAAAAAAAAAAAAAAAAAAAAAAAAGAAAAACTGTCGTATTTAGAATTAAAAAACAAGAAATGAAGTCTAGAGATACTATGACAAAAAGCACTTCAGAATAACTGAAAAGCAAAGTCATCATCTTATTAATCTCCATTTAATAAATTCATACTTTTTTAGCTCAACAGGATGTCTATCAATCTCCTCTACATTACACAACATGGTTTTTTTGACCTCATGCTTGTTGGAATAGGGCAAGTGAATTTGAAATTCCCTTCATCTTAAAGGTCTCAAAAACAAAATGCTATCAGGGACAATAAATGAGCAGGTTCCATTCAATACACCAAGCAAATAACAAGTGTAGCTATAGTTCTCCTAATATTTTAATATTTTACATATTCTGAAATATCTGCAGTCACAGAGTTCCCACACATCTCTGCACTACCTATTTGATTGGTTAACAGCTCCTATAACTAATCTTTTTTCCCTTAATGTTTGTTTTGTGAATTATTTCTTTTCCTCTTCTTCTTTCTTATTCTTCATTAAACATACAGAAAAACTATCGCTTTTTCCAGTAACTGCCATGAATTGTATACCCTATCAGTTTTCCCTATCCTATACTAAGAAAAACAATTTTATTAACATATCAAATTATTTTTAAAACTGTTTTTATTATTCTACTTATCTGTTTTTGTTTGTTTGTTTGTTTGTTTGTTTGTTACCAATTTGTCTATGCCAGCCTCAAATTTAGAGGCAGCAAGCAAGTAGAAGTTCTTGAGTCCGCAGGGGAAAACTTCTGTACCATTTTACAAGCAACATTTCTGTTAACAAATTCCAAAATATCATTTCTGCTTCTGGAAAGACCATCATTTTTTGTATACACTCTGATGTATATCATAACCCCTTACTGAAGTATTTCTAACTGACAGGCATATTAATGACCATCTGCAACCTGTTAGTTTTACTTTTTCCCTCCCATGCATAATACTTTTTTTTTTTTTTTACCTTAATCATTGTTGACGATTCCTCCAAGTCACAAAATTTTATACTACTATTCCTATATAATGCCACTATTATTGATTTTCTGCATTATTTTCCAAGTATTGCTAATTCCATTGCCTAATACCAGACCAGGATAAGATCCTGTGGGAATTTCTCTTTCCTTCTACTTTAACTGGAATACATGGTAATTATTTTATGTTTTATCAAGTACTCATGTCATTAATCTGTTATAATTATCTAATGAATATTTCTTTTCTTATGATAAGATCATGTATATTTTGGGAAAAGCCCTAGCAATGCTAAGATGGATATTATCCTGGCTTTTCACTTCTTCACAAAAAAAGTTACTCTGTCAAAGAAAGGAAGGCAACTGATTTATATAGCCAAGGCAGAGGCCTGTTGCATTTATTAAAGAAGTACATTAAGCAGGATTTAATCAATATCATCTAATTTTAAACTTAGACGTAGCACAATAATATAGTATATCGATGTAAACACGTTTTAATTCAATGGCTTAATGATTCCATAACAGCCATTGTTAGTCAGAAGCTACAGTTCCTGTGCCTGCTGTGTTACAGGCCTAGTTTTCTACTTGGCCTTGACACCAGGTGTCCCTTGATATGATATGCAAAGTATACATGGGACAACAGCAAAGGGCCCCAAGATATTGGTACAGTTTGAAAACAAAGGCCCAGGAAAAAGAACATACTGACTGTCAAGTTCATCAAAGAAGCAGAAATTCAAGATCTGGAAGAGGATTTTGTTTTAAGAGAAGTAGCAACAGCAAAGAAAGAAAAAAAGAATAAAGGGAAAAGTAAGCCTTTCAAAAGATAGCAACTCCCTTCAGGATCACATAGGGGTGCATAGGGTTGGAGGCCAAAGGACAAATATCTTATTAAAGCACAGCTGGACTTTGGGATGGGGGGAAGAAATGAAACACCCACTTTGGTTCTCGTTTCTCTCATTAAAAAGTTCTCAGGCTTACCCACCTTTACCTCAGTGACTAATAAATACTGACCATCCATCATCAACTCAGTATTCACATAGTATACGCACAACAAATTTAGCACACATTTGCTAGTAGTAGTGATATTGATATGTAGTTATAATGGCTAATAATTTTACACACTATTTGTACAATGTGTCTTGTTAATGAATGCCAATCTAAAAAAAAAAATAATATTACTGAAACTAATCTTTGTTTCCTAAAGAACAATCTACCAGAAGCCTTGCTAATGTGTTTCAATAGCTATTAAATACCTTAACTGTTTTGGTGATTGTTTTAATTTTCATGTGAATACCTTTTCCTCACAGGTATTAGAGATTGTCATATGTTAGTTTAATAGATTGACTAGAATGTGTAAGACACAATTTTCCAGTAAATGAAGTCTCTTACTGCAACTATAAAAAAGAGTAAGATTATGAATTATCCTGTACATGAAAAATAGAAAATGATCAGAACATGAGTTATTATCAAATCACTTTGACAAGAGGAACACAATTGAATAAAATCTTTGCCATCTCTCTGTGATCAAGAGAATGTCCCCAAAGAGGTTTCTTGAAGATAATAAATTTGCTAATAAGACACTAGAGAAATTATGTGCTCATTTACGAAACAAGGTAAAAAGACTAGAACTGATCTTCTTCATTTCTCTGTCTTCCAAAGGAAGTCACATCAAGAACTTTTTTAAGCACTAACAGTGATTAACAACACTGAATTAAAGCCTCTTTAACTTGGCTACATTTCACTAGCTATAAAGTTTAGCATAACTTCAGCCAGACAATACCAGCAATATATCTGCCCTGTCTTAACACATGATGACTTCTTGACTCTCAGTCATCTTTATCTGTCACCTGATGACCTCTTTGTTCTTCCTCAGGAGTATTCTTCAGCTTCTTTAGCTTTGTGAACAAAAAAATATCTGCGGGTCAAAAGCTAAGTGTCCTGTCATCTATTTTTCTATTTATTCATCAGTATTTTTATCTCAGACATTGTTTTTAATAGTGTCATTTCTTCCATGTCCTTACCACTCATGTCACCATACTAAAAATTTTGATGAATGGTATTAGTTTTGCAAAAAAAAAAATATGAAAAAGTTCTAACATCTTGACAGGCTTAGCTATCAGATATAATACATTTACAACAAAAAGCAAATATTAGAGAAAGAAATATCTTACAACATTGTGTTTATATGAAGGTTTGGTATGAGATGATCCTTATAATATTTTACTTCCTTGATATAATCTTCTTCAGAAAGAAATTAATCCATCTTGCAGATAGCTAAAGCTTTCAGAATTCAATTTAAAATTTGTAACTGGGAAGTGCAATAGGAATTGTCACTTAAATCATCTTTGTGTCACATTCTTATCATAGCTTTCACCTCCTTTCACTATAAAAAACATATTAGATCTGAGGTCAAGAAATGTCATAATGGTACAGAATATTCTTTCGAGTAAAAGAAACAAGGTAAATCCCTCTTATTCCCATATAAACTAAACAGCATAGACTTGTAGATTTAAAAAGGAAATCAAATCAAAAGAAATCAAAAGTCCATTAATCTAAAGATTACTACATGAAGTTAGAGGCATATTGCGGATCCATACAGGTGTTTCAGTTCAGATCAGGCATGCAATTTTGAAAGACAAATCCCTATAATCTCCATGCATCATGCTTTGATTCACAGCATGGAGCAGTCTCAGAGTGCACAAACCAACTCTTTTTATATGCATCTAAATAAAAAGATGTGTTGAAGGAGAGAACTCTTAATAATAGGCATTCTATTTGTAGGATTGAAAGAAGTCTGGAGTAACATCACCTCCACCTGTTTTAGTATGATTGTGGAGTTTTACACACCAATTGTTTTACTCTTTGGGTCTTTTACTTTATTTACTGAGATAATAATAGTTATAACTACTTGATAGTTGATGAAGAAACATAGACACCTTTTCATAAATAACTAATAATTTGCCTGCAATAATTCTTGGATAAGAGATATGGAAACCTCAGACCTCAGAAAAGTAATGAAGATTGAGAAAAAAAAAAAAAAAAAAAAAAAAAAGAAAGGAAAGATGTGTGAAAAGTCTGGCTTGTTAGAAAATAACCATATAAACAGCTGAAGAAGAGACCACAGTCAGAAAAGCAAAGAAATAAAGATGAAGAAAGAAAAAACAGAGGGGGAAAACATGAGCTTTCTTCTTTAGTTTTCTATCTTGCATCTAAATCAGCATAACCTCAAGAAATATTTAAATTTTGGCTAAAATATCTATAAATTAAAAAACATTTTGCCAAATGATTTTCATGTATATGTATATATTTTTTCCTTGTTATAGTTCCAGTGATATTGCCATGATTTATAAAATATCTGTGTATATCCTGTTCATTCAGAAATGCATAAATAATGGGATCCATTTCATTTACTATTTCTTCAGTAGAACTGACCCCAATATTTGATACTAACCCCAGACTTCCTCCATTGCAAAAGCAGAGAAATAAACAATTTTTTTTAAGGAAGTTCTTTGTACATTTCTACATAAAGATGAAATTAATCATTCCTTAAAATAGCTGTCGCTCTACATCAAATAATAGAGGAAGCATATAGTAATTAGCTCAAACACAAATTCTATAATTTTGACAGATTAATCTCTCCCAAATCCCAGGTATTATTCCTTAAAATGAGGAGGTATTGTTTCCATTTTGATCCAAAAATTCTTAAAGAATACCATGAAAAAAAGCTTTTCTGATGATCTTGGCAGCACTTAAAATCTCAGTAATTTGTATAATTCGCTGAGTATTTAGTTCACAAATTTAATTCCTTAAACCACAAAATCCCTTAAAGTACCGAAAGCATCAAGTTGAAAAAATCTTTTGCTGAGTAAAAATGCAGAAAAAAATCATTCTTCTTTTAATTTCTTTATTTTCTTCTTTTTTTTTTTATTTTTCTCCTACAGTTTCTTTTCTTTACATCTTTACATATTCATTTCTCTTGGCCTGCTATTAGTATCACACATCATTCTTCACTGTTTCAACACTTTTCTGTCTCATGCACAGCTCCATCCATTTCCACATGACTTGGGGTGGTTTACAAGCTGATAAGGTAGGTTCAACCAACTCCAAAACATAGCATACTACCCAGGACTTCAGTGAATAGGTAAATCTACCAACACATCTTCTTGTGGTAAAAATGTCAAGGAAAGTACTTCTTACTGGGGAAAAAAAACAAAACAAAACAAAAAAAACAGTTCTTACCAATCTCACCATTTCTATTTAGTTTTATGTCCCGCTCTTACTATTTCTTTCTCACAGGCTTACAGCAGGCCATAAAATTCAGTGAGATATTCAGAAAGAATTAGCATACTGTGAGGCTTGAATGGTTTACAAGGCTGCATATAGTCTTTCACCTCTAAGTCATCAGCTTGAATGCAGCAGAGAATGGTAGACACTGAAAGGTCACCATCTGGCAGCTGTTCTGGAGGTGAAATATAAGTCAGTAGCAGAAGTCACATCCCAGTGGACAAGCATCTATAACACAAAAATCGCCAAAACAACTGGCATTAATCAGTAATCCCTGCTAAGAGAATGAAGACAGACATGAAGATGCAATTGTGTTCTCATCATTAGATGCAGTCTCTGTAGACTAGAGTTGAGTTAGATGAGTTAATATCATGGGGAAACTGACTGCAGATGTATCTGCTTGTCGCAATGAGATTTCAGTCTATATGGCTGTCACAAGATGGTAAATAATAATAAAAAAAACCCCTATTTCTACAAGAATTTTTTCTAATTGTGTCAATGTGTCTAATGTGTCCAATGTGTCTAATCCAAAAAAAAAAAAAAAAATTCTGTTACAGGTAAATACTAGTATGCATTCTATGAGAATGGCCACAATATTTTTTTCCTTCTATTGTGCTCAAGTGTATATAGAGATGCATTTGGATGGAATTCTTTCTAATGCAGTATTATATTTCTTTAAAGATAGATAGTCTATGAAATACTACTTCTGAAGAGCTTTTCTTCAATTATACTTACATCTTTTTCCTTGAATACCTGATTGGCTCTAAGCCATCCTTGGTTTCTCTACTTGTTGCTTTCTCTATCTTCTTCCTTATTTTAGCTGTTATCTCCATCTCTCTGTGATTTAATTTCTTCATTTCTCCTGCTAAATATCCTATATCCTCTGAGATTTTCTATATCCAGACATGACAAAATCCTTGTTTCCTAGAAGTGACATATTACAGAATAATAAACTTGTGTGAAAAATAGGACTTTAATTAATAGAAGCATCTTTGGTTACATTGTGATTTCTAATCAAACTGAGGATATAGAATGAACACTGAAATATCTCCTCTGCCACTTTATGTCCCATTTATTCAATACTGAATGAGAATATGTTTCCCTAGATAGATGGTTTGCTTTTCATTTCCTCACTTAACATATATCATCACTAAAAAACTCCCTTTGAACCTGGATAAATGTTAATTAAAAGCAGATAACCTTCTGACATACAAGTTGCCTAGAATAATGTTCATTTGCATGTGAATAGTTTTATTACCATGGAGCCTGTTGGATGTCTTTGCCTGCAGAGGCTGGCAGAATGGAAACCCCAGGTGGTCAGAATTATAAAGCTATTCTTATTTATCAATCATTTTCTTATTAGTTGAAATTGCAATCTATTTCATCTAATCTAATCTATATAACTTCTTGAGGTTAATGCCTAGTCTTCCAAGAGCCCACAGTTTTATTCATGAGTGTAATACAGCAAGGATAACCTGTTAGGAAATTGTTCCTAGAAGTTGAGAGGTCTGGATCTAAGGCACTGTGCTGCAGATTTCTTTTGCAACTGAAAAGGCACTTATGATTCCTCTCTTAAACATATTTTAATCTTATTATACATTGATTTCCTGGAAATTAAATTAGGTGCTCAGGTAACTTTAAAACTCACCCCTTTATTTTCTTATTTTGTTAAAAATAGTGAGAACAAGTAGAGAGAAAAATAGTGAGAATTTATGCTAAAGATATACTCAGGGTACACTGCCCTGCTGAAGATGATGTTATGTGATGTGCACATTCAGGTAGTCTTCATGCCATAGCTCTGTACCTTCCTAACAGCTGTAGTTATATTTATGCTTGTTTGTTTGTTTATTTCTTTTTTTATTTTTTTTTAACTCCTAAAAGTACATCAAGAATGGATAAATTTTGCATTCTATTCTATTACTCATATGCAGAGGAGACTTTTTTATATACCACATTTTCTTCACAAAGCAGAGGTGGGATAAAAACAGACATCTCTCAAAAGAAGTGTTTAGCAGTCAACTACTTTAAAGTTATGTAAAATACCATAAAAGAATCCCCCAAACCACACAAAAACAACTTGATTTTATGCTTTCACTAGACTAAAATTCAGATTAATATTGTTTTTATTTAAAAATCAACTTGAATTTTTGGCTTCCTGCAGTTTTAAATAGAACTTGGAGAATACTCAGCTTTCCATAGATTTTCTATGTAACTTTGTTCCAAAGTAAAGCCCATTATAATTGCTAAAATATTTTTAGAGATAAAAATGTTACCATCGAATATTCTCCTGATATATTCTGGAAATCATGACCCTTTCAATCTTGGAAAGCTTCAGGAAGCAATACTAGCTCTTCTTCATCCCTTAAATTGCTGGAATGAAAAGAAAAACATATTCCAGGAAGGCAAAATAAATGAACCATTCTTTAACTCAGATTGAAGAAAAAAAAAAAAAAAAAGGATGATTAAAAAATGATTAAAAAAATGAAAAAATGATTTTAAAAAATATATCTATATATGATCTAAGAGCATATCAGTCATTTTCCAGGCATGACATTTTTTGGAAATTTATTTACAAGAAAAGAATTTTCATTATTTTTGAAGACTTTCCTTATAGAAAACCTAAAATGATGTTTGAAAAGTTACAGTTGTAAAATTTTTAAAATAATTTGGATATTTCTCAAAATTACATTTAAAAGACATAATTTTTATTCATTAGAAATATTCCTTTACTAGCTAAATGTCAAAGTATTAAACAATTAATATTTTTAACACTTCCTAAAATTCTACTAAAATAAAAGGGAGAGGAAAGGGATTTAAAAAAAAAAAAAAAGAGAGAGAAACTGAGATTAAATTAATTAATCATTAATTATCATAAAGCTCATATCATTGGCCAAGAAAGCAGAAAACCATGAACTTGTTAAACCAATGATGTAACTCATTATTCTCTCTCTCATCTTCAAGAGGTCATGGAGAGCGGGGGAGGTGCCAGAGGATGGAATAAAGCCAGTGTCACTCCAGTCTTCAAAAAAGGGCAAGTGGAAGCTACATGCCAGTCAGCCTCACCTCCATCCCTGGAAAGGTGATGGAGCAGCTCATCCTGGAGATCATTTCTAGGCATGTGAAGGAAAAGAAGGTGATCAGGGACAGTCAGCATGGATTCACCAAGAGAAAGTCATGTGTGACGAATCTGATAGTCTTCTATGATGGGATGACTGGTTGGATGGATGATGGGAGAGATGTGGGTGCCGTCTACCTTGACTTCAGCAAGGCTTTCAACACAGTCTCCCATAACATCCTCATAGGAAATCTCCAGAAGGGTAGCTTGGGCGAGTGGACAGTGAAGTGGATTGAGAACTGGCTGGATGGCGGAGCTCAGAGGGTCATGAAAAATGAGGCCAAGTCTAGTTCAAGGCCTCTGGCCAGTGGGGTCCCCCAGGCATCAATACTGGACCCAGTGCTGTTCAATTTGTTCATCAATGACTCAGGTCAGGGCACAGAGTGCACCCTGAGCAAGTTTGCAGATGATACCAAACTGAATGGAGTGGCCGACACCCCAGAGGGCTGTGCTGCCATTCAGAGGGACCTAGACAGGATGGAGACTTGGGCAGAGAGGAACCTCCTGATGTTCAACAAGGACAAGGGCAGGGTCCTGCACCCGAGGAGGAATAATCCCAGGAACCAGGACAGATTAGGGGTTGACCTGCTGGAAAGCAGCTCCGTGGAGAGAGATTTGGGAGTCCTGGATGACAACAAGATAACCATGAGGCAGCAATGTGCCCCTCTGGCCAAGAAAGCCAATGGTATCCTTGTCTGCATCAGGAGGAGTGTTGCCAGCAGGTGGAGGGAGGGGATCCTCCGCCTATACTCAGCTCCGGTGAGGCCGCACCTGGAGTATTTTGGGCAGTTCTGGGCTCCCCAGGACAAGAGGGACACGGAGCTTCTAGAGAGGGTCCAGCGTAGAGCAACAAGGATGATTAAGGGACTGGAGCATCTGTCTTATGAGGAAAGACTAAGCCAGCTGGGCCTGCTTAGCCTGGAGAAGATTTGAGAGGGGATCGGATCAATATGTACAAGTACCTGAGGGGAGAATGTAGGGAGGATGGGGCCAAACTCTTTTCGGTGGTGGCCACCGACAGGACAGAGGGTAATGGATACAAATTGAAAAACAGGAAGTTCCATCTCCATGTGAGGAAGAACTTCTTTCCTGTGAGGCTGACAGAGCCCAGGAACAGGCTTCCCAGAGAGGTTGTGGAGTCTCCTTCTCTGGAGATCTTCCAAACCTGCCTGGATGCCATCCAGTGCCCCGTGCTCTAGGTGTCCCTGCTTGAGCAGGGGGGTTGGACTAGGTGATCTCTAGAGATCCCTTCCAATCTCCACCATTCTGTGATTCTGTGACTCTGTTATCATTACAACATTTAGGAAAAAGCTGTGAAGACATGACTGTCTTGTCCAATTTAAATTTTCATTTCTTCATTCTTCCTTATTTGCCCTTTTAAGTGATGAGACCTGGCATTCTCAAAACATTTATGCTATTTTAGAAACAATCTGTAGATTAAAACTAATTATCCAGTCTGAAAAGAATATTTTTTTAAATGGGAAGGCAAGTGGAGCTGTAACATATTAATACTATACTTTTCTAAAAGGGTCAAGTTGCTCTGGTGATCTCAAAAATGTACTGATATGTAATCTGTTTTTTTTTTATTATTATTATTATTATTTTATTTTTGGTCATCAGGCTTATTTTATAATTCTAGCTAAACCTAGCATGAACGAAGAATAGCCCTACTGAATTAGACTAATGGTCCACTTCACTCAATATCCTGTCAACTATAGCAATCAAAAGAGAATGCTAAAGACAACATAAAAACAGATGCCTTTACAAGATTCTTGTAAATGTTTACTGTGGGAAATCTTTTTGTTGGCTTTTGGGATTTTTATGGGATATCAGTAGTGAAATTCAGTAAGCTATTGAAACTGCCTGTTCATGTGGATGTAGCTGTTCATGTGGAGAGCTTTTCAAACTTGAAACTAAGATGATTACACTGATTTGTCAAATATACATATCTGGATATGTCCAATCATGTACATGTAGAAGACAAGGAGGTTTAACAACTAGGCACTAACACAGTGAAATCCTGTAGCGCCCAAGAGAAAGAGAGAAGATTCCAGTTCTCCCACAGCAAAGGACAGCACCTGGCTAGTGACTTTGATCAGTTAGTGAGCAGATGTCTTAATCACTGCTGTGAGGTATCAAACCACTTCCAGGCTGCTATGTTTTGATATATTTGTATAGAATATATGCTCTTTAAATAAATACTTCTGTTATCTTTACTCTGTCTTCTCTCTTGAGCCCATAAAGAACCAACTCTAGTTGCACTGCTTTTCATGACAAGTTTTTACAGACTTTTGTCATACCACTGGCTTACGACTTCCCTAAGCTGAGAAGCCTATTTATATGGAAGCTGCTACATACCTTGTCCATCCCTATAACCCTTTATTGGATTATTTTCAAGTTCCGCTTTTTTTTTTTTTTTTTTTTTTTTTTTTTTTTAGTTTAAGTCTAAATCATCACTGATCCATTTGACCATTTTTGTCTTGTTGCTTTGTTGCTTTTTGTTTGTTTGTTTAATAATGGAGTTTTTTAATCACAAACATACAAGCCCGGTATTTATTACCTGACGGCAGCCACAAGCTACAAGGAGCCATAAGTATCTGTTACAGGCAGGGGGGGGCTGCACTTGCAGACTGTTTGATGGTGGAATCAGCCTCCTGAAAAGATTCTTTCTGAATGGGCCTAGCGTGAAGTTCAGGACCTGTATTGCGTCAGCGCTCCAAGTAAGACCTATTCAAAAATCAAAATCCAGAGTATTTCCTGATTTAATAAATCATAGAAAAGGAAGTTTGTTCTGTCATTGGCACAGTTCAGCTGATCACTACTACAGTGAGGCACCATCCATACATTTGCTGCTTTCTTTCCTACCATTAGGCAGATATTTTGTATTGATATTCTTGCTCCCAGCCAACTGTAGAATCACCAAGTCTTTAAGAGTCTTGCAACTGCTACTATAGAGTACTGTGATACCAGAAAATAAATCTTTTAATTCAAAAAGCCAAGGTAAATATATTATGCAGAACAGATTAAGAATAAGACTATAAGATTATATATTTTATATATAAATAAAAAAGATTATATATTTTATATAAGATTATATGTAAGACCACATTTATAAAAGCAAACAATTTAACATAGTCTCAGGCATTTCTTTGCCTACAGCTCACTCAGTCTGTGAAGATATTTTATTATGATTTGCTTTTCTTGCCATAGAAAAGCAGATAGTCAGTTAACATCTTAACCAAGAGCTGGTAGCTTTTGAAAGCACATTATTTTTTTATGCTTATAAACTTACGTCAGTATGTGAAGTGAATTTTATAACATAGGGCAGTCAAGTCAAAATAAAATTTCTTCAAGGAAAAGTTATAATGGGCATCCTTTTTTTTGCACTCATTTAATATACCTGCCTTATAATGAGATAATTCATGTTCTCTGTGCTAGTTTTTCCTTATTCATTACAAAGAACATTCAGAAGACTACTTCACATTCCATCATTAACATTATTTATGCAAATTACATTAGAACAGGTTAATTATACTGCAAAATAAAGAATAAAACATTTTAATCCATACTTTAGGCTTTCATAAGAATAAAAAAAAGAAAGAAAGAAAGAAAGAAAGAAAAATAAAGAAAAAAATAAGGCTGAGAAATAACTCTAATTTTGTTCTTTTGGTCCTTTTTTTTTTAAATCAGGCTTCTGGTGATGCTGATGTAAAAAGCAGAATTTTGTTGAGATCACAGTAAAAAAAAAATGGTTAAGTGGTCAAACATTTTTATTTGAAGAATATATCTATTTTTATATTACAGACTATTGCTAATATAATTCCAGAGCACATTGCTAATGCTCTTTCACTTTTATCTCTTCAATAGAAATTTTGGCCTCTGCCCAAGAAATCCTAAGAATTGTCATAAACCTGAGCCAGTCTCCACAGAAGAAAAGAAACTGTTCAGACAGTTGTTGAAGTTGTAGTATATTTAATTTCTCCTTATAGAAAGAATTAATTGCCATCTTTAGCCAGATTTATCATTCTTGTTTGCATCTCTTTTCTCTGTCTTCTCTAACCCTCTTAAGACAGGGAAACCATAACCTCATAGTATTTATCACAAATCCAGAAAATATTTATTCAATGGTTTAATAAAGTTTCTATTCTTTTGGCATTTGTGTCAACTAAGGGAAATAGAACAAGCAGAAAGGATCTGTTTCTATAATTCCCAAAGATGATAGCTCCCAAAGAGCTACCTGTAGGGAACTGAAGAGCTAAAGGCTGAACAGCTAATTGTGGGACAAAGTGAAAAAAAAAATACAATAAAAGTAGTCACTGAGGTTAGACTATGGGGTCCACATAGACCATTACCCTGATTCTGGTGCTGAAATTGCACGTCTAGGGAAAGTATACAAGATCAGAGAAAGTAAACAGTCTTGCAATCACACCCTCCCAAACATTAACTGGCTATGGCTTAGGCAATTAA
>VZSV01000040.1:4258358-4302852 GCA_013398735.1 Nothocercus julius
TACCTTTTAGTTAAAAACTAGAACAGAGGCACCTAGGTGCCTTTGTTAATAAATACAATTAACAGAATCCCTAGCTGCCCTCTTAGAGATTTATGGTTGATTTATACAAATATACAGGTTTAAGCAACTAAATCAACTTAATTTCTTCCTCTATTTTGCTGCCTTACTCCTGGCTCCTAATTCATACCTTACATGGTAAGAATTCAGATATAGTAACATAATTTTACAGTAAGCAAGCAAAGAAAGTCAGAGCACAGTAAAGTTTAATTTTAAAATAAACCATCAGAGGAGAGAGAGAAAATGGCAGTTTGCTTTTAGTAAGGTCCCTCTCATCTCCATTATATTCAAGATGATGAGTGAGTACGTGAAGTGAATATGGGAACCCCGAAAGAGTAAAAAAGGTATTAAATTCTAACAATAAATGTATCCTTTGTCTAGATGCTATTATCCCAGTATATATACATATATATATATACAAACCACTGAGAAACTAGAGCATGCACATTCTTTTGTGAGCTACATCCACACAATGTATGTATACAAAGTAATGAGAGTTACTTGATGCAGAACCCCTAAATTATGATTGTGTGAGTAGCAGCTACTTTATACCAGTTCCACTTGCAGACTGAGCCTGTGAATTTCTTTCCTATTTAATAACAAAATTGCCTATTTGCTGATAAGCTTTTGAGTAAGCTCAAATTTTGTAATTTAAATACACGATTTAGAATGTCTGCTTGTATATTGAAAACAATTTTTAGTGAATGAGATATTAATTACTTCATTTTATATGCATTCAAATAGTTGAGAAGAAGATATTACACTGTTTATAAACAACATAGACTCTGTCAGAATAAATAGTTTCAAGGGCTGGCTGTAGAGCTCTTTTTTATTCTAAACATTTGTTGTATTATTACTAGCAGAGCTCATTTTCTCCAGCCGATATTATAATGAATTGTTATTTAAAACATCTATTTCAATGTTAGCTAATGGTGACTAAATGTTGCACCCTCTATACTGATTACGACATTGTGAAATGGAATATGTGTTCTTGTTCTTGAATAAAACAACCTTCTTTCTTCACTGTTTCATACCTTCCCTGAATCTTGTCTCAGCTCTGTAATACAACTGTGCCTATGTTTGTGTTTTCTACGTCTCAGTTAGACAACACAAAGGCAGTGGCAGAAATTCAACAAATGCCCCTCACACACAGTTGAACAGCATCAGAAAGGTACTGCTGACAAACCTCTGTCACCTAGCTAAATCTCCTTGCAATGCCCTGCTGGGGTCATCCAGACGAAAGCTTTTAAGAAGCTGGGTTGTGTTCTGTCCTTGTGTCCTAGAGCTTTTGGAAGATGCACACAATGCAGTTCTGTCTTTTCCCCCCACCACCACAATGATGAAACTGCTGCCCCTGAGTTATATGGAATGAGGTGTGCCTTAAAGGACTGAAAGAACAGAAAGTATAGGAACAACCACTGCAGACAGTTTTGTGCATCCTGGTGTGACATTGCTGCAAACTCCAGTAGTGTGTCTCTGACACTGCTGAAAACTGAACAGTGTTCTTAATATAGATGTTCCTCAGAGAAATTTTTTAACCAGAACATAATCATATCAGTAATGTCTCCTCTGTCTCCCCAGTTAAACCAGAGGGAAAAGGCTTAGTGAAGATGCAGCATTTTCAAGTGTTCTAATTTTTTCAAGGTCATTTTAGGAGATTGAAAGAATTAAGCAATACACAGTGCCATGCTGCTTGATTATATTTTTAACACCTCATCGGTGTTTTTCAGTGAGTTGTATTTTTTAACAGCCAATCTTTTTGAAACTGTAGTTTCCATTTGCTTTCCGTATTTCATTTGAGATTTTGTTTGTTATTGAAATTCTGTCAGACATAAAGAATAGGAAAGGTGAATTAAAAGCAGTTCCTAATAATCACAAAGACATGGTCTTCATTCCCTCCCTTGATATGACTGCTCATATATTGATGCAAAATAGGCCCGAGAGTTGGTGGGAAAAATGTGGTTAGCAATACTTTTTTTTTTTTTCCCATACTCGGAATACCGTGGCTTTTCACAGCTGAGAGTGATGAATTACTATCAACACAAGACAGCTTTTTTGATGTGTCCTCTTGTACATGAAAAACTGGGCTGAGACCACCTGAACTTATTTCTCTTGAGATTTTGAACAAGCATAAAAAATGGTTTTGTTTTGGACTTGGTAGGCCTCAGAAATGAAAATGCCAGTATATCGAGGACAACACATCAATCTAATTTGCTACGTGGGTTCCCAATCCTATTCTTTCCCCACTGAAATTGCTGCACAATATGTGATACCACATCAGCCATACTGCACTATTAAGCTGTAGTTCTTTTTTTAGGAAGTGAGTGTTTTATCTTTTTGAAATAAGCTTCAATTGCAAAGGCTGTAGGTGCAAAGAACTATTGAAATATTCATTTATTAATTTTCAAGACATTTGTGGAACCTATTTAATTAAAGGAGAGCAGCTTAATGGGAGAAAGAGCTATAGTTAAATCACCTGATGCCATAAAAGAACATTGCATTTTGATTCTTTTTGTTAAAGAACAATGTGCTTTATCACAGGAGCATTACTCTGCTTTGTTATTTTCCTGTATAAGGCAACAATCTGAATAAATGAAAAAAAAAAAATATTGATTTATTTAAAGTAGTTTGCAGACAAAGAGTTTAGGAAGCTGAGTTTATGTGGAAATACTATTTCTTTTTCTTACTTTTATCCAACTGAATAGCAAGAACGATTTTTCATGTCTTCTGATTATTAAACAGACACACTGGAAATGGCATTTTCAAGAACACAAAGAGTTTCTTTAAAAGAATAATTTGTAGCTTGCTGAAAGGTCCATCCTGTACAAGGATTCTTTGGGTAGAAATTTCAGGTGTATATACATATATTTTTATATATATAAATTCTTATGTATATTTTTTAAAAATTCTTTGAGAATTGTTAAAAGTCTAGACTTCCTTTTTTAAACAATTTTTTTAAAAGTCATATTTATTTGAGTACATGATAGTATATATCAGTAGTTAAGTTAATGGAGTATCAATATATGTAAGTTATGATCAGTTCTAGAACAATTCTGTGTCTGTGTGTATTTCCTTTTCCTTCAGTTTCTTATACTCCAGTGAGAGTACACTGCTGTACTCTCAGTCTTTAATGATTAAAAAAATAATAATAATAAAAAAAGTATTTCAAAGGCACAGTATTTATGTTTCTTTGTGTGCAGGGTAAGATATATGCTCCTATTAAGAATGTTAATATAAATTTTGACTTGAACTGCTACAAATTAATTCAGCTCCACTGAAATATATGAAGTTAAACTAAGTTACCCCAAGTCAAGCATTGTACTACAATATTTATAAAATATTGCACAGAAAGACTACAGATTATAAGAATTTCTTTATGTCATAACTAGTTGTCAGAGAGTCCTTGAGTCCTCAATTATTCAAAAATATTAAAATTATCTTTGGTGATGCATTAGTACAGGTAAGAGCCAATACTTGGTACAGCATAGACTAAGAACAGAACTGACCACTCTGACCCCATCAAGCCACTAAGGAAACAGTGACCTTTGCTGAGGTGAATATCAGGATTTATTATCCTAAGAGATAAGTATTGACTTTAAATATTTGCATCCTGGGAAAACAGTTCTTCTTATTTACTAAAGTGAGTAGGCATCTATCCCAAGTATTAAATCTAGGCCTTTGTGCAAGCACATAACATATTAAGTAATTGTAGAAAGGATGGTACACATGAACAGTGTAGCATGAATGCTTTCTCTCCATTTCTGGGGCAGGATTTCTCACAATGAGGTGAAGGCTGTGCTGTACCATGTAATACAATGCTTCCCTCAGTAAAATGAAAACTATTATCAATTATATATGAGCTATACAAGGTGCGCTTCTAACTCAGTTCATTTTTAGATAGCTGGAATAAACATATTGGTAAACATACTGGCTGCAAAACAAAAATATATTAAACACAGGCTGTTCATCACAGCATTATTTCCAGTTAATGAAGAGACAAAATTATCCTTTTGTATTTAAAGTGACAATTATGGTAATTGGACACTTAATAAAGAAGTTCAATCAAAGAAAATGAATTTTGTTACATATGGAGGTTTTCAATGACTGTTTGAATGAATGGGCTATATAGCATCAGCTTTCCTAAATGACTATAGCTATTACAAGCCATGTTATACTTACAGATAGTATTCAGCTACCCAAACAGCAAAAGATTACTGTGGTAAAGGAAATTACTTATTTAGCTTGCTTATTAGTCAGTTAAGATTATATAGTCAGTATGAGTCTATAAGGAAGTCAATCACCTAAAATTCTGTGCTAAATAGAGGTTTTGGTGTAAATAAAAAGTGTCTGCATCAAAAACTGAAATGCTGAAAATCTTTGCTCAGCTGCTTCCTAATGCAAGAAAAGCTATTGCTTCACAAGTACTTGTTCATGCACTTCATATCTTCAAGATCCATAATCTCCTCTCTCTGTATGTTCCCACTTTTTTTTTTTTTTTATCAAAAATCAAATTTATTAAAGCTTGACATGCCATCCAAAATCATCATTAACCATTCCGCTCCTGACAAATTTTAGAAGTCTAAACCTTGAGGTCACCTAGAGAGGTTGTGCAATCTATATCCTTGGAGATAGGGGTAATGTCCTAGGAAAAGTGCTCTACGTACCCCTGTATGAGCAGAGGGATTGGACTAGGTGATATCTATGCCTTCCAACCTCACAGTTCTATGTGATTCGGTGATTAATTACAGTTCTACTTTCTGCCATCACCTTGGGCAGCTATAATCTGGGTAATCAGCTGCCCTTGGGATCCAAAACCTAAGTGTTCCTCTACTTGTTAGACAGACATTGTCATCACATACCCAAGAACTATGAAATTTCACACTATGCTGCGATGGCGATAGCAGCTGCTGTCATGGCAGGATCCTTATTGAAGAGTCAAAAAATTAGTGTGTGTCACAGTAAAGTTACTTCATGTCTTTAAACAATTTGATTCTGTATCTTTCTCCACCCTGGAGACAGCTCTAACCACCAAGTGCATGCGGTCTTATTACTTTTTTTTTTTTTTTTTGATTAAAATCTTATTTTATGAGGCAATGAGTTATTCTTGCTTTCTGCTGAGATGCCAACATCAGTCACAGCTGAAAATATTCAATAGCTTGCACCAGATACTCAGAAACTTTCTGACTAGAACAGAATTTCAATCCCTCTTCACAAACAAAAATTTGTGATTGAAAATAGATTACTAATCAAACAAAGTAAGCAGTTTTCTTACTGTGAAAAAAAGACACAAACAGCATATCAAAAAACCACGGTGTATGCAACCCTGACTCTGTTCTCAGAGTAAAACTTTGAATGAAATCAAAGGACCTGGAGAGGGTGAAACAATATGTTTCTTTAGATGAGATTTAAAATTTCCTTTGAGAACACAGATAATCCAGTTATCTGATTTACAAGTACATTATTCATTTGATCAACTACTATACGCTTAAGGATATACATAATAAATTTATAGACAGACACACATCTTCATAGCTCACTGAATTCACATCTTTCCTTTCATATCCAATTTATCATCTTAACCTAGACATGTGCCAGAATTATTGTCTTTCTTCTTTTCGAAATGTACTGAACAGTGAAGAGTTTTGTACAAATCTGACAGTCATGGTTTTGTGTCTCCTGTCATATGCCATAGAGCAAAATATAGCACAGACAAAGCTCAGTAAATAATTATAATAATTACTGTATTCGCAACAGATTTCATCTAGGTCTCATTCAGCCTGCAGCATGGAAACTTCTTTCTATTGCATAGTTTATGCTCTACATCAGTTGTTCTCAACATCCAAGGGTCACATAAAATCTTCCTAGAGACGTTACATTTTCTATGAAAACAAAGCTATAGTGTTTCTTGCCCTCCTGTTTGCAAAATAACCTTCCTAGTGTATAGTTTCAAAATACAATAGCCCTTATTCAGAAGCCCTGTTGAAGTCAAGGGAACTAACAGCACGAACTCACTCATGAAGATGCTTACTACAATTCCATTTAATCCATAAATTTTGATAGATATAATCTTTGGTAATTGTTCAAAGAAAGAAATCATTATAAATTTGATTTTAAAAATATCATAAGAAATCTTTGCAAACGAAAAAAGAGAAGAACGGTTTGCGGCTCCACTGAGCTCTCTCTCTGCCATCTAGAATGTGTCAAATTCAGACTTCTTGTGTCGGAGAGGAGGGATGCAACCCTATAGATGTGGGGAGAGGGTGAGGCTAAAACTGAGGCATCATTTTCCTGTAACAATAAACTGTTTTAATTACTAGTATTATCATACTAGATCTTAACTGAGTCCGATATCCCCTTTTCCACCCCATATATTGCAAGCTTAAACAGCAGTGCACCAGCAGCAGCTCTGTATTCCAGGGGATCCCCCATGCTATCCATCCCAGCAAACACAACCTGGATGAGCTGTGATCATGTAGACGCTACTACTCCTCTAGTGTCAGCTGAAGCGGCCAGCAGACCCCTGCAATGTGATTGCCATCTCGAGCCACATCACTTAAGCACCCAGAGGAGGTAGATAAGTTCAGCGAGGCTCTATATACCGAAAACTTCCTGTGTGCTAATGGCAGAACCAGAATGGCTGAGTTATCCATCAGGACAAAAGGGAGAATTCCGAAAAAATGTGAAGTTGAAATTTTTACCACCAAATATAGCAGTTTGAGAATTTGGCTATAACTCCTACTTGCTAAATATATATATATATAATATATATATCCTCTGCATTTATATATATATATATATATATATATATTATAGAAAAAATGTCAAGCTAATCTCAAAAAACAAATATGCAAAGTTTAAACAGATGAGAGAAACATGAGGAAGTCTTAAAGATATATCCTCTGCATTTATATATATATATATATATATATATTATAAGCCTGCTGCATTTATATGTATAATATATATATATATACTCCTTGTCTCAGACAAGGAGTAAGATCCAATTGCCTTGGAAATCAATGAATGTCTTTCTTTTGACTTCAGCTGAATTGGAGTCAGTCCAATATCCTTTCACTCTGTCACTTCACTCTCTCCTTTCCCTCCTCCTTCTCCCCCACTCTTTGCTCAGTTCCTCCTTTTGCTGGCAAGATGCGTTTTGCTTATATAAAAGAACCAATTTATGTTCTTGGCACTTAACTATACTGATCATTATAACACCCTGCATTGGAATGGCTTTATTTTGGTCAGTTATTTTTGCCTGAGATTCTTAATTGGAGGAGAAAAAAAAAATGAACCAGTGTTTCAAAGTACAGTACAGACAGGGAATTAAATTTAAAAGAACCATACAAACATTTCATGCCATAAAGTTAATCCACAGCCTCAGAAATCTGAATCTGGTTTCCGTGATTACGATAGTGCACTGCAGGTTATTATGTGAACAAACTCTGAGACTGAGATTACTTTAGCATATTGAATGATTTAATTAGAATCACATAAAACAATTTGGAAGTCATCCAAACACTGAGCAACAAAGGACTCTTCTGGAAAATTTAACTCTGAAATCTTCTGTCTTATCATTAACTAAGGAAGTTCAGATCCAGAAGAAGAAAAGTAAGAGACTAGGCAGGTTGCATCTTTCTCAGTAAAAATAAATCAATCTAAGTAAAAATAAAGTAAAAATAATAAATCTCAGTAAAAATAAATCAACCTTTCTTTTCTAAAGAAAATAACTAGGATGATAGAAATCTCAGAATGTATGGCTTGGAGGGGGAGAGGCACACTCCAGTGGAAGAAGAAAAGAAACAAAAAAAAAAACCATAATTATTTGAATTATTTCAGAACAGACTTTGCAGGTTACTTTGTGTAGGTAAGAAGATATTTTTAAATGTGAAAGCTTTGAGCTTTAAATATGAAAGCTAATTAAGTCCCTTAAGGTAAAAAACTTTATAGAAAGAGAAGAAGATATGTGATTACAGTGATTATAAGTACTACTTTTAAAAACTTTTAAATCTTGAAAAAATCATAAACTAAGTTATTTACATAGCAATAAATGATCTTGCAGTAACAAAACAATTTCACAAGCAAAAACTTTGTTTCAGATGAGTATCAGTTATCTAAATAACTTATTTGATTTTTACATCCTTCTAGAAAAATGTTTTTAGTGAAGTGTGATTTTCAACCCTGAAAGACTTTATAATTACATGAAAGATGATAGTTACAACAACTGATGTCCAAAGGAATCTAACTTTGTCTTCTAAAGCACTTTCATTCTAACAACTTTTCACTTTATAAATAAATAAAAACCTATTTGTATTTTTATCTCATTAAATATTCTTATGAGATATTAATAGGCAAACTGTACTTTCAGTCTACCTAAAGCCACTAGAACAAAACTGTTTGAATGACTTACTTTGGTTTTATTTTGGATTAAATTTTGGTTTAAATGCATGGAAAATTTGGCTCATTTTTATTAGTGTTAGGCTCTACTTACACATTAAGGCATAAAGTCTTACCAAGATCTTTATACAATATATGACTTACAAGTTAATATAAGAACAACATTGATTATGATAAATCACTTTACATAAAAAATAATATTTTAACATCCAGCTCATTAACTTATTTCAACATCTGCTTCAGATTCTTTTGCAGTCTAACTCACTGGGAAAAGTAAATCAATACTAAGATTGGATTATGGGTAATTAAGTTTAAAAGCTCCATTTTGCTATGAGGAGAAATAATCAAGGCCAAACTCTATCCTATGTTATAAATCCTAATTTTTGTTCACAGTTTATATTCTAGAGGTTTAAGATAAGGCTTGCATGTTCAAATCACCAGATTATTCAAGCACTTGGAATGTCTGAAAGTAAAATGAAGAAGAAAGAAAAGAACAAAACATCCTTAACCCTATTAGAACAAAGAAAACCCTCAGAAAAGTAGCAGATCATTGAACAACCCAATAATAAAAGAAGAAATGAAGGTGAACTAGAGCAAATGATAAAAGATGAGTTCCAGGAACTTTTAATAACTTAAGAAATTGAGGTGATACCTACCAATATCAGCATAAAAATACATTAAATATATGCAGAAAGTAGGAAGCAGAAAATAGCACAATGGAAAAATAGCAAAGAATAATTATTTTAAAAGACAGACAAACAGTGAGGATGGTGACACACCACTTACTACTCCCATTTTCCTTGTTCTGTTCTAAGCCATTCAACATCTCTTCAGTGTTCATTTCACAATCCAGTAATGCAAACTCTTTATAGTTTATGAGCCACGGCCATAACCCTTATTTGCCCTGCTAAGAAAATCAAAACAGAGTCTGCCAACAAATTATATAGCCTCACTTGCACATACCCCCAGTTATCATTGCTCACTTTGGTTTCTATGACATTTTGTAAGCATGTATTTAGAAAGATTAATACTGATCTGAATTATCCCATCTATTTTGTAATTCATAAAACACTTTAAGTGGTAGGAGACTTTAAGTGTCAGTGATGATCACTTTGCTTTAATATGGATTCTGTCTACAATCCAATTAGAACCAGCATTAAAAGCATCTCTGTAATAACTACACTGTGGTTTTCTACTCTGTTAAAATTTCAGTTTGAATTCATGTCAGTAATTTTGATTTAAATCAAAAGTAATATGTTTGCAAGTAATATATATATTCAGCACAACTGGCAACATGTTCAGGGCCAGCTAGGGTGTGGCTGCATCTATTACTAAACAGAGCGATAGTAAGCAAAATAAGGGATTGCACCTCCATATTAATTAATGTTAGGTTGCCTAATTGTTCTTAATTGTCTCTCATTTTTGAATACTCCATCTAGGTTTCTCAAGCAGGAGCTTGAGAGCAACTCAAGGGACCGATCACTCTAGCAACTGCTCTCAAAAGCACTATGGATGAGACTGTGAAGAGCTGACATACCACTGTCCCACACAGTCTTACCGACCACTCCAGCTCCACTCTCCCATATGCTCTCCTGCAACAAGCGTGAGTCACACTGTAAAACTACCATGCCCAAAACCCCTCACATTAATCTGAAATCATGATCTGGAAAAAAAACAAAAACCAAAAACAAAACATAATTATGTCTTTGGATCATAGGAACAACCTCTAGGTCCAGAGGTTGAGAGGCACATGCTAAAGTAGTATTCCTATGACCACTCTGTAGAGGCAGCTAATGCTTGACATTATGGCTGCAAGTCAGTTTGAATCCTTTGGCTTCAGAGACAAGGTCACTATGTGAATCACTTTTGTTTGGCTTCGAAATCACATGCAACAGCTACATCCAAACTGTGTGTGTTGTCAGTGACAGAGGGCACCTTACGATGTTCAGCCTGAATGGTACAGACCTACTCTCTTCCATCATAATAGGGGGTCTTAGTTTACTATAGTCTGCCTACATCTTCATTCTGCATTGCAACACTGAAGACTCATGTCAGTAATATATATGCAACATGGAAGAGTGGAAACAAGGGCCCAGTAGAAGAGTGAAAACAAGGACCCAGTATCTGTATTTTCAACGTACTTGAAAATACAGATACACTTCATAATGTAAATACACACTAACTCTGTTGGCATCTCTTGACCACAGAGGTTGACACTACAAAAGAACAGTAAAAAGATTGGCTCTTGTTAAGGTCCACATTCAATATTAAAACCAAAATAACCATGGAAGGCTAGATATCCTTTCTCCAGAAACCATGCAGCAGACTCAGTTGCTACAGCAACAGTTTCCAGTCTTGCATCACCTTGCAGTGCATCACCTGGGACTGGAAAAACTGCTGCTCTTAAGGGCAGGAGATGCAAATCTCAGCAAAGCTCTGTGGAAAAAGCAGCAACATGTCCTGAAAAGTTTTCAGAGCTGCATGGACAAAACAACCCTGAAATACTCAACTTCACAACTACCCTGCATCACTAGGCAGAATTCAACAGTATATTCAGCTTACAAAAAGTCATCTTTATTTGTGTGGTCTCTCTATAAATCAAGAAAAATGCTGTCAGATGTCTCATCTGGGGTCCTTATTCATTCATGTGGCCACATCTTATTGTGAACTACTAATTATTGTTTTTATGTGTAATATATATGCTTATATTTCTCTGGGAACTGAAAGTAGAATTTAACATTACAGAATACTCAGATTATCATATTAATTGAAATATGAAGTGCAGAGCTGCATCCATAAAATAGTGTTGCTTGCAAACTTTTTCTTAGTCACAATGGAAAACCTGATTGATTACAGTTTATAATAGCAATAATCTCTTCAATATCATTCATTAGCACAGTTAACAACTAATTTGTTGGAGCTTTAACTGCCCTTGGCTTTCCCTCAAGCTGTTCACAAACTGATCATTAACTGCTGGTTACAACTGATTTCTCAGGGCCTTTCTTATTTAAAAGAAATTTTATTTCAATTCAGCACCCACAGAGCCTAGCCTTGATTCAGCAAGCAAAAATCCTTCTCTGCCTTAGCGACAGATCTCTTCTTCCTTATTCTCCTTGGTATACCCTTTCAGGGATATATGGAGAGGTAGGCTTTGTGGCCAAGGGCTAATGCAAAAGCCAAACAGCTGCTAACCTTATTCCAAATCTTCAGGCCCTGGGGGAGCCCAAAAAGGAAGAGCACTCTATTGACATCTAGTGGGAAAAAAAAAAAAAAAAAAAAAGAGAGAGAAAGAGAGAGAAACAAAGAGGTCCACTGGGCAGCCTGCAGCTTATTTGTTTTGCGCAAACCATTCCTTTACTTTTGGAAAATATTTCTGCTAAAACCACAGGAACAATGGCCTGCTAAATATACTGAAACAGAGCAGACAACCAACCTAAGGCTAAAGCATGCTGGGGTAGGGTAATAAAGTTACAGCATTAAAAGAAAAAAAAAAAAGAGGGCAGGAGACTTTGCAAGATAACATTCTGTAATAACAAGTTTAAGAGGTATCTGTAAATTCAGACAGGGTCTGTACAAGAATCTGTTGGGTATTAGAAAGTTGTTAGTTTTAGCACTTCCTGAATTATTGGTAAGAATTTAAATACCAGGAATGATTAATGAAGCTGCTAGAATTACAAGGCGTGCAGAATAAGGCATGTATATGGCAGAACAAGGAGCAGGAGGCACCGTCACAAAGAACAAAGTAGCTCATATCATTGTAAGGGCAGAAGCAGCCTGAATTGGACTTTACAGCCCAGCAAGACTGGACAATCCCAACTGTGAAGTATGTGTTACTGCAGAGATAGAATAAATAAATAAATAAATAAAAATAATAATAATAAAAAAAAAAACAGCTGACTTAAGAGTTGCTTCATTATAAAAGAGGATTGTGAAATACTTAGGAATTAAGAGTTGCATGTTATCCTGTTTATGCACCTTCCTATGATTTCCTTTTCTCCCTTCAGTAAAATACTGTTTCTTAAGCCAAACAATTTACATTTGTGAGTGAAGAAAATTAAGCTACTACACACCAGAAAATCTACTTTAATTTTCCAGGGTTTGTGCAGGAACACCTAAGACATTATATTTGAGATTAACACTTTTGCTTCCAACCACACATGACTGAAGGACTACATGGATTTCAAACCCCTGATGACCATACTACTGCACAGAAGATGCACCATGTCACTGCTTTATCTGCAGCTTTCTATTAGATCTTTTTTCTCTCCTATATTTCTCTGTTTTTTCATTCAATTTATTAGCTCTCACACACTACTAAAATACTACTTCTCTCTTCTCCTGAAATTAAAATGATTACATCATGAATTAATTTTTCAAACAAACAAGTACATTTATGCTTTATGTACATTTTACTATATATGGGATTTCCTACAAACAGACACACAGAACCACACGAAATGCCATTCTTTACACCTTTCCTTGAACCCTACCATGATGCCTAGGTGAAACAGTAGAATAGTATGGCAATGAAAGGCTCTCACTAAAGCTTTAAACATTAACCAGAATTGTCTAATATTTGAGGAATCTTTTTTGCGGGATCTTTATATATAGATCACACTTTTTTTTCATAACAGGAGCACTTTGTTGTGCATTTGTGCAGCATGTGATAGAAGGAGACTCTGAGCCATGAATTTAGTCTTCTGGTGAACCTGCAAAATGGAGTTACAGAAATAACAATTAAATCTTTCATACACAAGATGCATCTCGGACAAAAGAAGCATGAGAGTGTATACCATCACTTTAAACAATAATCTTGAATTCACTCATTTCAAGAAAGCAAAATAGAAATGCTCTCCTCATATAATGTTGTTGCATTTTTCTTTAATTCCATAAAATTCAATTAAAAATATTAAAAGAGGCATTTTTCTACTATCACTAGAATTCAGGCTTTGCAATAAACATAGTACTATGAAAATGAAATTGGCACCAAACACATTAGTAACTAAACTAGTAAGAAAAGNGAAAATGAAATTGGCACCAAACACATTAGTAACTAAACTAGTAAGAAAAGGCAAATTGAGTGTGTATATATCTATCGATCTATATATATATATATATATAGTTTTTTGTATACTGTCTGCAAAAAATTCATTTAAGCTTCTTCCCACTTCATGCTAAAAAAAAAATCACGTCAAAAAAAATTGCTACTACAGTAGAAGATATACTTTGCAGATTATTTATATACATGTTTGTGTGCACCTGCATGAGAAGGAGAGGTTTGAAATTCAGTACTTTCCTTTCAGAACTTTAAATTTGCATTTTCTGAGAAGGTGGCTGACATACACATACACCCACAGTGGGGCTGGCAGAACTGACTGACACTACCACCATGCATGGAAGACTTTTGTCTAAGAAGAACACGCTGATATCAACTCTTGTATATTTGAGCTCCAATAAAAGCCATTTCAAGACTTCCAGTACTCAGCTAGCTCTGTCAAAGTCCTGTCACTTCTTCTGCAATGTAAAATTTCTCTCTCCTGTTCTGTCCTTCTAGCCAATATTCTGGTCTATATATTAGCTGCCTTTTGCTTTGACAGTTTTAGCCTCCTCCTGTCCAGGCTTCCACCTTTCTTTGTCCACTTTTTTTTCAAAGTATCACAGTTAAATGAATCACTCTGTTCTGGAAATCCAGCCCTGTAACTTGCTGTCCTCTAAACTTTTCATCATTTCCTCATCATGATCAGCATACTCGTCTTCAAATTCTACACAGCATTGCTCAGTTATGTTATTTTTTTAAAATTTTCTTTGACAGCTTTTCTATTTCCTTTGTTCCTTTCAAACAGTTTATATTGTTTGCTTTTGTAGCAATGTTTTCTGAAAACCAGAAGGAAAGATGATTTCCTCATTAAAAAGCAAAACTTCAGCTTAGTCTGATCTGTCCTAACTTCTTTTACCTACCAAAAGATAAATCTAGGCAAGTTTCTTAAGATCAGATCCCCAGAATATCATAGGCAAAGATTTGCTCAGGTGCAGACACATAAGGCAATGTTAAAACAAACAAACAAACATTTTACAGACAAAATCTTCCACACAAAGCATACCAGTAGCTTCAGTTACATCTTTATTTACTAGTAAATTAAACATGTCCAGAACAAAAATCTGGCATAGGGGGCTGATGGGCATTGAATGGCTTGTGTCTATACATTTAAATTCATTTTCATCTTCCAAAACAGATGACCATATCCAAAATGACTACTCAGAATGATCCACGGCATGTGATAATTCCTGAATTGTGCCCAGGAATCACATTGGAGAGTATTATTTTTCCCAGGTCGAACTGACAAGGACCATTATTAAATGAAAGAAATTAGAAAAGGAAGTTCCAGGGGCGTATTCCCTAGAAGTGGCTAAATTACTAGTAAAAACATAGATAAAGAGATCTCACTATATGATCCATCCAAGACATGCTCCACTGGGGGAAATAAGAAATAATAAATGTAGGTTGTATCTTGGACAAAGATTCAATCAAGCCTTCGTTACTTTGTCCTCTCCCTGTCTGAAAGAAATCACCTATAACCTTTCACAGAGAGTCAGCTAAGGTTCATTCCTTTAAAAAATGCAATAGTTAAATAACATATTTTATGATGCAGAATTCATTTACAAAGTCATTCTACTGGAGGGGACTCAAGCATCTATTTCAGAATTATACCAAAGCCTCTAGACTATTTGGTGATGTGTTCATAAACAAATCATTAAACCAAAAAGAGAGAGAATTATTATGGGCAAAACATTTGTAGGTGGTGTGATTTCTATCATCCATCTTAAATACTGCTAAATTATGCAAGAGATACATTCCTAGTGACAGGGATTGCAATTCTGCATCCCCATTCCAGTTGCGCATAATCTACCAGATTAATGAAGTACGTTGTTTCCTGTGTGTCTCTCTGGGCCAGTGAATCTTCAGATCCTTTCTGAATAGAAATATGATTTCAGTAACAGAGGTAGACAGTGCCCTTTTACAGCTGAAGTGAATAGCCTCAAGGTTAATGCTTTTTGAAAAAGAATGGGAAAAAAAAGATCTGAACTTCCTACCTTCAGGAAGAATCATGGAACTGAACTTTATCTCCCATGTCTCAATCAACACTCTTATGTCTAGACATCTGCATAAATTTAGAGACTGCTGCACATTTTCTGAGTGTGGGTCTCAGGCATGTTTGAGAATCCCAATTAAAATAGCCTCCTCAGGGGACTCAGGCAAAGGAAAAATATTTTCTCAGTCCCATCTTGGTTTAGGCATAAGTATCACAAAGCTTCATGACCAAGGCAAAGAGAGACTTTGACAAAGCTAGGAGTATGTGCCTATGTGCCTGTGGTTGTTTAGGGCTAAAAATTAACCTTCACAGGAAGAATCTGCAGTTTAATGAGGGCTTTCAGGATCTCAATTTTTAAGATTTTAAGAATTTAGATTTCATCTAAAATCTACGTAAGGCTAGTGAGTCCTTCTTCTTGGATTTTTGTTCCT
The DNA here is from genome assembly GCA_013398735.1 of Nothocercus julius. Lineage (NCBI taxonomy): Eukaryota > Metazoa > Chordata > Aves > Tinamiformes > Tinamidae > Nothocercus > Nothocercus julius. The sequence goes on from VZSV01000040.1 coordinate 4,274,335, forward strand.
TATAACCTGTACCTCGTATCTTCTTTAAAGTAAGGATAATGCCAAATTCTTTCTTACTCCTTTTATAATTTAACACCATGATTTGGTTATGATTATGTGAATTTACTGCAACAAGTAGCTAGACCTTCATCTAAGATCCTTCTCTACTGCAGTATTACTATTGCTAATGATGGTGGCAATGAGAATAAAGATCAAAATTTTGCTTTTCATTCCCAGTCTTTTCCGAGTTTAATTTGTATATTACTTGAACTGTTTTGGTTAGAAATGTAGTGTTTTGGGGCTTAAACTCTGTGATATGTCAAATTACTATATAAATACTTCAGAATATACTTTTCAAAATCATCATGAGAAATCTATGTTCCTCCTCTGGGAAAGAGCTAACTCTTTCAATTTTCTAGTTTTAGAATTTTAAGATCCACCTTCTTTTTCCTACCCTTAAAAAACTCTTAAAAAACCCTTAAAAAATATTATTTTTCATCAGCATTTTAGGAGCCAGGTTCTTCAGGTTCCACAAGATCAAACTTCAGGTCAAGTAGAAGGCAGCATGAGATAGAAGTTAAGCATCGGACATCAAGGAAGCAATAGCAAGGTGTCAGACAGAGTCAGTCAGCATGCAGTTTGACATAAGGACCTAAGGATTAGAATGAGTTACACCTTAAAAAAAGCGCCATATTTCTAGCTAATTTCTGTTTAGTGAACCTTCTTTCCAAAGAAAACAATGATAGTATTATTAAACTGTAAGTACGTATGTCTTGTGTCTGGTCTGCCTGTCATCCTCAAAACTTCTGAGGCCAAAGGCTAATTTCAAATGCCTTGCATAAAAGGACAGTAATCCCTGATACATTACAAGTTTTGTGATAAAAGGTGACCAATGAAATGAGAAATGAGATGAGAAAGCCTGTTAGCACTCCCATTCCCAAAGACCTGCAACAAGATCTCAACAGGAGATAAGACAGATATCACAGAAAATGCTCGAGACACATTATTGATGATGATTTTGACCAGCTCTTGCTCTTAATTAGACCCTGGAGTTGCTCTAGTAATGCTAATAAATGTATCAAGGCTGCAGCATAGGCTTGAGACTTTGCACATAGTTATCTATGACGTCTAATTGATTGCTTACTCTCTAGCATGCTTTTTGACCCATCATTTCTTCAGGCATGGTTTCTTGGGTAGTACAGGATAGGGACCGCTGCCGATAGGATGTATGCTAAATTGGGGTGGAAGAAAAGCTTCAGAAATGTAAGTGAAGCAATGCCAAACCATTCACCCATACAGAACTTGAAAAAAAGCCTCAACTCTGCTTAGCTTTGCATTATAGATACAACCCAAAGACTGACAACTCTCTCTTCCTGACAGTCTTGCCAGCAGGTCAGCGCTCAGCTGCCAAGAACTTTGAGGGTTTCCATAATACTTGCTGAGGAAGGAGAGCTCCTCAGCTTATTACTATAGTCACTTGTGCTTTCTCTGAAATCATGCCCAAAGCTGAGGGTTGTGACCTTCTTTTCACCCAGTGAAAATGGTTACACCATTCAAACATTTACATGAATGGGGGAATAACATTTATTTCTCTCAGAAGAGTTCCCTTGTCAGCAGATTATGTGGTTACTACCTTTCAGCTCTTCTGCTGAAGTTGTGCAACTTTGCAGAAAGGAGTGTAAGACTCACTGAACTAAAGCAAGAACATACATTTGTGCACTAGTGATTAAGGAGTCATGTGAAGCAAGGGAGATGTGAAATATAGCACCTGTTCCAGGAAACGTTCAAGCATTTTGTTATTGTGATTATTGCGACTATTAAAGTAAATTTCAAATAACTATTCTGAATGACAAAAACAGTTAAAGACTTTTCCCTTCCCAGTAAAATTTCCCGAGCACTCCACAGTCAGATAAAACAGAGACAGACAGATGGTTAGGCTTTTCCCATATGGGGTATATTTTTGAATAATTTTAGGTGAAAGAGAGAAATGAATGTGCCTCTTCTACCATCTGGGCAGCACCCTAACCACCTCATTTTTAGAGAAAAAGAGAATGTTGTTTCTTCCTAGTTTAACGAAATAATGTCTGAACAATATGTATTAGGAGTCCACTTTTGTGTAATGACATTTAGTTAATGGTGAAAAATATTTCCATAGCAATCATAGAAGTTTCTGGCTTTGTGTTTTGATTGAGCTCAGATACAAAATTAGCTCTGAAATGCTCAGCTGTAATAAGACTGACAGATTTCTGAGCGTGCACAGAAAAATAACTGCAAATATTTGAGAAATCCAAAGCAAAAAGGTCCTCTGTCATACAGAAACAGAGAGTTAGAAAGAAGCTGAGCAGTGATATTTTGAATCACAGATGTTATATTGGGCACTAGGTTTTATTTCTCCTTTTCTTTCGTTCCTTGGATTTGACAAATGAGATTTTAGTTTTGGCTGTTGCTGCTGGACGTTGCCAAGTGAAGACACTCATAATGATTAATGGATTTAAAATCCATGTCTGGCACATTTTTCCTCACTTTGTCTCAAAAGGATTTTGAGAGGCACCTGTAGATCCTAAGATTTTGCTGAAAGATCTGTTGCAGACACCTGTGTATAATTAATGCCAAAGAGAAGCCCGAAATGTCATTGTTCAGTTCATTATCTTTGAAATCTATGTAAAATGAACCATTGCATTGCAAATTACTTGGGTGGAATAAATGGGACTTCAGAAATTTTAGCATATGTATAGGATGATATTATAGTTGTTTCCAAAAACGACACATCTAAATCCTCTAGCAAAGATCAAAAAAGATAGATCCTGCAAAATTGTGAGATCCTAACACGATGATACACAGGTGCTAAAATAAGAGCTTTTCATTCCTTTTTTTTTTTTTTTTTTCTTTCCCCTCAATTCTGCGTAGGCTTAGCCTATAACCCTAAGCAGGAGAAGGAATAATAATGGTTCTGTTAACATCTCAAACATGTGCAAAAATAGGCAGAGCACATTAAGAAAATAAGATATAATCAATCTCTTAATTCTGAAATGAGACATGGTGAAAAGCATTGCAGTAGCAGATAAGCATTTAGAGAGAAGCAGGTCTGGCAGACTGGAATGCATACTGAAGCATGCCAAGCAGAGACTTGTTGAAAGCCTGATCCCCCAGCAATAATCACAAAGTGCTGAGGTGAGCTGAATGAGAAGGTTTTATGTCATTCAAGGGGAATAGCCTGATTGCTCAGCCATCCCTTACAATCTCCCACTGAAACAGGTAGAGGTGAAATGGTGTGTATCAGAAAGTCATGAAGATTGATGGCATCTGCTGCTTCCAAATGTACCTATATGCACGCAGACCACTTGACATGTGAACTGATGGAAAACAAAGCCTGTTTGCCCAGGAAAAGTGCTTTAGCAGGCTTAATTTCCATCACCCATTTACACAGCAGAAGCAAGATCTAATAGGTCCTAGAGAAATCAGCTGGGCCATGATAAGAATTCAAACCCACAAAACTAAATAAAAAGAGATTATTAGGTACATTGAAGTAAGCAAACAGTAAAGTCTTAAGTGATCAATACTTGACAAGAGATACGCCACAAACTTCATGTATAGGTCAGGCACACACAAAGTATTTTAAATAAATCGACTGGCTCCTGGACAAGGCCCATAAAATGTCACCTTTTATCTCTCAGATGCTATTTTTCTCAGAGGGAGAGAGAAAAAAAAAAAAAAAAAAGTCACCTCCCTCAGAGATTTGATTGAAAAGATAGTCACTCCTGATACAAGGTTTAAGGGGAAAAACTGCAATCAAGTGGAAATTTTTGTCAGTACCTTAATCTCTGATTTGTAGAAGGTTGTGCTTTGGGATATTTGGTATGTCTGAGAATTGCCACCAAAGAGTCCTTCTGTTCTTTAATGGCTGCACTAAATCTTAACAAACGTGAGCATGAAAACTATTGTGCTGTACTTGTGAAGCATATATCAAAGTTATATTTTTTTAAAGCTTGGAAAGGCAGTTGAATCATGCATGCTCTTTATGGAGCTCTGATCAGGCTTATAAAGGCAGTTCAGCTTCAATAAATGCTTTTTAAGTGAATGTTTTGGAAAGTGAATAGGAAATTCAAAGCTCAAACTGTTGCCAAACTGCTCCCATAGCACTTTGATCACTTTGCTACTGACATTTTGTTGAAAATGTCTTGTTTTTATTAAAATGTTGGCATCTGGGGATTCAGAAAGTTAACTGTAGTCACCGAAAATATAATATACAGTAAAACTGAGTGACATAACTTATTAAGTACTTTGTACACATTTCTTAAAAAAGAAAACTTTTTCCCTGTGGGGTCAAACATAACTTTGCACTTCCCCGAAAAAAAAGTTTGTATTGTTAAAGTAAGACAAGTGCAGAAGATAAATCAAACAGCAGGGCTTTGCCTGAGGCAAAATAAAAACTCAAGTTACAAGGTTTGCTACCAAAAATTGTAGGCATACAATAATTTAAAAATTAATAAAATATAAAAACATACTAAAAAGAGAGTTTGAATGTTCTGTGTCATGCTTTTGTTAAATATTTATGTCAGAATATTTTCTTTTGAAGGACGTCAAGGACAAGCTGTAGTAATCACCTTACTCTCCTCATCACACAGAGTACACATATATATTCTGCAGTATAAAGTTCCTTCTTTCTTAGGTTTCACAGCTTGTTTAGCCTGGCAGGAAATTGCCAATTTAGGTCTTGAATCTGACCTCTGATATGTAAGCCCAGACATATATGTACAAGCATAGCTGGTGATTTTACAAGATAAGTTGCAATGTACACCTATGGAACTAAAGTAAGAACAAAGTCCTCTGTGTGAAGCTTACTCAGAATATAATATATTTAAAAGATAGCAGTCCCTAGTGTGTAATGGCTCAGTTCCATGAAGGAAAAGAGATATAATCAGTCTATTTGAAAATGACAACGAAATGAGCTCCAGGTTATTTTCCTTTTTATTGGAGGTGAATTAGCAGCTTGGAGAGTAGAGGTAGGGAATCCAGCTTGACACTGTTGCAGTCTTGGTTAGCTGACATTCTTCACTTGCAATAGCCATCAGCTTGGTATCTCGCAGACTGGTGATTCTTATGTATATACACACCTAGGATTGTCTCCAAAATAAGAGACCACTGGAGTACAATGAAATAATGAAATGGCTTGAATTTTTTTTTTTTTTTTTTCAATGTCAGGAATGCACACAGCTCATAAAAACTAATCCCCTCCAAAGATCTCAAGAAACTGATTATTTTATAGCCACACACTAATTACGGGTGAATTCAGCACTTTTTTTTTTTTTTTTTCCAGTAGTCAGTCACATACAAAATATATTCCCTCAAAGTAACTTTTATTTGTATATTGTTGTGCTTTGAGGAAAACCCCAGAAAATACTTCCCAGTGAAACTCCAGACAATACTTTACAATGAATATAATAAAAGCACTTGTTAAGCATTGAAAGTATGCAGCGTTACTTTTAGCTTTATTGATGGCAAGCCATCAGGCACAGAAAAATTAAATAAGTCCAAATTTTCCAAATGTGTTATGAGTCTGGATAGAAAGCTCCAGAAGTCATGACCAGAGGATATTCAGGTAATAAGGACTTCCACAGGAGGTCCAAAATAGAGACCATTTGCTTCAGAAGCAGAAACAACCATACCCAGATGCTTTAAAGGAGAAATGTGGCTTCTGCCTCACATTAATGTCTCCTTTAAATTCCTAAGACTCACAGACTTCCCTAAATCCTGAAACTTGAAGTTTAATCACTCTTTTAGAATTTCTTTGCATTATTATCAGGATCTTTTTGCAATCTGAGACTTACACAGAGAGAAAGAATAGAATTCTTATGTCCAAATTTTACATGTCTACAAGGTGGTCATCAAAGCTAATCACCAGGTCAATGTAAAGAAGATGACAGTAGATTACACAGGTGAATTTTAGTCAGCTTAAAAAAATATTTTCACTATAAGAGAGCTTAAAAATTTTTCAAATTTTTCAAAAGTAAGGCATGGAATTCCTTGCTGCAAGATCATGTGGCAAAGCAACATTGCTTCAAAAGGCAATTATACAAATTGTGGAGGGAAGACTTCTAACTCAATAAGTACCTAGGGTACAAATTGTCACAACTAAAGAGCATAGTCATTCCTGAGCTGCTGCCAATTTTTGCCCATGATCTCTTTGCAGACATCAGGCTAAAGGGATCTTAGGCGTGATCTAAGATTGGTACTCTTATGTTCTTAATAGGTTAAAGTTTTGACCAAAAATATTTCACCACAATTTCTTCTAATTCTAAGTGTTCTTTTTGTCTCCCAGTTCGTCAAAAATTTGGACAAATATCTATTCTGTATTTTCCTTGGGCTTTATTTAGAATTAGTCTAACAGTGTGAGTAATATTAATACTCCTTTTAATAATAAAACTTCCACCTTCAAAGCAACACTTCATTTATTAAATATGGGTGATTTATATTAGTTTCTAAAGAATAGCAACAAAAAAAATAAAGTACCTGCCCTTACAATCTACACCAAGATGAGTGACAGAAAACTCCATGGCTATGTCTCCTCATTTTTCTAGGTCATTCCTTGGGAGCTGTCCAATAAGCATACACCAGGGAGCATGTTGTATCCCTACTTGTACGTCCATACCAAGCACCTAACATTCATTTTGAGGGTTACAGACACATTGACACTACAAGGTGCATGAACTGTGTTGATGATTGATGTTGTTGCAGAAGTTCCAGCAAGACTCTCCTCACCCCTATCCTATGTCCATTGATAGCACTGTATCACCCCTAAAGTCTCCCCTACTTAAACTGCAAAGGTCTACCAAAGCATCACAGCACTATTCATGCCCTTCCAGAAAAGGGGAGGAACGCATGTGGCAGTGGGTAGGATTCTATTCAGAATTTGCTGCTTGTTCATATAGATCTTAGTTTCTCCTTCAGTGTGAAGCAAGCTCCACCCTTTATCTCCCTCTACTACTCTTGCAAGGTTATGCTTTGCAAGTACTCCTTCATAAGTATATTAATATCCAGCTGGTAGGTCCAAGGGTGTTTTTACTTCTTTTAGCTCTAGTTGGTAAAGCTACTGAAGATCAGTGAAACTCCTAGTATCAGAGAGGAAGGCAGAATTTATAGGCAGAAGGATCAAAATACTAATAGAAAATAGTTCTTTCATAGTGAATTGGCATGAAAGAAACCTTTGAGCATCTTCTTACAAAGCCTTTCTTTCTCAGAAGAAAGTATTTTATCACAGAGGAGGGAAGTGAGCTTCTCCAGATTTCTGTTCATTAAATTTCCTCCTCTTTCAAGAATGTCACTGGAGACGGTAGAGATCAAAGTAAGCTCTAGTTACCTGCAAAATTACTCAAACTTTCAAAAAGTTTTATCCGAATAAAGCGGATTTCATTCTGAACCTGAACTGTGATGGAATGATCAATATGCCCCTATGTAAACAATAAAAAGAAAGATAAATACATTCTGACATGGATGATGGCCTTTAGCATACACATGCTTTGCCTTACGAAGTTATTTGTTGTGACTTGTGTTTGCTAATTCCCAAGTATGTTCTTTTAATTGTTAATCCTCATTATGTAGGATATATTTTTTTATTAAGAATAGTGATTATCCTGTTTATTATAATTTTGTGGGCTAGCAATTTATTTCCTGACTATAATTCATGATTCACTGAAGTATGAAAATTAAAAAAAGAAAAACAGTAAAATAAGTTGGCCTTATTAAGAAGATAAAATTTTATACCACTTGTGGCTTGATTGAGGTCTTATGCTTTGTTTTATACACTTTTATGAAAACTGAAGATTTCTTAGCATAACCCCTATGTCCTTTTTACACTGGTTCTAATGAACAGTTCTTAATCCTTGTCTTACAGCAACACCCTAGAGAAGATAAGAAAATTAATGTTTCATTCATTATGATAGATAGATATTATTCTACAATATTGGTCCTGGATTTTACAGAAAATATTGAGTTTAAACACCATAGGCAGATGAACATACTATTTATTTTGCCATTATAAATTTCAATAAAGGTGCTTAGAGAGTTAATTCAGCATTTAAGTATCATTTTTTTCTTCAGCCTATCTCCAGCATTCGTCTTTTAGCATAAAATTATGCTTTACACTAGTGCTTTCTTCCACACTAATACACCCCACTCACAGAATTTGCCTAATCTGCTCGTGGTTGCACATTGGCAAGCATAATAGGTAGTTTTACCAGATAGGTGGTGCTATGAGTCTGTGTATTGAAGGACAGACACCAGCTACAAAGGCGGACAGCGAGTACCTCTTCACATTTTTCTCTGAGAAGAATCTGGCATTTCTTCCCCTCTATGCTCTGAGGGAGCTCACAGAATAATAGGTGAAATGTCAAGAATAATTAAGAAAAATGATGGTGTTATATTGCAGCACAAGAAATTCATCTTTTCTGCTCTGATCTTCCTGCCCACCTTCTCCTCTGCTTTTAAATGTCATCTCTATTCTCAAATTATTTAGGATAGGCCTTGAAAGAGGGTAGAATATTTTTTAGGTGATTTGACACACTCTTTGGGTTGAATTCCTGATGGATATTTCACTCCATATCCCTCCAGTTAAAAGGGCTTATTTTAATGCCTTTTCTGATTATGTTCAAGTGTGGTGAAACTGTATATGGATGTTTTAGTTTCATGGCACAAATGGATTATTTATTTTGGGGAACCCACATAACCTCTTCTTTTCTCTTTATCTGAAAATGGTTTCTTTTCCCTTTCATATATTTTATTTTACTAACATTCTGCTGACTCTTTACTTCCCTGCATATACAAGGATATACAAGATTTGGAGTACCTACGTGCAAGGCCATTGCATAAGAATTAAAAATCTCTCTTTGCTTCAGTTTTATATCATAAATTTGATGCTATGAAGTAATACATATATCTATAGTATCTTGCTTTTTTTATTTGGTTCCCCCCATCTATTTTTATAATTGTATTTTTATTGTTCTTTATTTCTGTAATACAAAATGTTGAGAGAAAAATATATTTGCACTCTCATTCATGGACTTAAGTATTTGGAGCAGAGAAGCAGAGCAAAAATAATAAACAACTGTAGACATTCTAGAGATCAATACAGACCACATATATGGTTGTTTCTTTTTTATATTTTTCCCCTTGGGCACATTCCTTTTACAACATCAATTGGAAATTCATTCAAATGTTTTTTATCTGCCCATGAAAAATTATCAGAAATCAAATGAAACAAAAAAAAAGCGTCCTTTTTTATTATTTCTTTTTTTCTAGAGAGTTTCTGATGGAAATCCTAGACTTACAATATTACTAACACAAGATGAGAAAGTGTCTGGTGGAAAGCAATATGCTCTTTTAGGATGAGCATTCTTACATTCATTGAGACAAAACTAGTTTTTCGTTCGTTTTGCATTAAGATGGAAGTGAGTGAGAGGAAGAGAATCTAAACAGTGACTGTATGTTTTGGGTGTGATTTGACTGACTTAGCTTCAGTTATTTAATAGTTAAGCATCTGATTTCTTCAAATGTCATCCAAGCTCCTCTACCATTAGTGAAAAGAAAGAGGATGAGTGTTTCATCCCACCTACCTACAATGGAGTGAATTTTCTCCTCTCTATACTTCATCCATTTTGCCTCCCCTACAGTGGAATAACTTACTTAAAGAAAGGCCTGCAAGTATTTTTTTGAGTTGCTTCCGACTAGTCTACTTTTCTCCTAATTGGAGGGCTTGTGCTAGTCTTGCTAGTCTTGCCATCTTGCTATCTCCCATGAGATACCTCTGGGATCTCTCTTAATCATTTGCCCAACCAGCACGTAATCTACCTAGCATTTAAGCTGTCCTAGACACCATGCTGGGACTGGCAGATATGGCAGAGGATCCATTTGCACCTATCCAGCACCAGGTGTAACAGCACCTATCCAGCTATGACAGTCCAGATACTGCAGGACAGCTGAAATGTCATCTTCAGGCAAGTGCACGACATCCTAGTCAATGCAATCAGTGGAATCTAGAGACCTTAGCTGACAAAATGTACGACCTTCCTTCAATTTTCCACAGGTAGACAATGTCTGCATTTTGATATGTCCTTCAGTCGCTGGCATGGTTTCTGGCTGCCATTCCAGAAGGAAAAGATCTCCTACAGATGTTTACAAGTCCTGTGCAGATTTCTAAGAAGGGCGTCTTAAATGCTAATAGATACCTATGTGAGGACCACTGTATCAGGCCCTAGATAACTGTTTTAGAATAAGCTAAATAACTTGCAAAGTGCAAAGCTTTCTCTGTGGGTCACTTTGATGGACAAAGTTATGCCAATAGGATACATAAAGGCTACAAATAAGATACATAAAAGTTTAAAACAGTAATTTATTACCTGATATACATAATAGATAACTAGGACAAACAAGCTCCTCTTGTTTTTTTGTTTCCTTGTTTTGTTTCTTAAAATTTTATACCTTTTCCAGACATTTTTCCTGTTGAATTCTTGAAGAACTGTTTCAGTCATCTTTATGCACTTTCACTTTTCTTATCTTCCATGGCACTAGTCCATATATGTTTGTCACAACTTTCTGCCATAGCTTGACAATTTTCTCATAAATTTAAGCCAAGGTTATGCCACAGTTCTATATTAAAACAAGGCTTCAGATCATAAAGTGATGACACCTTAGCAGGAGCGTTAAAAGCACTCCTGACACTCCACTGACACCCAATTCTATTGCCTGATCAAAGCTGTCTTGTTCCCCATGGGACTGGTGCAATGGGAGACTTACAGTCTTCTGGATCAAGAGCCAGGGAAGAGAACCAAAGTCACTGTCCTTTAGGCAGCTGAATTAACATGCAAAGTATTCATCAACTATAACACATAGCTCATATACAGATACCAATATTTTAGTGTCTCAGTCTAAAGCCGATTTCACATTAATGGTTAGGTAACTCTAGTTTCCTAGGCTAAATAAATCTCATCTATAGATAGTTTCTGTCAAAATAGACCAAGTTGTTTGATACGCATGGAATACTTTGCTCTGCTGAGGAACAACTAGGAATCACTAAAACAGGCTAGGTGTGTGATTTTCTTGGGTTCACAGTTACTCTTTGTTATCTCAGTGAGCAAGAAAAAAATTAGTTTGGAGGTGTATTCTGTAATATTCAAACCTTATCCTGCATTCAGCATATGAAGTAGATGCAAACACAGGAAAAGAAATAATTATCTTTCAATTACTGTATGTCTGCTTATTTGTAGGCAACAAACACAGTTATTATTTGGAGAAGAAAAAGTGCAAGAAATTGAATGTTTACTTCTGTTCTTGTTCTGCTTGTTTTTGCTATAACTCAAACCACATAGGAAGAGGATGAATTTTCTCTACCAAAACTTTTGAAGGATTTAATTCTTATAATGTAAATTCAAGAGAATGTTACATACAATTTATGTTTCTGACCTTTCATGCACTTGTATTCTCCACTATAGTCAAGGAAAAGCATATTGAGCTACAGAAAGTGAAACTTGCTTTTTTGGATTTACTTAGCTCTATATAAAAACTAACTCATTTTCCCAATAGCTGTGTCAGGTAGTGCAATCAGTGTAATAATATTTTGTGAATCACAATCAGAAGATTGCAATAGGATATCTTGTGAATGACCACCAGCCACATAGCGTTAAGTTTTTCTTGTGTACTGCAGTTGACCACGCTAAGAAAGAAAAGAATGTAGGATCCTTTAAAAACACATAGAGTTTGCATAGTATTGCCTGCTAAAACATCCACAAGCAGCTTACCAGTCTGCATATGTTTGACCTAAGAGTAAATGTCCCAAATTCCATTTCCGCATATGCTCAGAACTGTTCTTCGTGACGGCTCTTGGTGAAATAGGTGCCCCACCCTCAAGTCATGATATAATCCATAAGTTACCTAGTACAACCATACTAGCAGAACTGAAGATCTGAAAGTCATACTTTGACTATGCCTGACACTTACCAAGCCACTTATAAAATATAGTTGAAGCTGCTTTGCTTTTAAAACACAGATGTCAGGAAAAGGTGACAAGGGGAGTCATTGCTCATGTGTTACATGACACAGTCTTGGTTAGAGTAATCTCTTGGGAGATTTCGGTTCCGTATCCTTACTCTAAAGGATTTCAAACAAACTTTTTTTTTTTTTTTTTTCTCCTGGAGTGTTCTCTGATGGGAGGAGGGAAGGAAATGGGAAGGACAACAGAAAACGGGGATATCATCTTCACCTCCTGTTGAAGTTGTGTCACTGGATAGTCAAGAATGCAAGATTCATGAGATCTGAAGGCGAACAAACATGACTTCACCTTTAGAGACAAGACATTCTGATCCAAGGACAAGCACTATAATTTAAAAAAAAAAAAAAAAAAAAAAAAAAAGAGCCTTGTTCAGATTTGTTATAGTTACTTTCTCCCTCTTTGCTTACTTGATTCTATATCCCTGGTAGAGAAAGCAATCTTCCCAATACTTGGTGCATGACACTACAACTTGTTACCTTTTCAGAAACATCCTCAATGCCTATTTTCTCATGAAAAATAATCTGTAACTGCGTGTTAGTTGCCCCAGCACTGTACACTTAACATCTTTACATACTCTTATCTCTGCTATGACTTGCTATAGATATTCCACCACAATCACCCGAAATACTCCAGATTCATTCCACAGGAAAGGAAAGTTTCCCTCCCCCTCCTTTATGCATTTACCTATTAAGCTATTACAGGGACTCTATCCTTATCATATATGTGTGTGTGTGTGTACATGTGTATATATGTACACACTTGTTTTGTTTAGAACAAAAATGTATACATTATTTAGTATCTGAAATAAAGTGTTACAGGCATAGTATGCAATATAAAGCAAATGAAAGGAGCATGCAGTCTCAAGCAATTAAAAGTATGGGGTATGTCATTGCAAATGCCAAACAAGCTTGTTTCTTTTATCACTTTGGAGCATTTCATCTGATAATGACCCAAAACACATTAACAATACTGCCAGTGGGAAACAACTGACAATTACGATGACAGTCACATACTTAGATGATTCAGGATCTAGATATTAAGTGTGCAAATGCTAGAATTCTGACTGTATATGGCTGTCAAACTCACTCTGAATCTGATTCTTTTACCTGTCCTCTTGCTCAGTGTGAATATAAAATGATAGAGAAAGAAATCTGTTTTAACTTCTTTTGTCCGCTCTCTTCTGGTGTAAATAACTCCTCAGCATGAAATTCAGAGGATGGTTGACTAGGTCCTGAGAATAATCCTATTCATCACAGGTAGGTGGCTTCTCTGAAGCTGCAGTGCTACATAAAAAACAAACTCAATTTGTTTAAAAAAGAAGATAGAATACAAAGAGTTAAATAATGAAAGTGGTTCCACTTATTAAGATTATGCTAATCTTGGAAAGGTTTCAAATAAACAGATGCTTATTTCCTATACTTGACAGTATATTTTATTACTCTAGTTTTTAAAATATATGCCTATATGCCCTTTCAGTTGCAGATACTGGTACAATATTTCTTTTCATCCATTGATTTGTGGTAGTCTTGGAATTATGCACAGTACCATTCAGTTAATTAACCAGTCCAAATAAACAATGGTGCAGGTGGTCTATGACATGCTGGGAATCATATGAGCTCCTACAATTTTCATACAGAGCGATAGGAAAGAAGCACTAAGCATAGAAAGAGGAGAGCAATTGACCAGTTTTTATGGCAATCTCTTGGCTTGTAATGATATCCAAATTGATTATATGGAAAACAGAGGACAGCCAGAGTTATAACATTTGGATTGAGCTAACCAAAATACAAGGGACCTGGGGTTTAATTCATCTTATTATAGAGAGAATGACCAGCTGTTTTATTTGGATTCAGTTTTGAATCTTAATCTAAAATAACACTCCTAACATATTTGTGCTCATCTCAGAGGGAATGCAGTGGCTTTGACACCAAATATCCTCATATTAACATAAGTGTCTGGATGACCAATCTCCACAGTATATGGTCCACCAGTTTCTCTGCAAAACTCTCTCCACATGATTAATTTTGAGAGCACTATATGATTTCCTGTTCCTCTAGCACAGAGCCGCATACTCCCACCTGCAGTGAGCTTGAGGGCTCCAAGTTCCAGGCTGTTTTGAATTACAGTTAAATGCCATTCTACCTGTCTGCTCTATTTACTTCTCTCTGTCCTGTACACATTTATGTGTAGGGGACACATGCCCCTACATGCTGCAACTCTCAGCAGTTACACAGGGCTTTATTTTCTGAAACTCAGCAGTAACTTTGAGATTGATCTTGCATTTGCAAAGTCACTTGTGGTTTTTGAAGTTCGAATCTTCAAAACCAGCTGATGCTTAAGGATAGGAGAATGAAACCTATTTACTATGAAATTTCAGCACTGACATCTCTATTTGAACAGTGCCAAGGAGCGTTCGTAGGTGACTGGGATAGTCATGGGGACATGATTACCATTACTAGTTATATTGTTAGAGCGGTTCCCAAAAACACAGTTTTGGTCAGGCCAAATAACACTGTTCAGAAGAATAGCTAAGGACAATTAAGATGCTGTGGACCACTCTCAGTAGGCAAAGCCTGTGTTGTTGCCCAGCCAGGGAGTAGGAAGGGTGATGGGAACTTAGCTTAGCTCCGAACACACGGAATTTAGCTCTGAACAAATAAAAATGTGATTTGCTGAATAGTCTCAAGTTCAGAGAATGGCTCCATGGACCATTTTGATTACTATTTTACTCACAGGTTAATGTTCTAGCCCATCCTTTATATCATTTTTTTTCTGGATATATTACTTGGCTACAAGAATTACAAACTACTTTGTTCACAATAATATTAGGAAAAGGATCCTGTTGCTTTAACCCATCCATGTAGGATGCCATCAGTTTTTGTGTTCAAGTGTTCTTATTTATTGTTATTTATTGTTATGTTTATTGTTGAAGAGATAATTAAAGCATATAACTAACATTTTGCAGGTTACTTCAGAAAACTGAAATATGACTTCATTGTTATTTGAAGCAAAAATAAATATTCTTATTACAGAACAAACACAATGATCTAGAAAACTAGATACTATGTTTCGTTATGTTCTCACTAGAAGCTGCCTTCAATCATTTAAAACAAAATTGTATATGTATAGACTATTTCAGCTCTATGATCCATCAAAGTATAAAGCTACTGCACTACAATTACTACTGACAAATTATGAACTATTATAGAAATAATTTAAAAACATAATTATAACATCAAATTCTGAATTAATTGTTGACATATTATGAAGCAATAACATTTTATTTCAGATACTATAATACTTTTATAACAGAGAAATCCTTTTGTTATTGTTGCAAGTTATAAAAATGTCATCAAAAAGATGATAAATAACTGTTTAGACATTTTTTTTCTATTACATCTTCTCTATAGCTTTATAAGAGTGATATGAAGAGACAGTTCTGGAATACAATTGTCTATTTGCAAAGTAAAAGCACCAAAAAGAGTTGTTGTACAAATATTTTTGCTCTTAACGTAGATCTTAAGTCTGCCCTAAAGGTTTTGTCTCATCTGTTGAAATGTTGGTTTTAATTTAATAGTGTTATTTGCTCTGACAATTTTGGAGCTGTAGACACATATTGGAAGATAACCTAAATCCTTTAGAATCATTTCACATCTGGTAGTACAATACTATTAAATACTAATGACTGTCATTAATAACAATAAGGGATACTTTAAGTCTGTGGTATAAAGGCAATGGTCTATTGTCCGGGAACCCTATAAATAATTCAAAAATCCTGTAAGGTCATTTAATTAATAAGATTTATTTTCTTTTTTTTTTTTAACTTTCCTTCTCCACTCCTCCTCCCAAAGTTCGGACAGAGTAGATTAAACAATACCTATTTTTTTCTTCTTTGTTTATTTTCCCATAGGCCATTTCTCCTTCTCCAATGATTACATGGAAAACTAATTTTAGGCTTATTAACTAGTGTGTAATACTTGTCATTTAATGTCTTTAGAAGATAGAATTAATGGAGACTCTTCCAGAATTTGTTTTTTTGTAATAGACCCAGATCTCTCCCTACTCTTGTAATCACTTGCCATTTACCAAACACAAGCCCATCTAATGGCTTTCTTAGCCTTCTGAGCTGAAAACTGACTATACCCTAAGAGCCACAAGCACAGTGAATTTTGTATTCAGCAAATGAATTTTAAGTACATTACTGGACAAAGCTTTGGTTACTGTGTGCAATGCTGAGATACTCAAAAAGATAATGTATTAAAAATTTAAAAGCTAATATATCCATAACCTTAAGAATGCAACATGTTTAGGAATGCACATTTAGGAAAGCTGGATAAGCAGTGCTGCAAATGCATATCAAGTTGCATAACATTAGATCATGAAATATCAAACCTCATACCAATGAAAGAAGCAGTAGGGGAACAGAATATGTTTCCAGAGCAAAATGACTTTTTTTTTTTTTTTTTTTTTTTTTTTTCCAGTTAATGACTGAGTTTTCAGAAACAGAAAAAAGATATTCATCACAAGTTTGAAAGTAAATCTTTAGCTTTCTTGTGGTCTGTGTTTGAAGGTCTTGGGATATTTGTGTCTTCATTTTTATTCAGTATATTATATCTTTTGTTCTCTCTCTTTTCTCTCAAATGAGATTTTTTTTTTTCTTCAAGGCCTTCAAAATACATTAAGTCATCATATTGGCCAAAATTATTTATTCTTCTGTTGTTGTTCTATTATTTATTCTTCTGTTGTACAGAAAGGTTGGAAAAAATATCCGTGATGGCACTTAGGATAATGCAGTTGTGATACTGCAGATCTTAAAATTTAATTTTGCTGTGTAAAAAGAAAAATGAAAATGTTAAAGAAGTTTTAAGAGACAGAGACTTAAAACTACGACAGAAACTCTTTATTCTTTTCATTTCTCTGACCTTCAAAAAGAAATTCTTACCAGATAGATTTGGAAGCATTACAGTATTATTATATTACATTGCTATAATAACAACAATAATGACAGTAAGAATCAAGATGCTGGACTGGTGTTCAGAATGCTCACATTTTGGTTTTTGCCTAACTTTGACAGGTATCTATATTTTACTTTTCTCTCCTGTAAACCAGAGATGAAAATAATAGTGATTTCCTTTGCAAATCATTCTATAGAAGCTAACTACAACTATCACAGAAATTAATACAGCTGAGTGTAGAATCTCCATCTGCAAAAACTGGTGAATGATTTTATAAATGACAAAAACAAGAAAATATTGAAATGAACAAGGGTTACTTTCTCACAGCTAAAAAGATAAGCAGCTCCTCATGATGATCTGGAAAGATTTTTTTTTCCTTTTTTTTTCCACACAGGGCAACACAATTATCCAGCTGTATGGGTGATGGGGAGATGCCCTTAAAGTCTTAGATATTGACAACTACAAAATTTAAGGGTGCCATGCTTTGACTTGAGATAGCAGGTCAGGTTTTTTCTTTATTCTAGCTGCTTTGACAGGTTTAAATGAATACCCTTCTAAGAAGCCCACTTGCACTTACAGCCTTGAAGCCACTGCTAAATGTAAATACGAATATAGCTCCTGAACACTCATTCTGAATGCAATGGTGTGTTCTTAATTGAGTATATGGCTCACTAAGATTCAGTCCATTTATCTAAACATAGGCACCTGCCTCTAATTAAAGCAGCCTAGAGTTTCAAAGACTTCTACACAGGGCCAGAAGATACGACACAGGCATCATAGGAATCTCCAAACTGGAACAATAACACAAGACTAAGTAAGATATCCTACAGCTTCCAAAAGGACACTAGATACTTATGTTTAGGCAACTGAAAGTTGTTCTGTGAGTTTTTATGTTGAGCAAAGGGTTCCTAATCTGGCTGGAAGTGATAGAAGTAATAATAAGAAGCATCAGTATATATTAAAGGGTTTCCAAGCTTCTGTATTTCTGTCATACTGGTTTTATCACAGGAAGATGGAATTAGCAGAGAAGAAAAAATGGGTAACTCTACCAGCACCACAGCAGGATCAGTGCTGACACTTACATCTAAGGGACAAAAGGCAGAGAGCTTCACGAACTAGGCGTTTGCTTCAGTCATTTAATGTCATGTCTGGAGCCATTTAACTTGCCATAGAAGCCATTTAAGATGCCCTAAGTTATCTGACATATCCACATGAGGCTGGCATAGGGCATGCAGGAATGAAGAACAAGGCATAAAGGAGAAGCTGCTGGAAACCAAGCAAACCCCAATTTGAAATGTCACATTTGATTAGAAAATTGAATCAAGCCTTGGATGTCTACGTTTTTAATGTACAATGGAGAGCTAATTCATTAACTACAATGAACAGAAGACTCTAATCAATTACCTAGAAACATCAGGTGTCCTAGGACCCCTGGTGGGCTGTCAGTTTCCTCTCCATTGTGACACAAGTCTCTTTAAATCCTATGTAGCCGCTGCCAGTTCCATACAGATATCATTGATACATTAGGGCATCCTATTAGACACTAGACACTTCATGTTAGCATGAACCACTTTAGATGTCCACTGAGTATAATAGGAAATTGGTAAGTCATGATCACTGATACATGTAGATTACACAGGAAAACAGGTGCCTGTAACACAGAAATAAATCCACAATACAGAAATGAATCCCACTGTCAGTGATAAGAATCCACAAGGGAAAAAAAAAAAAAGAAAAAAAAAAAAGACTATCTTTCTGTGGTATATTTTTCTTCTGACAGTTACAAATTTTAATGAACATATACATATAGATGTCTTATGTATGTTGAACAGAAAATAAAGTGCTACCAGATAACTAGAATATAAGAATTTTTAAAAGGTTCTTTAGATTCTTGGATTCTAGATTCTTTAAAGTAGCACAAATCAAACAAATTTTTATTGCTGTTCAATGACAGCATAATATAGAAATAAAAATCTAGTAATTAAGATTATGTAAGTGGACCTTTGGGAGGGGGCATTAATAAAAAACAATGGAATTTAGTAATCCTCCTACACTGTGTGGATATTACTGTTCTGGAGCTGTAAGAAGTCTAGCACAATATAAAAGGACAGGGGCAAGAATGGAAGGAAGGACAAGGATTCTGAATGCCTATAAAACTCAGGAGCCTCTATCAGGAAAATAAAATTAATAATTGATCAAGTGTTAAAGTGAATAACTAAAAGAGAAAATGTTTTAAATGTTAGCCAGACAGGAATCAAGTGCAGAAACAAACACAATTAATATCCTAGTATAAAGACAGCTACCTCTATAGCCCCCCAATGGCTGATGGGACAGTCAGCCTGACAAATAAAAGCAGTTTCAAAAATAAGTCAGTTTTTCTCATAAAGTGAACTATCACCTTTGCTACTGCAAGGGTATATCAGTGAAATTCCATTGATTTCAATTTTCTTTTGATAAAACAATAAATATTTTTTCAGTTATTTATTATAACATTTCTCCATGCTCCTGACACATATAGTGGGTAGAGTACTGTAGCTAGAAAGTATTTATTACAGCAGATATTGCTATATTTTATAACATTTCTTTTGTATTTTCTGCAAAGTAGATCCTACAGCTGGATAACTTCAAACTGGATATTCAAACTTATGTGGCAGAAAGGCAGTAAATAAGGAGAAGATCACTTGGCCAAATTATAGTACTTCTATAACCTAACCTTAAAGGGATATACCAAGAATGGAAAGAGATCACAGAGGATAAATCTAAAAGAATAGGAAAAACTACTGGGAAATAGGAAATCAGTAGGGCCAATGCATGAAATAATACACATCTGGCACTAGAATAAAGAAAATATTATTTAACTGTATAAAAACAAAAGAAGAGGAAAGATTTCTCTCACTGTTCTTCAGAAAAAAATATTTAGTAAACAATCGAGGAAAAGCTAAACTATTTCATGAAAATTATCAGTAATAATCAGATAAACAACATAAATTCTATCTTCTCTAAAGGGGAAAGAGTTAGGTAATAACAAGAAAACAAACTGAGAAGTGATATTGCGGGAAACTATGTGTCTCCTCCAATTAACTAATTTCAGAATTAGCTCTTTTTCCCCTGGAAAGGAAAGAGGTGTTATTTTGTGTGTGTTGTTTTCCTTTGTTTCGATTTTTTTCTCCCTTTGGTTTTATATCTTTGGAACATATTTCAGCTTTTGAACTCAGATTACCTTGGGTACTTAAATGATGAGTCTGGGGGTCTTAAAATAGCAAAGATCTTAAATAAACACTTTTGTATGGTTTATGTACCCATTCAGGATGCTTAAATGGTCTGAATCCCACTTCTGCTCTTCTACAAATATCAGCCTTTGGAGCCTTATCTCATTACTTTGAATTCCACTCTCGGAATAAGATTTCTAAGTCTTAGGTAATGCACCACTATGAATCACAATGCTTAAGGGCATTTATGTCTGCTATAGAGATATGCTGTTAGCATTTATCTTTGAGAACTCATAAAAAATGGATGAGGTACCAAAGACTAAGAAAACAAAAACAAAAGACAAGTTTTCTATCTTTGAAATGGAAAAGACAGGAAAATCAGGTAAGAAATAAATATTGACCAGTCAGTCAACTTATTTTCCAGAAAAGAACTGGAACAAATAATCAAACAAAATGTCCGTAGTTATATAGAAGATAACAAGGAGGTAAATAGCAGCAACATGATAAGAACAACTCCTGTCAAACTATTCTCTCCTTTTTTTTTTTTTTTTTTTTTTTCCCCTGTGGCAAAGTAGCAAGTATCATAGAGAGAAGAAAAGATGTAAATTTGCTATATCTTGATTTTATAAAGTCCTTTGGTGTTAATTATTTTTCATAGACCTTGCAAATTGCTAGCATGTATCATACCAGGCTTTGCAGGGGTCTAATAACCAGCCAGTACTAGGTATTTATAATGACTTGGACTATGCAAAGGAAAGGCAAGCTTAAAAGTGAACATGATCTTAAACTGTAAAACCAGTAAAACGAAATATGATACTATCATTTAAGAAATGTGTGAGATTCTACACTCAGGTAGAGGCAACGGTGTTCACAAATACATTCTGGGAAACAGCACGTTAGACGGTAGTTATAGTAAAATATCTAGAAGTTTAAGTGCCTCAGTAAGTGACTTCAGCTGAGGGTCAGATAAGGAAAATGTTAAAATGGATATACTTGCAATAAGGTCTATAACTTTATTAAGGTATAATATCTACTTTAATATAGTATAAAGCAGCAGCTGAAGAAGTAACCATTTGAAATGCTCTAACATAAACTGCTTGAGTTACAGCTGCCACTGTAGAAAGCGGTACGTCTACCTGTTCCACAACCATTAGAGCCATACAGAAGTCTCAGATACCATAGGTCATTTCAAATGCAATAAACAACTATGATTAGACAACTGAATTGATGACTAGGTGTTTACACGAAAACTCTTTGTCATTCTAGTCAAGGGTGATTATCTAATAGAGAAAGAAGAGTAAGTAATAAGTTTGTTTACATAAAACTACACTTCAGGTGCCATTTTAAGTGCACTGAGGTGTCTAAGAGCTAGCATCATAGAATCATTATGGTTGAAAAAGACCTTCAAGATCATCGAATCCAACCATAAGCCCTTCAACATTATGTTTGCTAAACCATGTCCCTAAGTGCCTTATCTGCATGTTTCTTGAACACCACCAGGGACAGTGTAGAATTCTTCTCTAATATCTAAACAGAACCTCCCCTGACACAACTTGAGGCCATTTCCTCTTGCCCTATCAGTATTTTTGGAGAAAAGATTGACCCCCGACTCACTACAATATCCTTTCATGTGATTGTAGACTTTAAATGTAACTTCATTGCTATAAAGCTCTGAGCCTCCTCTTCTCCAGGCTAAATAACCCCAGATCCCTCAGCCGCTCCTCATAAGGTTTGTGTTCCTCATTTGGATCCCATTTGGCCCCATAGACTTGTGAATGTCTAAGTGTAGTAATATGTCACTGACTGCTTCCTCATGAAAAGTTATTATTATGGTGGTTAAAAGTATTATTATGGTGGCTGAGATGTTCAATGCCTGGGCCACAGAGGCAGTGCCCAGAAGGCACTAGACCACAGCTCCCCTTTCCCCAGTCATCCCAGGAACCTGAATAAAGCACAGTTCCTTCATAAAGCACCCGCACCTATTAAACAGAGTCCCAGCTACACCATGAAGACATAGCAGGGAACAGGGATAGCCCAAAAATTTGAAGCAGGCCACCTGAGACCCTTAGCATATCGTATGGCCCAAGGGACCTGTGATCTCAACGGAGCCGTCCTGAGTCACCTGTGACTTCATGCCTGTGTGGCAACTGCACCTGGCCTTTGCTCACTTTGCCCACGTTCACATCCAGGTGGCAGGCGAGGTGCCCAGGGCCCCTCAGGGCTGCCCTTCTGCATCTGGGGCATCACTTTGCAGCCAGAAGCAGTTCAGCTTGGCTGAAGTGGTGGCCACAGACCCTGCCACGGTGCTGTGCTGCAGATTGGGTTCAAGGAGAGGGTGACTGCACGCTGGAGAGCCTTGAAGATTCACAGAGTGCTCCTCACTCTGCAGCCAAGGCTTTTGCCGTGACCTGAACTGCTCCAAGTGTGACAGGTGGTGTGAGAGGGGCCTGGTTTGCTGGGGTGGCTTGGAGCTGCCAGCTCTTCTGTTGCCATAGTTGCAGGGCCCACCCTCCCTCCTTCAGCAGGGAAAGTCAAATATTTCCCTTCCCCTCATTGGAGGCACAGACATTTTGCCCAGGAGCCCGACTTGCCCAGGGGAAGCCTTCCCAGAGGTGCAGGGGACCTTTTGCCCAGCCACCTTGCCAGCTGGGCTCCTGGGGATTTTCTTAGTCTTGATGGAGAAGATTGAGCAATTGAGATGTCCAGCTGGGCAGCCTCTTCACTGTTTCTTTCTCCGCCCGCACGGCTGCTCACATGCATCCTTCCTTTGCATCCTTCCTTTGGCAGGACTCAACATTAGAAGCAGAGGGCTCTCCAGAGCACAGTGTCTTATCCCCAGGAACCTGGGGCAATGGAGCTGTGCACTTTCGGAGAAGAAATGTGCCCCCATCTGCCTGGGCACAATGAGAACTCCTGCCTACCTGGCCACCTGCCTGCACCAGTTCTGCTTCAGCTGCGTCCGGCAGTGGTTGGCCACCAAGGCAGAGCGCCCGCTCTGAAAGTGGCCATTTGACAGCATCTTCTGCCAGGTGCAAAGGCATGACGCGGTGCAGGAATACCACGTTGAAAGACGCCAACAGGGCTCTGGGGCAGCTCAACCCTGTGTGTGGGACATCCAGCACAGCTGGAGACGGCATGCAGCATCAAGGAGGCAACACAGGCTGCAGCGATCATCCACATGTTGGCCCAGGAGTCCCTCTGTGCCTCTTCATGACCATGGCCTCTCAGGATCATGAGAGGGCACGAAGCAGGTCCTTGAGGTGGGACCATGGCAGCCAGTGTCCAGCTCAGCTCTGGAGGGGCAATGACCCCTTCCTCTGCAGGGTCAATGCAGAGCAATGGGGCTTCAGCAACCATCATCACTGGTGACATGAAACCTCATAGCTCCGAGTGGGGATGCCAGACCTTTTGGGGATGACCCAGTGGTGACACTAGCAAGGAGGCCAGGAGAGCTGCCCTGCTCTTGCCAAAGGCACTGAGTAGCAGATGACAGCAGCAGAGCTCCTGCAGCCATCCTACATGCAGGGACTAGGAGCACACCATGCCAGCACAGGATGCCCAGTGCTTGCCCTTAGCCATTGGGGCAAATCCTCTGGCCAGCGCTAACCAGGTCTGACTCACTCACACCAATGACTGCATATTTCAGTTCTGCTTCTCTCTGAGTTCCTTTCAACTCCCTAATGACATCACAGCATTAATGCTTTGCTTTCTCCCTTTCTTTCTTTCCCTCTTTTTCAGTTTTCTTGCAGTTTTCTTTTTAATATGCTGTACTTTGGAGAAAAAGAAAAAAAAGAAAAAAAAAAAAAAGTTTGGCTTTGCACAAATATGTCATTTACATTTTTTAATTTAATTTTCCAGAATATTCACACAATTACATCTTTTTCAGTGCAGTCCTTTCTCTCTCTTGTGGTGCTAGGATTCAGCCTCAGAAAAGGCCTCAGAAAAGGCCCTGAGGTGCAGCATCTCACCTCTCATTCTTGCTAGCCTAGCAGTGGAAGTGAGGTGCAGGCCTCTAGTCAGATCATCCCCAGGTGCTCCCAAGGAAGCGAGGTCAGATGTGCAAGTCTGCAAGCAGATACTAAGGAGACAAGGGCTATTCCCCAGAGGGCTTTCCAGTGCTCCAGATGCAGGACTGGCCCCATAGCTGTGGCCATGTAGCGGCTGTGCTGGCACTATGTGTCATAGGAGGCCTCTGGAGGCCCTTGGAGTGACAGAACAGCTCCAAAAGCTTGTCCTGCCACCTCAGAGACAGCACAGGGCACTGCCAGCAGGGCTGGTGCGTGAATGTATATAAAAATGCCTGGGAAAATCTCCTTCTGCCATCCCATGCACAGAGGGAGATCCCGAGGGACTCCTTCATCCCAAAGCGATGAAGGAAATCTGCTTTTGAGGAAAGTTTGGAGCAGCCTCAGCAATGAACAGTGTGCCCCTAGTGTTCAGAGGCATCCAGCCAAACTCGAACGGGCTCTCAGCCTTATTCACAGAATCAGTGAATCATTACGATTGGAAAAGGCCTTCAAAATCGTCAAGTAAACCACAGTACCATGCCTACTAAACCATGTGTACAGATGTATGTCTTATCTACATTTTTCTTGAACACTGCCAGGGATAGTAACTCCATCACAACCCTCTGAGCTCTGCCATTCAGCTACTTCTCAACCCAGCTCAATGTCCACACTTCCTCAGCTTGACTATGAGGACATCATGGGAAACAGTGCCAAAAGCCTCACTGAAGTCAGACAGCATCTGCTGCTTCCCCCTCATCTACCAAAACAGTCATCCCATCATAGAAGGCTATCAGGTTGGTCAAGCATGATTGCCTCTTGAAGAATCCATGCTGACATTCCTGATCACCTCCGCGTGCGAGGACAACTGGCCTGTAGTTGCCTGGGTCCCACCTCCTTGCCTGTTTTGAAGACTGGAGTGACACTGGCTTTCCTCCAGTCTGCTCAGGCACCTCTGCCGCTCAAAAACCTTTTCCCCGACCGGGAATCGAACCCGGGCTGTGGCGGTGAGAGCGCCAAATCCTAACCACTAGACCATCAGGGAGGTCTTAAGCTCTGGTTTTGGTGCTCTATCAATAATAGGCTCATTTCACAGAATCATAGAAACATCAAATCATAGAATCATAATGGTTGGAAAAGACCTTCAAGATCATCAAGTCCAACCTTAAGCCCTTCCACACCCTGCCTGCTAAACCATGTCCTTAAACTAATCATCTACACATTTCTTGAAGACTACCAGAGACGGTGACTCCACCACTTCCCTGGGCAGCCTGTTCCAAGGCTTCGTCACTCTTTCCATGTAGAATTTTTTCCTAATATCTAACCTGAACCTCTCCTGGTGCAACTTGAGGCCACTTCCTCTTGTCCTATTTTTGGTAGTTATTTTGGAGAAGAGATCGACCCCTGCCTCACTGCAACCTCCATGCAGGCAGTTGTAGAGAGTGATGAGGTCTCCCCCGAGCTTCCTCTTCTCCAGACTAAAGAACTCCAGCTCCCTCAGCCGCTCCTCGTAAGGTCTGTGCTCCAGCCCCTTCACCAGCTTTGTTGCCCTTCTTTGGACGTGCTCCAGCATCTCAATGTCTTTCTTGTAGTAAGGGGCCCAAACTGAACACACTACTCAAGGTGCAGCCTCACCAGTGCTGAGTACAGAGGAATGATCACTTCTCTAGTCCTGCTGGCTACACTCTTCCTGACACAAGCCAGGAGGCCATTGGCCTTCTTGGCCACCTGGGCACACTTCTGGCCCATGTTCTGCTGGCTGTTGACCAACACTCCCAGATCCCTTTTTGTCACACAGCTCTCCAGACACACTTCCCTAAGCCTGCAGCCTGTAGATTTACATGGGGTTGTTGTGGCCAAAGTGCAGATCAAAATGAGTAGGGCAGATTTGATGCCAAGGACACACTTGACATCTTGGAGCTGCAACTATGCTAATCACAGAATAATTAAGGTTGGAACAGACCTTTGGAGATCATCTAGTCCAACATACCTGCATAAATAGGGTCGCCTAGAGCATGGTGCACAGGATCACATCCAGGTGCATTCTGAGTACCTCCAGAAAAGGAGACTCTGCAACCTCTCTGGGCAACCTGTTCCAGTGCTCTGTGACTGTCATAGTAAAGGTTTATCCTCAAACTCAGGTGGAATTTCTTGTGCTTCTGTTTGTGCTCATTGCCTCTTGACTTCACAGTGGCCACTTCTGAAAGGTTTCTGACCCAATCCTCTTGACACCCTCCCTTAAGATATTTGTAATACACTGATAATCCCCCCCACTCCACCTTCTTTTTTCCAGGCTAAACAGGCCCAGCTCTCTCAGTCTGTCCTCATAGCAAAGATGCTCCAGCCCTTTATGCTAGACTCTCTTCAGTAGCTCCATGTCTTTCTTGTACTGGGGAATCCAGCACTGGAAAAAACACTCCAGATGTGGCCTCATCAGGACTGAGTAGAGGGGGAGGATCCCTTCCATTCACCTGCTGGCTTAATGCCCCCAGGATGCAATCTGGCCTTCTTTACCACAAGGACACATTGCTGACTCATGGTTAACTTGTTGTCAACCAGGACTCCCAAATCCCTCTCCACAGAGCTGATTTCAAGCAGGTCAACCTCTAATCTGTAATGATGCCTGAGGTTATTCTTCCCCAGGTTCAGGACTCTGCACTTGCCTTTGTTGAACTTTACATGGTTAATCTCTGCCCAACTCTCCAGCCTGTCCAGGACCCTCTAAATGGTAGCACAGCCCTCTGGGTTATCAGCCTCTCCTCCCAGTTCTGCATCACCAGCAAACTTACTAAGGGTGCACTCTGCCCCTTCATCCGGATCATTGATGAATAACGAACAGGATTGGAACCAGTACTAACCCTGGGTGACATCTCTAGCTAAAGGACTTCATCTAGACTCTTCACCTCTTCACCACTGATCACAATTCTCTGAGCTCTGCCATTCAGCTACTTCTCAACCCAGCTCAATGTCCACACTTCCTCAGCTTGACTATGAGGACATCATGGGAAACAGTGCCAAAAGCCTCACTGAAGTCAGACAGCATCTGCTGCTTCCCCCTCATCTACCAAAACAGTCATCCCATCATAGAAGGCTATCAGGTTGGTCAAGCATGATTGCCTCTTGAAGAATCCATGCTGACATTCCTGATCACCTCCGCGTGCGAGGACAACTGGCCTGTAGTTGCCTGGGTCCCACCTCCTTGCCTGTTTTGAAGACTGGAGTGACACTGGCTTTCCTCCAGTCTGCTCAGGCACCTCTGCTGCTCAAAAACCTTTTCCCTGACCGGGAATCGAACCCGGGCTGTGGCGGTGAGAGCGCCAAATCCTAACCACTAGACCATCAGGGAGGTCTTAAGCTCTGGTTTCGGTGCTCTGTCAATAATAGGCTCATTTCACAGACACTCTGTGACACTCTCCAGACACTCTGCTCCAAACCTGTAGTGCTGCGTGGGGTTGTTGTGACCGAAGTGCAGGACCTGGCACTTTGCTGTTTTGAACTTCACACAATTGGTCTTAGCTCATCGATCCAGCCTGTCCAGATCCCTCTAGAGAGCCTTCCTACCCTCAAGCAAATCATCTCTTCCTCCCAGCTTGGTGTTCTCCGCAAATTTGCTTAGGGTGCACTCAATCTCTTCATCCGTATCATCAATAAATATTTTTAAAAGGACTGGCCCCAACACTGACACCTGGGGAACACTGCTTGTGAGCATTTGCCAGCTGGATTTAACTCTATTCACCACCATTCTCTGGGCCCAGCAATGGACCAGAGCACTCCAGAGCATTTCATTTGACACTAAACACCTGTGCTATTGTTTAGCTTGAACATTAGCCTTAAAAGTGAGTTGAATAGCTCTTCTTGGCTGAATTAACCTGTGTGTAGAAACAAAGTTCGATGTCTATGTGCTGGAGACCACTGACAGGGCCATGAGTACACCACCAACCCTCCCTGTTCCTGCCCAGTCCCAGTATTCCATTTCATCCCAGCATGGGGACTTTTGGCCAACTCTGATGCTCTTACTGGAACACTTTACAAATTTTATTCAAACAGAGGTTACTAGCTTTAGTGCAAGATTAACCTGATAAAATTAAATAGGTGATAGCACTGAACATGCCATAATGGCCCCTTCTGTCTTAAATTTTATGAATTTGTTTCACATCATAGAGGCAACTACATTCAGGCAACTACAGGCCAGTGAGCCTCACCTCCATCCCCGGAAAAGTGATGGAACAGCTCATCCTGGCTGTTGTCTCCAGGCACGTGGAGGACAAGAAGGTGCTCAGGAGTAGTCAGCATGGATTCACCAAGGGGAAATCCTGCTTGACTAACCTGAT
>VZSV01000040.1:4324450-4334960 GCA_013398735.1 Nothocercus julius
TCAGGACCATATTGCCTGGAGCAGGAACACAAATAGAGCATCACATATTGAGAACAAAAACTAACTGAATAAAGAGAATGTGTTAGGAAGTTGTGGGACAACACTGGAATATAATAGGAACTACTGAGAAGCGACAAAAGATATTATGGTCAGGAGTGACTGTAATTAATAAGTATGAAGAGGGGATGGTTTGACTGGCCGAGTTAAAAGGAGGAGACTGAAGTTAAAATTTGGATAACAAGGTTATAGTATTAAGAAGCAGGCAGTCCGAAGAGTTGTAGCTGAAGAAAAGAGAGAATAGAGAGAATGTCTTGATAATTGCCTCTAAAGCTTAAGGAGAATGCAAATAACAGTCAATATCTGTGAAATCTCTCTTTCTCGTGCTAGTTCAGAGAACATAACTTTCTGTTCTTAGTTATTCAGTTAGCTCAAGTTGCGAGGATGAGAGATTTTGTTCTTGGTAGCAAAGTAAACAATTGAACTTGTAGCATAGATTTTGATTGACACCTGTAATAAAGGGAAGAGAGATCATACCACCAAATATTCATGTTCAAAATTTTTAAGCAAAAAATCTAACAATCAGATGTTAGAGCATAGAACAGATTTAAGGTGATTCTTAAGAATACAATCTGAGCTTCACATTAATATAGTGATATAGTGTCCATAATCATGCTTTCTTCCCTACAGGTAACTTGTCCTTTTCTTTGTACTGAATACACTGGTGTCACTTTAGTGTAATGAAGTAGTGAAAGAATCCCAAAACCTATCACCAAATTAGCTGTTTTTTTGTTTTGTTTTGTTTTGTTTTGTTTTTCTTTTAAAGTTGCAAAAGGGGGAAAAAAAGAGAAAAAAAGAGAAAAAAAATTGTGTAATTAAGACATTTGATTAGTGTGACAACGTCCTTGACTCTTTACTTATCCTACCACTATATTTTTATGCCCTTAAGCAAACATTACATATATGACATAGTGACACCCTGGGGTTTCATTTACACAAATAATAAGTGCTCACAGCTGTAGTTAAAGCCAATGGATCCATGCTGTGAGCATAAAGTCCTATAGGAAGCTGATTTCCTTTAAAAATCAAGACTTACTTTAATTAAGTTGGACACTCAAATATCAGTGCATATATGTTCCTCTTCTAAGACACTCTCTCCCCCATTACAGAATGTAGGAAGATGGATTAATTAAAATTATTAAGTCATTCAGATTCCAGAGGGAGCATTATGAAAAAGCCTATGAAGTTAATACTTAAATATGCCATGTGTGTCTATAAAGGAAGTTTGAATAGTATGTAGTAGATATACAACTAATATGATAAAAGACAAAAAATATTGAACTGTTGTCCATTTAAAAAAATATGACCCATTCTGGACAAGAGTGAAATGTCTCCAATAAAAATAATACAATAGAGTCATTACAATGTTTATATTATCATACTCGGAAGAATAAAATTATGTTTTTGACAGGCAATTTTAACTTACGTGATTTTGAGTTTCTCATCTCAACACTGCTCTTTTAGTTTAATACTTCCAGTTTGCTTTGCAGCTGGTACACTTTCTAGCAAATGTCATTGTAGATTGAAATTACCTTTTTCATTATTACTTTTAAATTACAAGGTTTATTTGCTTTGCCTTCCCTGTTCCTCAAAGTCCTGTATTCTGGTGATCACAGAATTGGTGGTGGTATTGCTTTACTTCATTTGATTTCTCAAGACTTGAAGTTAATAGTTTCAGTATTGTCTTCTATTCACAGCAAAAATATCCATAAAAGTAGCAATCATGCTTTCTTTTATAGCCACAATGTTTGATGTTTGACATAACAAATTTAATAAACAAAATTCATGTATACCTTTTTTTTTTTTTTTACACAGTTAACATACAACTAGATATATTTACATGACTGAATATTTATTTTTAATAGCTGCTAAAACTAACTCGGGAAAATTCATTTGTGAATTAAGGAACAACTCAAAGTGTTCAAGGTCAGGTCTAAAATGATTCCCAGAATACTAAGACCTCCTCCTACCTAAGAACATATATGAAATATTTTCTCTTATAGGCAACATAAGAAGGAAAGACATACCTCAGTTTGGATTTATTCTGCACAATTCTGGAAAGCATTGTAGTGATCAATATTTTTAAATGACAAAATCAAACAACTATTGATATTGATGTAACCAGAAACACCCTATTTCAAACTTTTTAGGCTTGAGATAATAGGAAAGGTGATTCTAATATTGTAATTTGCTTTTTTGTTTTTAATCCTAAACTGGCCAAGAAGTGTTTGTTTTTAATTCCTCCAGTAGTTTTGGCAATAAAGAGATCAATGAAATTTTTCAAAGAAGGAAATGTCAGTGAAATACATAAATATTTAGAAGACTTCTTTCCCATATGAATATTCTTCAAACAGTCTAAGCGTTTTTACCAGAAAAAAAAGAAAATCTTTGTTTTTTTTCCCTAAATGTACCTACAAGCCAATTTTAAAATAATATCAACATAGATAATCCTTCCCGTATGTATGATAATAAATAGGTGCATTGCTTTCTTTCTATATTTGCAAAAGCTTCTCAGTAATACAGATGATAGCACTATTATGCTAAGCATGGTAGTGCAAGTGAAAATAAATATCAGTGGTTTCATTTTGTTTTATATTTATATACCTCGTATCCCACTTAGCAGAGATATAAATTGTATGTCTGTAATGTAACAGCTTATGCAAACACAGCATTTTGTATTCAGAACTATCATGCAAACAGCTGTGAATATTTATATTGGTGTTAATTAGTCTGTGATGGTATTAATTTAGCTATGGAAAGTTGGCCAAATCCCAGAGTGGTACGAGATTTTTAACATATATCTGAAAAGAATTATCAGAAATTTGCAAATGAAAACGTGATGTAGCACCACATTTAGCTCTGAAGATAATTACCTTCATGAGGTCTATACACTCAGCCTTCATTACTACTAGTCTGCAATACTGTCATGGCTACCAGCTAACAGGATACGAAGCAAAGTCCTCTTGTTCAAAGAGATGAATACTAACAACTAAGTCAAACTGACACTCTAAACAAGAAACCAGCTGGCACAACCTCACCACACAATGCATGAGAGAGGTAAATAACCTCATGCTTAACCAGATTAAATCAAATAAGGGTGGGAGTTAGATCAGGGGAAAAGTATTATCCCTCATATATCAGGATTGATATATTTTTCAGCAGTGAGGAAAAGTATCCTGTCTCTTCTATGCTCTTTAGAATAATTTCTATTTCAATCACAATTTTAGAACTTATACCGTACATATTTTTTTTTTTCTTTGCCTTTGAGTACAGTCTGTTTTTTTCCTTAAAATAGTACTATAACACTTCTGGCCTCTTGGTAATACTCTCTTCAATAGCAGGTATTAACGATCCAAACTTTCAGAAAGAAATGGTAGTACAAAAAAAATTTAGTGCAGTCCCAAATAGTGAAATTAGCCCTATACTGTAACACACTATATGTGGGATCTGGAAAAGTGGGAATACTGTGGACATAATGAATTCAGATCCTTATTCACCTATTTCAAAGAACTGACATGAGAGTCTCAAAAATATTTATATTTTCTCTTCCAGTTTCCACATCCAGATATGGTTAAAGTAACAGGAACCTAGAAACCAATTTGGCTTTAAGAGGGCAAAAAGCAACCAGCAGAGACTACCCATATCTTGTACTGCATTGTAAGTAATGGTAACCGAATACATTATTTTCCATCCAGTACCACCAGAATTAGAGTGTAGAGAAATCTTTTTAAATTGGGAAAAAAATGAGAAGCCCTGCATTTCAGCAGTCTTCAGATTAATATCAGATCAATTTTATTTTTTTCTCAGGAACATATCTGGCATAAATCAGTAAATATAAGCTGAAGTCAGTAGAGTTTTACCAAAACAAGCCTCATGATGACTTCAGTATACTTAAAATGTTAGCAGGTGAGGAGTTCTGTTTTAGTCATTAGCAGTCTAAATCCTTTGTCAGTGACATGAGTCCAGATATTGCAGGTGTTAATCCAGGGATGTGAATTAATTATTAAATTTAAAGCATTTTTCATTATCAAGCACATTTTTCCTATGACTGATATGTACAGGATTTTTTTTTTTTTTGAAATAAATAATGAATATCCAGTTTAAAAGGCAACTTTAACCCTTTCTCTTTCAGCCTTTCCCCCTGAATGAATACCACAAAGGATATTTGAAGCAAACTTTTTCCAAATAGATAGAAATTCTGTCTGCACAATGCAGCTATTCTCTCTAGTGAGTACGTAAGTTTAAATAAGGGAAGGCACCTTTTATCTGGATTTTTTAATGGTTAAATTGATGAAGAAAGTGTGGAGTTAAAACAGAAATATTAGATTTTAAGAGATGTAGCAATGTTATGAGCTTTATTCCATATAGCATATATTATTGATGGTTATAAGAAAGGAATCAGACAAGTATTACGATTTTGTATTTAGCAAGTAGCATAGACAAGATCATGCTGTTATTTATACACTGATAAAGCATGAGTCATTAAATAAGTGGATTCAGAGCACCATAATACCCAAAATATTTTCTTATCCTTTCTGACTGACTGCATGCAGTAAATAGTGAAAAAAAATGGTACTTACATAATAGTCTTCTTCCATCTCTGATAATGGTTTCTCAGTCAACATTTGGTTGTCAAAGCCCTTCTTTTCCTTCAGGAGAACAAGAGTCCTGGTTTAAACATTACTAGAGAAAAGGAGTCAGGAGCAAAAAAGGGAGAAGGGACAATTCAACAACAATTTTCCTATATGGAAATAAAGTCTTTGGATGGGAGCTCAATGAGATGTGAGAAGCCTTTCTTTCTTATCTCCCTTTAGTGTAGAGGAAGCCAAGCTCTTTGGCCAAAAAGTCAGCCCCCATCCTCAGAGAACCTGGAGGAAAGAAAGATCTCACTGGTTTATTTTTAACCGAAATAAAATGCACTAATGTTAATCTACTATTATCCACCATTGTACATGTGATGTCTTGTACAGCATCATCAGCCATATGTTCAGTCTGGATGAATCCAGTACTTATGCAGATATTAGAGGACAATGAATACCTGAGATGCCATTGTTAAATATCTGAAATCATGGTTTAGAATAAGTGAATATTATTTTAAAATTAGATTCAATTGTTTGTATTATATCTTTATATTCTCCCACCATTTTCCTCAACAATGCTTTCAGTTCTACATTGCATATCCCTGTGTTTCAAATAATTGCATGGGAAAATAGAGGGGCTATTATATTTATAGCTCACCTAGGCTTATTATTCTGGAGGCCTGAAGAATGCAGCATTTGGCATCACAGTGCAATTGAGATGTATTATCAGAAACCCAGTAGTATTTGACTGCTACGACAAATTATAGAGCCACTCTTCCTACATACTTTATTCTTTGTTGTTGTTTATCGTAATACCTAAATTCTGGAAGGAATTGTGCTAAATTGTGTGCTGCNCAATGTATGAAAATATATCAAAACTAATTTAGTGTATCGGTATTTACAGCGTTTAATATTGAGTTTCTTGTTGCAACTGGACAGTCAAATATAGATTATGGGCTTAATTGAAGGATTGAAAACTAAGAAATGTCCCATCCACAAAGTTTATAATTAGTCTGAAATGTCTGTTTTAGAATCACAGAAAAATTTATGTTGGAAGGGGAATGCCACAGGCCACCTACTCCAGCACACTGCTCCAAGTGGTGTTAATCATATCTAGTTGTTCATGTTTTTTGTCAGTCAAGTCTTGAATACCTCCAAGAATGGAGATCTCACAACCTCTCGGTGCTGTTGCTACTCCACAATCATCGTAAAAAACAACAACAAAAAAACCCTTATATATGAGGGAAATTTCCCATGTTTCAATTTGTGTCTTTGCTTCTTGTCCTACCATAATCCGGCTCTGAGAACAGTCTGGCTCTGCCCTCTCTGTCCTCTCAGCATCCTCTGGCCGGGTATTTGTAGATAGCAGTAAGGAGTCTTTTCTTTTTAAGGCTGAATAGACCCAGACTTGAGAAAAGAAAACTCAGAGGAGATCTTATTTCTGTCTCTATTTTCCTCGCTTCTCTCCTTTTTCCTCTCCTTTCCCCTTCCCTTCCCTTCTTCCTTTCCTATCTCTCCTTTTGAAAATGTCCATGTAAATGAAGAAAGGTTTTTTTTTTTTAACCGAGGGGCCCCATCACAAACTGCCATGTGGGAAGCCTTTAATGGGTCTTTAATATTAAATGGCAGACACTATAATTCTTTCAGAGCATATCAATACTGCTAAATAAGAGAAAGAGGCAAACTCACACTCAAGGACTCTGGCACAATCGTCCGTGGTGCTTAATTGTTATCTGTCTGCCCGGCTCTCTTTTGCACTGCTGCAGTCAGCTCTCCCCAGTAAATCTGCCATGGAGTGAGTTAGGTCTGTGCACTGAGTCAGCGGGTGATCTTCTGGCCTCTGGAACAGGGCTGGTCCCAGGGCATCCTTCATTTAAAAGAATAGATACAGCCCCAGAAGGCAGCTGATTATTTTAGCAGTAACAATACACATTCAGTCTTTCAAGTTTCTTCTGTCTGTTCCAAGTGCCACCAGATCTGTTCTCTGTATTTCTGTAGTCAGTGCAGCCCACATAGTACTCTTCTAAGGCTCACTGGTTTTTTTCTCATGTTATCTTATGTAATTAAAATTTTCCTTATTATGATGTAAAGTACTCCAGATGCTTTGATTACTTACTGTGTCTAATAATCCTGTGTAATTATGGCTTACATATATATGGAATGGTAAGATTTATATAAAGCTGGAAAAAGGGCTACTTACATTGCCTACCTAGTTCCTCTCACAGCCATCTGTAGTTAATGGCTGATCCCTATCAGGTGTGTGACTTAAAAGCACAGAAGCAGGCTGAATTTTCAAGAGCAAATCTTGCTTTCTAACTTCAGCATGTAAGAGGTGCCTGAAGTTAGGTAGCGTAAGAACTACACCATGCATTAAAAGCAAACAAACAAAAAATCACTCTTTCTGATAGACAGACATTATAACATGAGATACAGTTCCCTTTCAGAAAGCATTCCTGTAATAGTTAACAGTCACAGAAAAGACTTAGTATAACATTACATATAGAACAGCTGGTACACCCACACGAAAATGTATTAAAGAGCTTTGTCAGTCAGAAAATGTAAATACTTCAGTTAAAAAACGTTCAACACACTTACTTTACTTTCTTTTATAAATATTTCAGCTAATTACTTACAGCTTTTAAAGCCTCATTTTATCCTCAGAGCACCCTAGAGTTGGAAATCTTTATCTAGGTTTAGTAGCAGTGGCAGAATGCCAGTTGCGCTAAGTGATCAGTGAGAAGTTGACAACTGCATCCAGTGCCATAAAACAAGAAATGTCCTAGAAACTGCCAATATGTTAGTGCAGAATCTCTCACTGAATGGGTAAATAAGCAGTTCTATTTTTTTCAGCCACAAGCATATCTGTAATTTGTACCAAAATATGTGTTCTCCTAACAGCGCCTCTTGCTAATCGGCAAAGAAATGTCAAATGTCCAAAAATGAAATGAAGAATGGGAGGAATTACCAGACTGTGCATCTAGAGCATGATTACCTATATTGTAATATAGTTTAGCAGTTATTAGATAATTTTAAACCTCTTATAATTCACAACTTTCAGTAAAATAAATATACTTAAGACTGGGTCTTCAGAAATCACTAACCTATGGGAGGACCTATCTAAGGACCTTTCTAGTAGAGTGAAGAGTTTTCTAAATGCTCCATATGCCCTATGTGTCTGCCTTTGAGGTCAAAAAGAGACTGAAAATCCTTTCTTGAAACTGAAGAATGTCTTGGGCATTCTTTCACTTCTAAATGAGAGCTACTATGTGCACTCCCTAGACTACTAGTTGAAAAGGATCTGACTGGGAAAGATAGGGAAAAGACTAGCAATTTCTGAATAGGTTTCATGGTCCTCAAGATCTGGATTGGAATATGAGGCCAAATTGAATTTAAGAATAACTGGGTTCCATCATTGGGAATACCCAAACTGAGTTGCTTTGGTATAAGATCCTAGAGCAGTAGAGACTTTCCATACTATCCAGGTTAGGGTGGTTTTCTATGGTAACTTTAGGATAAATCATGCTCGGGTGCTACAGTCGCATACTTTGAAATGTAATGTAAAAGTCACACCTTGATGATTCTACCCATATGCTTTTAAGTAGATTGATCATGTAAAGCAAAATAATATAGTTCCTGAACACTGTATTGTAAACAATCCTACTCAGAACTATTGGCTGCCATTTCTGTTCTAGATCAGTTCTATTATTTTTCTAGTAAAAAAAGCTCTGCTTTGCTATTCACTTAGTCTCATAAAGAAGGAATGGATCTGTGAGCAAACACTTGCTTTTTTCAGTATAAGAAATTAGAACAATGATCAAGCTTATACCACTAGGCTGCTATAAATTGAGTTAATATAACATCAAGAAGAGGCTGGTAAAAAGATTTCTAAATGTATTGGAATAGGAGGAATTTAAAGAAAAGGAAAAGTGGATGAAAAGCAGACACTGAGCCCCACTGAAATTCTTCAGTTCTTCTGAACTGAATCATGTAAATAGTATATGTAGTTAACAATGCTGCAGAGATTTTAAAATTGAAAAATGTCCCATTCCCTAGTAGATTTCTTTTTACTTATTTAATTTTTACCCCTAAGTTTCCTCAGTCATACTGATAGGAAATGAGAATTATTATATTGATTTACTTCACTCAAGACAGCAAAATCGGAGTTCAACAAAGACAGTGCTCCAAGACATAAGCAGAAGAGAAAAGGTGTTTGTTCATGTTTATGAATATTTAGCAAGTAATGTCAGGTAGACATTAATGACTTTGTAATGCTTCTAACATCACTCAAGCATAAACAGTGAAGGCTGGATTTTGACTGGTCTATTTGTTTGAGCAGAGTATAGGGAAGATATGTGATATCAGCAAACCTTGCAAAATGAGATGACCTGTAAATGAATATAAAAATTAACTGCAGATGTGGCATGCAATAATCAGAATGTTTATGTAAGCAATTGTGGCAATTTAAGGCAGTTTGCAAGACACAGTATCTGAGTCTGACTGCTGGTGAGAGAAGGCAATTTTGTGGTTAATGCATTGATCTGGGACCCAGGAGATTAAAGACGTTTTGCCAGCTTTGCCACAAACTTCCCATATGACCTTGAACAAGTTGTTTTGTTTGAAATCTACAGAGGAAAAAATAATACTTGTGTGGTGGAAATTATGCAAAAAAAAAAAAAAAAAAAATTAAACTCTTAGAAATTCTACTGAGTCATTTAGACATAAAAATTCCCCAAATATATGTTTTGCTTCTGAGTATCAGCAGATTGGATGTAGGTGAAGCACACTCTTCCCAAAATCAGTAGACAACACAGCACCTGAAGTCCTTGGACAATGCAGCCTTTGATTTCTCCGTGTTTCATCCCCTCAGCTGCACAAGAGAAGTGTTTACTTCTCTTGAAGAGAATATGATCATTTAAAAATCTAAGTCAACTCTAAATTATTGATTTCAGGAAAACTGAGGGGTTTGTTCATTTCTCAGCTTATGTAAAGTGGCCAACTAATGACAATGCTTAATGTCAAACTTCATATTCCATTAGATTTATAGAACTTGCTCATTTCCAAGGCAGAAGCATAGACATGACTTTGTAAAAAATTTATACAACATAACATTTTATCATTTGGTTAATTTCTTCAGGATAATAGAGACATTTTTAAACAGGCAGCACCAGTTAGAAATCCTAGACTATTTTTGGTTTAGTAATTTTAGAAGGCATTATGCTTTTATGAAATATATTTGTTACCTGATATCCAAAAATGACAGACCTGGGCTCACAGGTCAATTTAAACATAGTATCAAAGCGATGTCTCTGGAATGACTTCTCTGAAATATTAAAGCACAGAAAAGTTAACAGCAGCATTCATTCTTTCCTTTGTGATCCTCTGACTTGCAAGGAATTGTTTAGTTTGCGGAGAATCACACAATCTGGATTTGCTTTTGAAAAAGAATGCAAGTAAGAACCAAATTGTTCCTTTATGTTATAAGGAAGAAGATACAGATTACTGTTCATACTCGAAGAATAATGACTACCAAATTCTCACTGATGTGAACTCAGGCTGATTACTCCTGTGCAAGGGAAGACTTGTAGAGAAATGGAATTTAGAAAATTACATTATTCCTGCCCTTAGCAAAAGAGGGAGAAAGAGTGATTCAATTTTTGACAGTTGAGACCTACCTCAAGGACAGATGTGAGCAGGAGCATTTCAGGATGCTCAACATCCAGACATAAAGAATTTACTTTTATCAAAGAACAGGCTTTGTTTACATAGCTCAACAAACGACATTTCAGGATTTATGCTAGAATGATCAAAACCAGCATTTTAATCTAGGAGGTAGAAAGAAGAGAGAAAGAGAGAAAGAGAGAAAGAAAGAGAGA
>VZSV01000040.1:4335745-4350053 GCA_013398735.1 Nothocercus julius
AATTATGGGAAATCTAAATTTTCCGACATTAATTTGAAAAGAAATGACCCCCACAGGTCTCAAGTATGTCTTAAGTGTGTGTTAAGTAGGTCTTAAGTGTGGTTGAATGCATCAGTTGACAAATTTCAGTACAAAATAGTCTAAGAAGTAAGAAGTTGCTGATGCTACTTTATGTAAGCAGCAGGGAGGAGCAGCAGAGGGGCTGGTTATAAAAATGAGCTTACATCAAGGAATCACAAGCTGATTCAGTTCATTTTAAACAGCAAGACAAACAAAAAATTAATCCATAGATGTGGCCTGGGATTTTAGAAGAGCAATCTTTGAAAAACTAAGAAATTAGTTGCCAAAGTTGACTGAACTGAACAGCTCAAGGAAGTGGAAGAATTGAATTATTTTAAGTCAAAAGTGCAAACATTATCTGAAGCTTGCATTTCAAGCAAAAGGGAAAAAAAAAAAAAAAAAGAAAAAGAAAAAAGAAATCTTGTCAGGAAAGGGCTTCAGACCTCCCAGGAGGAAGCAGCACCTTACATAGGATATTAAGAATAAATAAAGGACCTAAAAAGAATAGGGAAAGGGATTGATCTGCAAGAAGAGCTATGTCTCAGAGGTCTAAAGGGTGAAAATAAAGAGATAATGGCCAAAAGCCTACTTCAGCTGAAACCTGGAAAGGAAATTAAAACAAACAGTAGAAATTCTTCAGCCACATATATATAAAAGGAACAAGAAGGGGAAAAGTTGAGGCAGCTACATTTTAAAAAAAGTTGAGAAAAGAGTTAGTCTAAATATGGTAGCAGGTTTGTCAGTGTTTGAAGATGTGTCTGTGGTAATAGTTCATCCACTTTGCATCTAGTCTGCTGTTATTGCTATTCCGATTTCCATAGATCACTTTTTAGATTTCTGTAGGAGTTTGTTATAAAGGTTTAGGATAGATTATGATGGAAAAAATAACCAAGAACATGACAGTAAATTACCACCTTTGAGTTCTCAACAGGAAAAAAAAAAGGGACCAAAGGAAATTAAAAAAAAAAAAGCTTTCCCATGTCCCATTTTGAGAGGACTGCCAGCTCCAGGAGCCCTAAACTCAAGGTTTGCTGTCAGCATCTTGCTGCCAGTGTGGCTGCTGAGGCTCTTCTGTTGCAGTTCTCGGCTGCAGGGTGGCACAGCCTATTGAGATACCACATATGTTGCAAGTTGGGGTATACCAAACTAGAGCTTCGCACCTTCTTCTTTACTGTGCAGGAATTACAGCAGGTAACTGAGTAACCAAGCAGAACATGGCAATGCCTCTGCAGCACCCTGTATTCCTGGGGCTGTTCCCCAGGAGAAGAGCAGTTCCTCTCTTCTCCCACAAGAGATAAAGAAATAATTCGCTATCTAGTAAATCTTCATTGGCAAAATAGACCCTATAGATGAATAAAACTTACAAAAGGCCTGAGTATGGCCTTCATTTTTGTTTCTAATACAGGTCCAGGGAGAAAAAATGCCCATGATAGCCCCAGATGAAAACATATAATCAAAGTTTCCTAATACGCATAGGGAAGATTGGTAATGAATGACAAAGCCAATTGAGATGACAATAACGATGCTACTGCATTTAGCAGTAAACAACGGCATATTGCATTTTGACTTGGGATATTAGTTTTGTTTACCTATCTTGTGGCAACTGTGTTCAGTGAAACTTCCATTTTTAGTATGAGGCACTACTTTTTGATAGACCTAATGGCGAGAAGCTTTGTAAGGTCCTATAAATTAAATAGGGTTGTGTCAGCCACTTTTTTATTGCTCATCACCATTGATGTATCTTTCTGTGCTGCTTCCTTTAAAACCTTGCACTTCACATAGATTCCCTGATATGCACAAATATCTTATGAAGGGATTTTATTATGCCTCATGAACACATCATAACAGCAGTTGCAGGTAGGACTATGCGGCTAACTTGAGCAAAATAAATAAGATGATGGAATTGCTTGTGAAACTGGAGAAGAGGAAAGATGAGAGTATATTTTGAGGGTGGCTGTCTTTGAATAGTAGATCTTCTTTGAATGTATACCCAGAGATGGAATGGAAAGGAAGATTGGGTTGGGAGATGGTCATTTTTTGTGACATTTAAAAAATGAAGCTTTCATAAGAATGTATGGGCCAAGGATCA
The DNA here is from genome assembly GCA_013398735.1 of Nothocercus julius. Taxonomy (NCBI): domain Eukaryota; kingdom Metazoa; phylum Chordata; class Aves; order Tinamiformes; family Tinamidae; genus Nothocercus; species Nothocercus julius. The sequence goes on from VZSV01000040.1 coordinate 4,337,895, forward strand.
AAGCTATATACAGAAGCAGAAATGACACCTTGTGCTTCCTGTAGGACAGTTCGTAGATGACTTTGCTTTGACCTATTCTCCAGGTGCCCGCTGAGTAAATAACAATGATCTAAGATGAATTTTCCATCGAAACAGAAACACTGGATATACTGCTCATTCATCACTCCCACTAAATGCATTCAGAAAGAGCAGGCCACCCCTCCCTGCTATTTTCCTTCTCTTCCTCAGCATTAGCCACAGTGTATAAAACACCGACATGATAACTTTCTCCTCTAACTCATTCTGCGGGCAGCAATCAATTTTAATCTCTCTTTCTTTCTACAGTGGCTTGAACCATCCTTAAGGTTTTCATCATATGCATACTGGACCTTAAATAAATGTGTGTCTACTTTGAAGCTTAAAATGGTCTAATGTATGTCTACCTGCAGTTTTCTGTCACTGCTGCCGTATACCTTAGTCTGTCCATCTGTCTGTTTCTTTTTTGTCAGAAGTTAATCTCATCTCTCTAATGAAATATCAGACCTGAATATTTGCTCCCTTTGAAAAATTATTCCATTCATTAGGTCTTATCATTCCTCAGGAGACCATATCCTCAAGCTATTTTGCATATATCAAAACTATCAAATAATTGTATGAGAGTTCATTCTAGTTTGGGACAATTAATGCTCTGTTTATTCACTTGTAATTGCATTTTTCTGTGGCATTGGCTTTGTTTCTAGCTTTAAACTTTTGGATGACTTATATCTTTAATGCAGTTTCTAATACCTAATATACCACTGGCCCTTTTGAGTTTTTAGTTTTCAGATAATTTTACAGATTTCTTTTGGCTAGAAGTGTAGTGTAAGCTATAAAGGTGAAACAACTAACTCAGCATCTTCTTATTTATCTTCAGGCATGTGCAGGGATGCGTGTATGTTGGAGAAGGGAAAGTCCTATACAACTGAAAACCAATCAATGACCTGAAATGCCCATTAATAACACTCAGTAATCAGCCTAAGGTAATGGTGTCTTGAGATTTCTTTACAAATACATTCAATATGCTGCAATAAACTGAGGGGAAGTATGTCTCCAGCGAATAAATTCAGGTCAGTGTGTTTCAGAGTATTTTTGAAGTTGAAAGCACAGTGGATAGGAGAAACCTGAGTCATCAAATCTACACACAGATATAATATCTGACCACAAAGAGGGGAAAAAAAGGAAGATTAAGTCTGCTCAGTCCCTTGTTAAAGTCCAAGAATGTCTAAATAGTCATAGCAGTAAAATCATGTCCTCAAATTCTGTGTTAATCCATTCTCAACAAGCTTTTCAGAAAATGGGCTCAGATACAGGCTCTTCTAGCATAATTTCACATAGCCTAGAATATTTCTCCATATTTTTCCCAAATATTGTTTACTGAGGAGCTAAGCAATGATATTCCAGTCAACTATAACTGTTAACTAACGTACTTATTAACCATTTTAGAGACTTAGATTTAGCCAACTGCAATTCTTTACTAATGTATTTATTAAAAACTTTAGAAACTTTTTAGATTTATTCAATGAATTATTTATTCAATGAACTATTAGTAAAGTCCTGATAACTTAGCACATTTAATAGAAAATAGAAGGTGTTATTACTGCAAAGTAAAAAGCAATAAGAAGCATCAATTAAATGTCCTTATCGTGCTTTAACCTCTAATTTTCTGATTACAGTATTGGTGTACTTTTATATTTCCAAAGTGAATGTCTGGGGAACAGTTTCTTATAGAAGAGACTAAAAGTTTTCTGAATCTGTGAGAGCTGCTATTTATTATCTGTGAGAGCCGCTATTTGTTTTTATGCTCCTGGGAGGTATTAATTGTTTGAAGAGGCCCTTTCTTGCTCTTCCATATGCCTGGAAGTTGTCCATAGCTGTCTAACATGCATATAGATATACGTATGTATGAAAATATACAAGCATTTATATGCACGTGTAGCATAAAAAAACAAGGATGACGTTTATTTAATCTTTATATCATGTGATCACATAATCAATGGGGACCTACCAGATTATTAGGAAGCCTCATAAAGGTTTTGCTCATGAGGAATATGGCTTCTGGGGAAATGTGATCAACATTGTGCATATCCATGTAATTAAATCAAGAGTTATATATTGTGCCCATGACCTTCCAGACCAGCAGCTGAAGTCCAGGCAGGAAACACCTCAGACAACTCTTGGCAACTGTGTTTAGACAACTCTATGAAGTCCCTAGTAACAATTCCCTGTAAAAGGAGTTTGGATACCTACAGCTTAGCTCACTTACCCGTGACTAAATACCATCTGAGATGCCTGCCCTCATGAATTGCACACATCTTCCAACTGTGTGTCCTTCCAGATGTGTATCACACTTGCTTGTCCCATGTGGACGTTTTCTTACCTTTAAGTGTTTCAAAGCTAATTCTAACATCTAAGCACTCTAGCTTAGAGGTGTAACATTTAAGTGTTTTAATTTTGAGTTTGTCTAACCTGTAATCAGTTATGTGACGGATTCAGTGAACTATCTGCATTATCAAAACTAGTAAACTGTGTTCCATAAGTCTCAGGAGGAGAAATGCTTTCTGAGAAGAGTTATGGGCTTCACAGCAGAGAGGACAGTTTGTAGGCATAACTGTTTGGCTTTTCTCTCTCACATTACTTCTCTCATTGGAGAGGGTTTTCTGCTGTATTATGTCCTTCTCGGACAATTTTGTTTGGTGAGAAGCAGACACCTCTCCTCACTAGAAATGTGTTAAGCATAGGGGAAAAAAGGTGTATAGGAAGTGTTGAGATAAAAATTTGCTTTTTCCATTTAGAACACCATCAGTGGGAAAATCTGCGGCCTGTACTTACCTTAACAAAAAAAAAAAAAAAAACAGAAAAGTCAGACAGCCAGACACCACATGTTCAACTTTATCTTTTTCTTTTTTTCTGAAATACAGATAATATAGCTGAGCATAAACATCCAAATATCACATCTAAGCTTAGAGTGACTATGTATAAAGAATATAAACTATAGTTCTGATTTGTTCAGGTCTATTCTTTTTCTCATCTTTACCTTTCATCCGTGCAGGAAGTATCTGTGTTTTCCTGATAATTAATTCATATAACTGCTTCAAATTTCTCTTCCTCCTAAGAGACCAGATGAGTCTTTATCTCTGCAAACAGGCATCCTTCTGAACCATTTACTAAGTGAATGAGGATCTCACTACCTATTACACAGAAACTACAATTCTGGCAGCCTTTCACTAAGATAGCTCAGTGTTATCTAAAGTCATCTATCCACAGATGTGTAAGTACAGAGCATTTCCTCAGTAATGTGGTTCACTGCAGCAATCAAGAATAAAACAGGCTTCCGGACAGAGGATGTTGAGCATCTTGCCTTCATCAAAATAATACAGCTTTAGCTCATGACTGAGGGAAATGGAGGGAAAAAATAACTTTCACTTAAAGAATTTCAGGAAAACTCGTAACTAATTGGTAGACTTGCCCTTGTAGCCCTGCTCTTTGAGTTATACAATCGTCACTACATATTGAATGACTCAATAAAACATTCACAGTTTTGTTCATGACATTAAGTTAAACATCTTTTTTTTTTTTTTTTTTTTTTTTTTTTTTTCTTCAGGTTTTGTTACTCTAGTGTTGGTGATCCAGCTAACCTTTGGGCAAAGTATAGAAGTAATTCATATTTTTTTGTCATGATAGTTGCTGCTAATCTCACTGTATTTTTTTTTCCTGTACTTAGAGATTGAAAGATGAGCTTTTGAAATTATGTGTCTTTTCAAAGGAGACAGTTATTTATATTTCCTCTCCCAGTAAAGTTAATCAGAGCACGTGACCATACACATAAACATGTTCCAAATTACATTCAAAACATGCAATCACAAATGAAAGACTTGTTTTTCATTGCTATCAGTGAAGGCAGAAATTTCTTCCCAACTTTAATAATGATTACTAGTTGCCATGTGATTTTAAAGACATAATTTTGCAAGGTTTTGCTATAGAGAAGACAGCACATTGATTCATCTAAGATTTGTGTTTTCCTATATTTACTTTGGTCTTTCATCAAAAAAAAAAAAAAATTGGATAAAGTTATCGTCATTTTATTAAAACTTCTTTCTACATGTAATAGAAACACCATCTGCCAATGAAACCCTTCAAAGGAATGTGACTTAATTTATTCATGAGATATCATTCCATATTTTGGCTATCTTATGCATAAAGTTATGATTGTTAATTAGAAACACATGTTTTCCCCAAATGTTTATTTGAAACCTTTAAAGAACTTTCAAGAGGCTTTTCCCAACATGTTGCTTGGGAAAGCATGGAATTGGTTTGAACACCCACAAGATACCACACAAGCATCCAGCCTGATGCCTCCTGGGTAGATACAGCTGCAAGCAAGCAACTGTCAGTGATGATACTAGGTAACAGTTTAACAGAAGCAGGTGGTTAGCTGTTTCCATGCTGCTGAAAATAAAAATAAGATCAATTACTACCCGCAGCAGACAGACCCACTGAACAGACGGGCATTGAACTGGATGAACTTTTTGGAACAAGTTATTCTGAGTAATAATTTTTGAAGGTCTTCTCTGCTAATTCTAACAAGAGGCTTTGTGAGATGAGTAGAAATATAATAAAAAGTTTTGTTTCTACCATTTTCACTGACCTTAGTAAAAAAACACACACACACAGAGTTCTCTATTTCTCTACCAAGCAAACCTTTCCCGTCTGTGTCTTCAGCAGAACAATTAATTAATCCAAGCAAAGATTTCCCTGAAATAGCAATCAGAAAATTTTCCTGTGTATGTTTCTAGTCCCCTTGATTTTGAATGAGCAACTAAAGTGTGATGAAATTATTTCTTTCCAATTATGTCTTAATTTCTATGCTGGATTTCTGATTCAAGATTCATACTTAAAAGTTTATGAACTCATGTCTGGAGATTTATGTTTTGTCTGTCAGCTGTAGAGAATAACTGCTTTTTATAGAAAGAGCCATCAAGGAAAAGATGACATTATTGTTGTTTCTACTTAGTAAGGTTTTTACTTCATACTTACAACAGGATTTCTTCAGATTTGTCACTTTTGCTTCCATTTTCTTAGAATTAATGTGTGTTTTTCAATATATGCAAAATTTCTAGGTTCTCAAGAAAAAATAAACAGGTTGTGTTTCTTAACTCAGAGTTATTCTGAAAGAAACAAAGGTGTTTACATATAGATTCTTAAAAAAAAAAAAAGAGAGAGATTAGACTAGATAGGTAATTTTTAGATAGCTGTAGCTGGGGGATGCATTCAACCTTGTATGTGCTTGTATGCATTGTTTTTTACTATTGAAAAACAAACAATAACGGGGTGGTTTCTTGGTACTTTTTTCCCCCTTTATTTTTTATACCTAATGCTGTAATTTAGACATACGGTCCTTTTTTTCTGTGTATGTACTGTGTCTATCAGAAACATATATCATTCCTCACAAAAGAAGAAAGAACAGCTAAATCCCAATCTGACAACGAGTGGAGATTGATCTCCTTTAATCAAGTTGTTCAAAATATTGGTGGTTATTAGTATATATTTCCATTCAATCTCTTTTCTTGATTAGTGAAACATGAAAGGGTATTATTTGTATCTAATGATGTTTTACTGACATTGACTAGTGCATACAAACCATAAGTGTAATGAAGTATTTTCAAATAAGATTTTTGAAATCATTATTAAAAATAAGCCTAAAATCTGTATATCTGTTCGTATCAGAATCTTCATGTATTTCTAAGAGCACTTCACATATGCTAAGTGCTTTTCTACTTTTCCACTATGCTATGGATCATTCTATCATCCTTAAGATATTAGACACCCAAAAAAGGAAGGAAAAAGAGGGAAAATATCTGAAGCATTATTGTATATTAAAGCCTAAAAAGTGCTGAAGCTCTTTTAAAAAAAATCATCTTTAAAACTGTTTTGTTCAAAGTGTTAAATAAATGACCAAACTGTCAAGCACATACTCTTATATTTTAAAATCTTAATTAGTTATCTGTGTCAGAAATCAAATCAAGATTCAGTCTCTTCATTCATGTTTATATTCCCATTAAATAAATAGTAATGGCATTATGTATTTCCTATGACAATAGAGCCATTATAAAGCATTTATATCTCTCTTTAGATGCAGGTATTTTTGTACCTGTACCAACACAGACCAAATAAAAGCAGTGAAAATGTTTTATTAAATAGGTGAATGGGCAACAAAGCCATATGAAGATGACATCTCTTAATTGCCTGCAGTGCATCTGCTAATAAACTGCCAGGGCTCACAAAAAGCACTTCTAGGATAAAGGTCAGCACAATTGTAAAGGCTAAATTATTAATTAATATCAGGCAGCTATCATAACTTGCTGGTTTCTTGCCAACATAAAGCATGTTGGTGGAGAGCTAAGAAGGGAAGGTTTTAAGCATGATGAAGACTATAATAAATCTTCAGTAAGTTCTAATTTTACATAAACTTGCTGCAACCTTCATTTGTTACTAATAGTCAGACTGCAGAATCTGTGATGTCCTAATTGCCTTAGATAATTTGCTGCAGATTTAAATTCAGTACAATGAGTAATTTCCCCAAAACTGTAAGTAAAATCTAATGCTTCGTTGCTGAACATTAAATGATTTATTGCTATATTTCTCTGAAACCAGGACATCCTGAATCCTGAGTGGGAACTGAACATTAGAAATGGCATATTTAATTTACCTCAGCAAGTTTTTAGCCCATCTTTTGGTTCACAGGCTGCTGCTGATCTAATCAGCTTACTGATCATATTACTACCAAAATTTGCAGTATGGTGTTTTATGATAAGTCTACACTGATTTTTGAGTGATAACTTCATCAGGTATCTCAAACTACTTGTGCTCATTTATGAATTAGAGTCCTGGAAAGATCATCATTTGTTAATTCCCTAAATGATGGTAGAAAGGTCATCTTGGTTCAGGTAAAGAGGAAATTTATTAAATCTGCCGGAGGCTAACAGAAAGAAATTATATTTCTTGCTGATGTCTTCAGCTGCATCACCATTCAAAATATGGGAGAGTTCATGCAAATGTCAAGTTTCATCCACCTATCTCAGTTATGCCCACATATAAAATGAATAGGCATAAGACAAGTGCCTTTTATTATAAAAGGAAGCAAAGAAAGGAAATGGATAATGCAAGTCATTTTTTTTTAAATCTTAATTTTAGATGGGGACATTCCAACAGCAATGAATGAGTGAGCAGCAGACAATTTAGATACTATATTTTACAGATAAAAATATATGTTCTGTTAATTTTGCTGTAGAACTAAGTAAAAATCTTTGTGTCATCTTTCATTTGTTATGAGATAGCACTGTTTATGAGAAAATAAATAATTTGTTTTTTATTGTCCATAGTAACATTACTGTACTGAGACATGGCTAACAGAAATAAAGGTCTCATAAGATGCATCATTAAGTATTACTTTCATGTGTTTTACTCAGTAGGTTTCTCTACTAACATTTCTGTTGACAAAACAAATGCAGACTGAAGTACAATTTTTAGAGTATTTAATATGATAAAATGTAAGTCATTTTATATGAATATAAAACTTCACTGGGTTATTAGATGATTAAATTAGTGACGTTCCAACTATTTTAAATAGATATAAGTACAGTTAGTGAAAAAATAAAAGGGTATAGGAAACTAGGATTTGTTGTTTCTATTTCTATTTCCAGAATTGTATAAGATTTGAGAATTGAAATCGCTGTTTTTATACACATTGATTTAACTGAAGCTCCATAGACAATAAGAAAAAAAATGTGCTTGTGCATTCCTTTCAGGAAACTTGAGGTTTCATCATGAATTAAAATAGTTTGAAGCTGGGTCAAATGCAATTCAGCACTCAGAAATGTTTCATACAAACCACTTTTCTATGAACAGAGGCAGTTTCACTAGGAAATCCTGCACCGCTTGTTCTTCATGAAGAATATATGGTTTTGATAAATCTCCCTAATCTACAAATATATTGTAAATACGTGTGTATATACAAGTATACACATTAATGTATTTCTAAGTATATACATGGTTGCTGTTCATATATTACTAGTGAAATTACATATAAACCTATCAGAAAGACAGCAAAGAATACTCTCTTTTCTGATGATTTCATTAAAAACAGGATAAAACAGTGATTTTGTTATTTATTAACTTATTTTTACTTATTTGCTGAGGTCTTTAAGGCATTTAGAAACTGTGAGGTCTAATGCCATTGAAATAGACTAACCTCTGAAAGGTAGGGCACCACCTTTAAAAACACGCTCATCAGTTCAATAGTTGATTTTGAAGATAAAATGTTGTCAAAAGCTGTAAGAGATGACATTCTATGCATTTTATGGTGTTGTAGGGTCTTAAGTAGATATGTTGTCCAGAAGGTACCTCTATTATAAATCACATAAATCAAATGAAGGCAATAGAATTTACATATTTGGATTTGAAATGAATTTCATTCACGTAAGAACATGTTTTAAGAGCATGTGTGATTAGACTTTCAAGAAAAAGGAAATCTCAGATAATAAGCTACTTGAGAACCTTTATCTGTTAAGGAAAAAAAGTTTTATTGATGTTTTTCTTTTTTTTCCAGAAAGAATAACTATCAATAAAAGCAGAGCACAAAGGAAAGCTTGACTGTTCATGTCAATCTATCCTTTTCTTATATTCACTATGTCTCACTAATTCAAATATTCAAAGGATTTTAACTCTGCAAAAGTCAGATATCCTTTAGAAGGAAGTGAAATTTTAAATTTGTTCCAGTGATAAACAAACCTTTTCTGAACAGAGTGGGAGACAAAGAATAAAAACAGAGGGAAACTGATGCTGAACGTTACTGTAATGAGGATTCCTGCATCTAAAGATATAAATTAAAACAAATGATTCATGTTTTTTGTCCACTGTGGTTTGAGAAAGATGTTTTAGGCACAATAAAGTAAATAATTTAAGCAAGGACCATAGATGAATGGAAAAATCCATTGTTAAGCATTCAGTTCCCCCCAAGAAAGATTTCAGGATTCAGTAAGTGTTTACTTCTTGTCTCCTTCTATGCAACAATTCTGTTGAGATCTTGAATTACCCATCTGATAGTTTTTGGTGGTTTCTGCCTTTGGCCAGAAGTAAAGATTTGTGAGAGAAAACCTGGTGACAAAAAACTCACTGACTTCAAACAGAATATTTGATTTCACTGTATAAGGAGCATTTGTCTTTTTAGAAAGTGGTGATGATAAGGCTTTAAATATTAATGTGAAAAATAAATTTAAAAGATTGAGTGTTTAGAAGGCAAGGGAGTTGGAGGAAAACCACATATGAGATGAAAAACAGACTTATCTTTATTCTCAAGGAAAACAAAAAATGTACCTTTTAATTAGCAGTGGGGAGGACAGACAGCCTAGCATATCATTCAGAGCTAACGCTGTGAGCAATCAGTGCTGCAACATGTGTACTGCTACTCAGTGGCACTGAAAGGCAAGGTGTCTGTACACATGCTTTGAACTTGAAAATATCAGGGATTCAGGCTTGACAGAGATTGGTGGTTGAGCAGTTTTGCAGTAAGCACTCTAATTTCCTGTCACCTCAAAGGAATTCAGTTAACACCACAATTTGTAGGAGACCCGGTCTCAGTTTTATATGGTAATGTGCCAAGCATTGGACAAAAAATGTTTCAAGTAAATTCCTTCTAGTGAACTTCAGCAGAAGACAAAGTATAATTATATTAGCAAAAGTATCCTGACATTCAGAAATCTTTATAGAAATAATTTTCTTCATTTTTTTTCCCCACACCTAGCTACCCAATGCACACACATGCCTTGTCTTTGCTGCAAATAAATGTGGTTTGCAGATCACTAATAAAACTCAGGATGAAGAGCAAACTGAATTCCAGAGCCAGACCAAGATCAGAAACACAACTCAGCATCCTGCAGTTTGCTTAGAGCCAGCAGACACAGAATAAACAAATTCTGAAATCAGGGATTATACCAACGGTTTAAGCCCCACACAATCACTGGGATATTAGAGCAGAGCATCAGTTTCATTATAATTTCATCTGAGGAGGGCTTACAGTTTAAAAAATAACCTAAGTGTGCTAAAATTCTGCATCTTCCAAGAGTCTTGAAATTTCCTATGCCTCAAATGCATGCCAGATCATGTTTACTCTTTGTACCTGGGGCAAATGTGAGCAAGAGGCTGTCAAGTTATATCTTTCTTTAAAACCTTCAGAAATTTACGAAATCAAGAGGCCTGTATTTCTGTTCCTTATCCTCATAAGCGTATATGACCCTAATGTATTTATGCAGTGGATCTGTTTGTCAACATTAATCTTCACTAATACACAGCACCCACTCCCCCTTTTGAGGAAGACGCCTTAGGAAGGCAGGCATGGCATGTAACAAACACTCCTTTTCCAAGAATTTTAGCAAGTATATGCAGTAAAACCAGGCAAATTTCTCCTCTCTGTCACTCCTGATAGTCAAAACAATCTCTCTGCATTGTTATTGATAAAGAATATCTTGATAAAGATATAGAGTACTAGAGGATGGCAACACTCAATGCATCTAGGACTGATCTATTTTATTCCTCCTGTTTAGCACAGGCTACAGAAAGGAAACTTTTCTTTGGGCTATAGCCTTGCCCTTACACGTGGTGGGATACTGTGGAAGTCAGGAGACAATACAAGCTAAACTAAATTCTGATTTCTCAGTGAGTACCTACTATAAAATAGCAAGCTTTCCTATTAGCTCACATTTTAAAAGACATTAAATGTTAAATTCAATTCACACATGAAAAAGAGATTACTAACCCCATGAGAAACAATGGAATTGCTGTTATAAAGAAAATCTGATTCAAAATGGCAAAAAAAAATGTAATCATTTTATTTAAAAGACTATAAAATGGCTCGCATTTCTGTTGTGTTACAGCACTGCTATGCCAGTGTGACACCTTGGACTGGATGGAGTCACACCAGAAAAAAAGAAAAAAATATGTATATACAACCAAGCACAGCACTGACTTCAAATTAGTAAATTATTGTTATGGATGACAGTAGAAATATTTAAGGGTTTATTAAATAACTAATAGTTTTTGAAAAGTCTTTTCCCCCTCATTTTATTTCCACGGGAGAGTGATTGAATTACTTACAGCACTAAAAATAATCCTAGATTATGATCACCAAGTGAATTTGAGAGAAAAGGTCCTGGGACCAGCATGAGCAGAAACTTATCCTTTCTGAGATATTTTTCATTTAATCCTTACTTAGTCTTTCTTAGTATGCCTGCAATTTGCATTCCCTGAACTAGTACAAGCTCTGCTATTTGACATTAAAGCAATGGGCTAAGCATCCTGTCTTGAAAAACAAAATACATTTCACGGCAATTTCTTATTTGCAGCACCAGGTCAGAGAAACTTATGCAACAACTCTGTGGGTTTATCTGCATCAAAAGAGGTGAGTAATGCATGAAATACATTTAACATACGGCATAAAAGTGGAAGCCGAATTTTTGAACAAATGTCCAGTGGTTGCAAACAGCCCCACACAACCATCTGTACTGGATAACTTGGCTCCCAAGTCCCTCAGCTAGGTGTTCTCCTCACCAGACTTTAATTTGTGCGTTCACCATTTCTCCCCCACAAACAGCTATTCCTTAGTTTGCACTGGAAAACCAGGGACAAGGGATGACTTAATTTATAGTCTATGAGTTTAAATAATGAAGAGACCAGGACAAAATGCATGCCACAAGCAATTTAAGATAAAGTCTTTTGTTTTGGTTTGTTCTGCTTTGGTTGGTTTGGTTTGCTTTAGTGTGGTATCATGTTAAAATAATGTTGAAAAATGTTCCATATCGCTTCTTAGATAATATGCTTTGAAGCATTACTCAGTTTTGAATTACACAGGGGTTATAATTCTAATGTTGTCTCCTATTTATCATGCAATCAGTATAAACTGTTCAGTCATTGTAAGCATTTATCTGGAGAAATGAGACCAGACATTTACAATGGTTTTGATTAAGCCATTGTTTAATTTAGTGTAGTACAGGGTACATCTACGGCTAGATAAAAGAGGGTCAGGGAGAGAGATCAAGCATTAGGAAGCTCAAGGAGCTCAAGGAGCTCAGGAAGGAAGGGAGGGAGGGA
>VZSV01000040.1:4350323-4376074 GCA_013398735.1 Nothocercus julius
AGATTAAATAAATATTACAGAAAACTCTGAAGAAGACAATGTATTTGTTCAATGCTCTGTACATTTAGCCTACCTTCTGAAGGAAAAAAAAAAAAATCTCTTGTTGCTTGGTATAAAGTCTTACTTTTTACAGATCCAGTGATAAAATTGACATATTTCTTAGAAAGAAAACCAGCTGTGTCAGATCTATTATGAATTTCATTTGGCTGTAAAATGACACAATCAGTAAATTTACTATTTGCATGCATTCTGAATTCTGCTGCTTTGAAAAATTAAAGCAAAGTTATATGTACATTACTCAATCTGCACAGCTTCTTCATTAATGTAAAAGCACTGTTAAACAGGTACACCGAATAAAATGTTTTTAAATCCTTGCTAGCTATGAATCAAACCTGTGGTATTTCAAAAGACTGCACAAGAATTAATACATATCAAATTATCAAACCACACAGTTTTCAGGGAGTTTTCAGGACTTGAGAGATCTCCAGTGCATGCCAAATATGCCTTTAACAACACCTAGTCTAATAATATAAATTCTGAGCGCTATTTATACTTAAATCATTGAAAGAAGACCCTAGTTCTCAAAGCTGTAAACTTCCTACTGGAGGCACTCAATGTGTGTCATGAAAGAAAACCTCCCTCTGACTGCTTTTGGGAAACAGCATCAAATTGCAACCCTTACGACAAAACCATAGTATTTGGCTTAAGATTGACATTGCCAGTTTGTTGAACTTCTTTGTATTTCTGTCTTCAGCAGTAATGAATTTACTTAAGCATACTCAACTTAGAATCACATTCAAAGTGGACATACAGAGTTTGGCCTCAGGCTCCCAGTGACTTTTCTACACATTTGTACAAATTTAAAGTTTCTGAAAAGCTTCAAAATTATGAGAATTCCAAAGTCAGGAAAAGAGGAGTTTGTTATAGTGTTACATGGGAGATGAAATGTGGCTAAAGATGAATAGATGGGGTTTGCAACACAAGAGGGAACAATACAATTATATCAGTTCTATTTTGCATGTTGTGGAGCAGGAGGTGTCACATATCCAATGAAATGCTATATAGTTGGCAATTTGTCATTGTTAATAACCCGGCTGCTTACTAGACCTTAGCAGTTTTGTTGACCTTACTCTGTTTTTTCCAGCAGGAAATTTGATAGCTCATATTCACATTTTCTTATTTTTGTTCCTCTCTCATTTTTCTAAATTAAATCTGAATAAAATATTAATATATATTTTCAGAGGAGAATAAAGGTATAGCAATATATTGTTAAATATGTGGTCATAAAATGAGAGTTGCGGCTTATTGCTTCTACATTCCACAATTTCTTCATGAAATGCCTTGCTCCACCTGGGTCAATAAAAGCTAAATAATATACACTGAATCACAGAATACCAGAGTGGTTGAGGTTAGAAAACATCTTTGGAGATAATCTAGTCCAACTCTCCAACTCAAAGAAGGGTCAACTACAGAAGGTTATGCAAAGGATGAAAATATCACAACCACTCTCGGCAACCTATTCCAGTGTTCACCAACTCTCACAGTAGAAATATTTCTTCTGAAAAAAAGAGTCACAGAAACACAGAATGATTGAGTCTAACACCCCTGCTCAAGCAGGGTGACACCCATATTACACAGGATAACGTCCAGATGGCTTTCTGAGAAGGAGAATCCACAACCTTTCTGGGCAACCTGTTCTAGTGCTCATCCACAGCACAATAAAGAAATTTTTCCTCACATTCAGACCTTCCTGTTTTTCAGTTTGTGCCTGTTGCTTCTTGTCCAGTCACTGGGCACCACTGTGAAAAGTCTGATCCTATTCCCTCTACATCCTCCCTTCAGATATTTATAAACATTAATAAAATGATCCCCCATCTCTTCTCCAGGCTGAACATGCCCAGCTCTCAGTCTTTCATTGTATGAGATGCTTGTAAGAGACTATTGTGGATAGTGTTTGTCTCAACATTGTGGCCATACCATTTAGGACTTCTTGGCCTTGTCTCTAGGAAGACTGTGATATCAGCACGAGGTGTTTTATCTACTTCTTGGCCTTGGCATCCTGTCTCTGGGAAGATTTTGAGCTCAGCACAAGACCAAAAAAACAATGCTCGGCAGTGCCTACGGAGCAGTGCTGGCACTCCAGCTGGCTAAAGGGGAACATCGGAGCACACAGAAAGTGGGCGGACTCTTCAAGAACGGGGACATAAAAGAACTGCATATTCCCCCACCGGTGCAGCTTCTTCCAGGGTGCACGGCTTCTTTCCCTGAACATACCCTGCACTGAGGCACTGAGACACCTGTACCTGCACTGAAGCGGACCCAATGACACTTAGCTGTGCTGGTGGTGGTGGTAACTATAATCTTGCTGCATCTCTCCTGATTGCTTGCTTTTCCCTCTTTTTCCTTCTTCTTCTCTCTGTCCTATCGTGCTTATGAGAATAAAGCTTACAAGGTTGTATGGCATTAGACTTCGTTTGTGTCTTAATCTCGCTCTTGGGATCGTATCGAAACCTCCGCAACATCAGATCGAGACAATGCTCCAGTCCCTTGGCTGCAGCCAAGACTGTCCCCTACCTTCACATTTCCAACTAGATCATTTCTGTTTGTTAGTATCACGTCCAGCAGCGCCCCTCTCCTCATTGGCTCATCTACCACCTGCATAAAGAAGTCATCTGCAATGTTCTGCAGGAACCTCCTGGACTGCTTGTTCCTAGCTGTATGGTCATCCCAACAGACATCAGGGTGGTTGAAGTCTTCCGTAAGGATCAGGGCCTGAGATTGCGAGGCTACTTGCAGCTGCCTGTAGAAGACTTTATCCACTTTCTCCTCCCCGTCAGGTGGCCTGTAGTAAACACCCACCACAGTGTCACCCCTTTTGGTCTGCCCTTTAATCCTCACCCACAGGCTCTCGACTCATGCTTTGTCCTCCCCTGTGCTGAGTTCCATACATTTCAGTTGCTCTTTCACGCAAAGAGGAACTCTGCCACCCCGCCATCCTGGCCTGTCCTTCCTGAAAAGCCTAAAGTCATCCATGGCCATGTTCCAGTCATGAGAGCTGTCCCATCATGTCTCAGTAATTGCAATGAGAGCATGGCCCTGCAATCGCACACACAATGTTTGTTCCCCATGATGTGTGCGTTTACACAAAGGCATTTGAGTTGGGCTCCCAATGTGCCTCTCATTCTAGCTGGGGCAACTGCAGCTTGACCAGGTGGGCCTTCAGTAGTTCTCATATTTTGTCATTTAGTGTCTTCAGTCTTTGGGCACCCTTCACAGGCTCTGGAGTTACACTGCTGTGAGTGGCACAACAAGCCATCACCTACCTTATGACCCGCTTTCCCAATGATACCCACCCCGTCCCTGAATCTAGTTTAAAACCCTCTCGATGAGTCCTGCTAGCTCATGACCCAGGATCCTCTTTCCCCTTTGAGAAAAATGGATCCCATTAGATGCCATCATGCCTGGTGCTATGTAAGGCTTCCTGTTGCTGAAGAAACCAAAGTTGTGGTGATGACACCAGCCATGGAGTCAAGTGTTGATGGACTGGATCCTCCTGTTTCCTTCTGTTTTACTGCCAGCACTGGGAAGAATGGAAGAGAAAATGACCTGCTTGACTGAGTTCATGATCATCTGACCCAATTCTTTCAAGTTCCTTTAGACTGCCGTCAGGCTACGCATTGCCACTTCTTCTCCACCATATGTAGGATCATCAATGGATCATCTCTGGGCCTTTGTGAAGGCCTTTGCTTGATCTCCTGCTTGCTGGGATGGATCTTTCCTTAACTCAGAGCAAGTGAGCCTTGAAATCACATGTCTTTTGAACAACTTTTCCCTCCAGGGCAGTATGACTTCAGATTCTTCCAGCTAGATCCCTGAACAGGTCACGCTGCTCTCACAAAACCCCAAGTTTGTGATCCTTCCTGCCCTTGTCCTGAACATTCTCAACTAGTGTGTAAGTACAAGGTCCAGCACAGTATCTCTCATTATCAGCTCCTTGATCATCTGCATCAGTACTCTCCAGAAACCTCCTGGTTTGCTTATGTCCTGCTGTGATGTCCCTCCTGCCTTGATGTCCCTCCAGCAGATCCCATGAGGACCAAGACCTGTGACAGTAAGGCTTCTTCCAGTTGTCTGTAAAAGGCCTCGTCCGCTTTCTCATCAGGCAGATGATATCAGACATGAACCACAAAAACCCATGTTGGTTTGGCCATTTATCCTGACCCATAAGGTCTAAGCTGGCTCGTGATCCATCCTTAGGCAGAGCCTCATGAAGTCCCACCATTTTCTCCTACAGGGCAACTCCTCCTCTTTGTCTTCCATAGTAAGAAGACACAGATAGTCTTGTGCTTTAAAATGCCACTGGACAACTTGATTTGCTCTCCAATACATGACTATTGAAGTACAACACCTTAAAGGAACATTAAAAATGTGAACTAAAATCTTGGTCCAACTAGAAAAACCAGACACAGACAACGTCTAGAGACATCCTAATTTCCTTTACTTTTTTTTTTTTTTTTTTTTTTTTTTTTTTGAATGATATCCTCTCTAGGGAACATTTGTAAACAATAATTATTCTCAGTAACATATGTGAATAGAGAACATGCAAATGACATCAGTAGGTAATTAGATTTACACAAATAACTTGAGAAAATAATGTTGTTTTTTTTTTTTTTTTAATTGTTGTTAAATAAGCATTTTTGGATTTCTATCTTTAACCAGTGATAATATTGTAGTAGGATTTAGGCATATGTAAAATCTGGAGTTTTCACAGAACTGTTACAGATAAACAATTCTGAAAATCTGAAGAAATTCTGAGTACATTTTTAAGTATCTATGGTTTTAAAATATTTTGACCAGTTGCCCTAAAATATGAAACAAATTCAGAATCCATAAAGCTTTACTTATTTAAATATTAATGAGTTTGAATTTAATACTCATTTTGTAATGATGGTGCAGCATAATGAATTTCGTATTAAATGTGTCTATTATAACAAATAATTGTCTGAAATATATACTTCGATCAATTTTATTCATATTTTGCAGGAAAAAGAAGTGTATCTGAGCACTTCCTGTGCTCGCAAGATTAAAGCTAATGCAGTCCTACCTATGCATGACATAAACAAATACTCAGTTTTCTCTTTAGATATTGCCTTTGGGCATAGATATATAGAGACACTTAGAAAAGTAAATATGTGAGCTAAAGCTGTGATTTCAAAAGACAGAATTTATTCAGTTTCATAAAGAGGCTTAAGTAAACTGCTGTAACAAAATTAACAAAACAATTAAAACTAATTTAAGCTATTTTTCCTGGAAGATCCCAAGAACACAGTCCTTTAGAGTTTAAGAAAACTGGCAATTGATATACATACTTCCAAAGCCTCAGGTACCTTTCTGTCTGTGTAAATCTATAGAGACATATATTTATGTATAGATATGAAGTATAGGTACAGGCCTTTGTTGACTATTACCACTAAATATTAAATACAAGGTGGCAAAATACTGAATTGAGGAAGTTTTTTGTGTTTCCATTAAACACAAGGCATTCTTAGGAAACAGACCCACCATCCAAACAATGCCTAGTTAGCAATTTCATGCCATGAACGTTTATGTGCATTGTTACCAAGGTGTGGAATGAGAATTCAACCACATCCTGCTGAAATATGTAACTTTTAATTTCTATTTTGTGTCACTATGTAGATGCACAGAAATTGCTTGAGGGTGCACTGTAACACTGACAACTTTTTGCATACCAAGAAACATTTAAAAATTCAGTGTATAAGAACAGCATTGATTGTGCATATTAGTAAATCAGAGGGTAAAATCTGCAAACATATTATTATAAAAAAAACTCTTACAGGTGGCGTTGATTCTTTTTTATTATTCTTCTTTACTACTCTTGATATAGCAGATAGATGTATAAAAACTTGTCTCCTAATCTGCTCTCCATCTTGCATGTTTGTTTTTTTTTTAATAAAACTTACAGTATTCTTATTAAAAGGACACTTTATTACCAAATAATTTATGATTTCAAAATTCTTCCTATGTTCTGCACAAGGGAAAAATTTGGAATTACATGTTATAACAGTATTTTTCACTTAGATGTATAAAACTGATACCACTGGTACGAGACTATTTTGAATCAGTTTCTACCTATTACATATATGAATGTATTTGATGCTTGTACCTTGATGTATTCCTGCCAAATACGGTGGAAACAAACCGATTAGCCTATATTTATTAACTAGCACAAAATGTGTCTTTGTGGATATTCTTTAAGTGAAAATGATAACGCTACCATGAAATGCATTTGTACTTTTGTATGTAACATACTAAAGAGAAACTTTAGTTTACATACTTTAGCATGTCAGCATACTACAGAGAAAATTGTCCTATATCAGTGTTACATAGCTTTTGAAAGAAAAAGATCCAAACCGGAAATAACTCTTTTTCTATGTGATTGTAGTGGTGTTCAAAGTAAAACTTAACAAATTCATTGAATTATTTTTAAATGATGTCCCTGGAGTCTTCAGAATTCTTTTTGTTGTTCTTGTTGTCCATAAACACTCTTTTGGAGCAAATGTTTCTTCAGGGTTGAAATGCATTTTAATTGCCTATAATTAAGCATTAGTATTTTATTTATATTAAAAGTTCCTTATAGTGTGTTCTAGAGCTAGCATTTTAAACAACTCATACATTTAAGCCCACACTTAAATGCAATTTGAAAGGTATTTTCTTTAGAAGGCCATTACTTGTTCCAAGTTATTTTGCTCTGGATTTTAAGTTGATGTCTTAGGTTGCATTTGTTTCATTAAGACAAGTATCCACCCTGCACTATTACCTTACATTTCCTATTCTATCTTCAGAAATTATTCATTCTTAATCCAGAAGACTGAACACATAATTTTCAAGACTGACTTCTCATGACCCAAAAATAATTAAAAAAAAAAGGTTTAAAATTGAATATGTATCCTACAAAATAAATGGTATTTCCCCTTAACCTTATACTCAGTTTTTTTTTTTTTTTTTGCTAAAATGTTTCTGTGCAAGAAGGGTAAAAAAGTTACATTTAATTGACAATTTAATTTGAAGATATTTTGCTCTGTGGACATTATAAATTATGAACTTTCATTGAACTGAAAAGCAGATTCAGTTGTTTGCCTGGGAAAGGGAGAGAAAAGCATGACATTTATTCTAGTTAATAGAGCTATCAAACAAGCCAATATTCCACTTAATTTTCATAACCCAGTGAAAGAATTTCTTTTCCTTCTTAAAATCAAAGAACTACCATCAGCTTCAGTGGGACAAAGCTTTGTCTTGGATTTAAAATTTACAGAGATTTACATCTTTGATTTTTCAGAGAAAGGCTGGGAAAAACAAACAAAACAAAACAGAACAAAACAGAACAGAACAAAACAAAACAAAACAAAACAAAACAAAACAAAACAAAACAAAACAAAAAGGTCCTTGAGTGGTACTCTTGCATTTTATTGAAATTATGTTTAGGAATAAGGAGTTGCATTTTATTTTAAAGCCACTGCATGTTGTATCCATCTCTTCCTTCCTTCCTTCCTTCCCTTCTTTCTTTTTCTCTCTTTCTCTGTCTCTCTCTTTCTTCCCCTTCCTTCCTTCCTTCCTTCCTTCCTTCCTGCCTGCCTGCCTGCCTTCCCTTCCTTTCCTGCCTGCCTGCCTGCCTTCCCTTCCTGCCTTCCTGCCTTCCCTTGTTTCTTTCCTTCCCTTGGTTCTTTCCTTTCTTCCTTCCTTCCCTTGGTTCTTCCTTCCCTTGGTTCTTTCCTTTGTTTCTTTTCTTTCTGGGAATTAGAGTGTGTTAGATTTTGTTTCATCTTTTCAACTTCACAATTTCTGACAATTTCTCCAGAATTTGAAATTCTTTTCATCTTTCAATACATAGCCAGGGACTCCTAGCTGTTAGAAGCTGTTGCAATCCTGTTGTTCACTAAAAACAAAACAAAACAAAACAAAATCTTAACGTGCTATTCAAGAGAGTTTGAAAAATGGTATCAACTTAACTTTGCAACAGCATAATGAGCATGAATGTGACATAGTGGCAAAGGATCAAAACAGCTTATATTTTGGGGTGTTTGGATTTGTTTATTTATTGTTTATAATTTCAACTCATACTTTTCCATCAGGAAAAAAGGAAACAATAAGCAGTCTTACTTTTGCAGAACATAGGACACACATAGTTAAAATTTTATACTGACTATAAAAAGGACAATACAATGTATTGTGTAACTTAGGAACATCCTACATGCAGTTTGAACACAAAATATTCGTACACCATTTATGTTTTGATTACACTCTAAGTGGTGACAAGGTACTGCATCTATGAATAATGCAAAGAAACCGAAAGAATGGGCTCTTTATGTTGCATTCTGAGACTCTGTTTTTCAGCCAAAATGATTACAATGTAAAACACATGTCATTGATGGAATATGATTAGAAATACATTGTGTTCTTGACAGTTAACAATTATTCCTGTGTGCGTTAGTGATGCAGTCATAGCAACAGTAAAAGCTAAATGTCAGGTACCTATAAAAATATAAGACCACAGTCATTTCAGTAACATCTAGCACTTGCAATTCTATCTGAATAATGTTTTGCCTTTAATACAACTAATCAGACAGGAAAATTAAAATATAACACTATGGCATTTCCATTGATGAATTTAATAAGCATTGAGAAGAAAAAATGCAATCATATTAAAAATATACACAAGAAGTACAGTGCCCCACATTCAGTTAATTCAATGCAAACAAATGAACATGCGCATACACATACGCAAACTTAAAAGCGCAAGTTCCCCCACCCTGGACTGCAAAGCTTAAAACCCTGAAGATCTGTTGCATTCTAATTGAAATACAAAGCATGATTAATCTTGATTTTTGAAGTATATAATAATGTGTTCTTTTCATTTCTGTTTGCTGAAAATATCCTTAATCATCTTTTTAATCAATAGTAGAAAAAAATCAACATGGTCACATTTACGGTAGGATCCCAGAGAGTGTAGTCCCAGCAGAAGCAAAAATATCCGACTGACAAATAATTCATGTGGGTTACACGAAGCAATTATCCCCCCTTCAATGAACAACATTTAGATGTTAAAGGATTATTTGTTTCAAGTGATTTAAACATTTACAATAGATTTTACATCCACAAATGAGGCAAACCCTTACATTAAGGTTTAAAAAGAGCGTTGTTTAATTTAGTTTGTCTAACTTTACTGAGACTTCTGTTGTGGGATATTCCTCGAGGACTTCTCTCAGCACCATTTAATCAGGACAGAAATCTATTCAGAGTTCCCGTCTATAATCAGAATAAAACTAAGATATGAATATTATATTCAACTGCTCATGGCTGGAAGAATTTCCTACTTTTAAAAATAAATCCACAACTGAAGCAATGTGCATTGAGTGGCATGGAAAGGGACTGTGCACAAACTATAACAGTACTCTAAGACTTAGATAGACATATTATTATCTCACTAGATGCTGAACCGAAACAAAAAAAAAATATTTGTTTTTTTTCTTTTCTTTTTTTTTTCTAATTTTAAAAATGGGATGAGATTAACTCTGCCCTGCAAGTGTCTATTTCTTCTATCTGCCTTTAGAGGAATTCTAGACCACTAGCTCAGTAATAGATGACTGCATTGTAGATATCTAAAATTAGATGGGCTTCTACCAGTGAGCTCCTACTAAAGATGATTTCAATCCTTTTCATATTCTCCACGGACACTATATTTTTCTAGAATATGGTGCTCATATACCACAGCGGCTTGGTAAAAAATCATATTCAAAATCATATTGTTTTCCTTTAGATGCTTTTAAGAGGTACCCTCTTTGTATCATCCAGTGAGCCAAAGAAGTTTATCATCTCACTTCTGCAAATTGCTTAAAATTATTCTGGGTTCTTTGGTTTTGAAACAGGAGCAACAAATGCAAGCCATGGGAAAATAGAGGAATGTATTTCAGACTTCTGTTACACTTTGTCAAATCTAGTGCTCATCTTTCATTCTGACCTTGCCATTGTACCTTCAGTTGTGGCTCTAAACATGAAAAAAAAAGTGTCTTCTAAGAATTACATGCAGTTTACGTGCAGCTCATAAATTACAGAATTCCGTTCAGAATTCAGTTCAGAATTACATGCAGTTCATGCTATTTGCTGGCTGTGAATGGTAGGCAGAGATCCTTTTGATCAAAAACCTCAGGATTCTTTCTCTTCTGTAACCTCGCAAGTCTTTCTATAAGGAGAACTATCTGATCTGGAAAAAAAAAAAAAATGTTTAAATAGTTATGGATCTGCTAGGTAAAGCAAATATAGGTAAAAACTTAACCTTATATTGTGCCTCTTATGGACTTTGAGGTATATTATGGTGGTAATTGCTTTATAAATTTTTTTTAAACCATTTTTGTTTCCTATGTGAAACAGGATATTAGCTTTCATCAGGAAATCTTTGAGAATATGCTGACTCATGAGGAAATTTACTTTCAGTCATGAAGTTTTTTTCTAATCTTACACCGTCATTAGAGATAAAAACAATAGATCACTTAAAAATGAGAGAAAGAAAAGGACAAAGAAACTAAGTTTTCTTTTACCCCAGAAGCTCTCTTCCCCAGCAAAATAGGTATCTTTGATACACAGTCACTATATTCTAAGGTCTACGTCTGTCATGGTTTTGATGATGTAAAATTGTCATTATGTGATCCTACTCGGACACTCAAAAGAAGAAATAGAAATAACATCTTTTTGTTATCATTCATATCGTTTCTTTCAAGAGGTGAAATGATCTGTGATTCCCACATGACATCCTGCTGTTGCCCCAGAAGGGCAAAGATCTCCTTTAATTCCTGTGCTATGTGGGAGACCAATGTGGGAGGGTTGGATGCCCTGTCACGTCCCCAGTGGCAATAGATACCTGCATTTCAGCAGTTACATTGACTCCAATGGTAAGATTTAGTTCAGACTGCAAATAGTTAAAAATAGGGTGTTCTAAGCACTTGTTTTTACATGTAATGCAGAGATATGAGCTCCTATTACCGACAATGGACAGGAGCACCCAGCCAACACATCCACTAGAGCGCTGAAGAGCTACTCATCTCTCTTGTGAAATAGACATATGTTTGGTCAGATGTCTTCACTCTCAGATGCATTTCTTGCTCAGAAAAGCTCTCTGGGGTTTTGGAGCTACCTCTAACTGCTATGCAGTCACTTACTTTTACACCTCCCTCCACCTGCACCTCACCGCAGTTAGACATCGACAATGTGGAGCTGCTTCCCACACCAATAGTGGGTTTATACATATTATACCTATATTTAGTTATGAAAAAGCTAACTGACTTATATTAAGCGGACATTTTAATTTTATGACATATTAATGACATATTGATGAAGACTCTAACTTCCACAGAATAAATTATCCTGCTTATCTTAAGACAAATAGCTTAATGGCTTCCTGGAATTCCTACTTGTCACTCACTCCAGAGGAACCTACACAATTAGATTAGGCTAATTAGGCACAAGTGGGTTAAACTTCAGGACTCATAGATGAGAAGAAGCTAGATTTGTCTCTCTACTGCCTCATTGTTTTTATTAGTGCACTTTTAAGCATCAGGAGTAAAATTTACGAACTTTTTTTTCCAATTTTATATCTGCAGATGCCAAGAAAATTTTCAGATTTTCTCATTTTTATTACCACTGATCTCTTTTATTGTTGTTGTTAGATATTGTCATTATCAGTATCAAGGATCATATATTAAAACATTCTTAATGACTTCTGGTTCATATTTGAACTATTCCAAATCCTGACTTTGCCACAGGACTGAAATTTTTTCAGAAAGAACTATTTGGACTTCTCTATATCATTTCATTCTCTTGTAGATATTACATTTGGAAAGAAAGGATTTCTCTGACATATAGCCATAATCTTACTCCTTAATATAGGAATTAATTAATTTAAAACAATATTGGAATAACATTATAGCAGAGAGTGATTACATATCCCACTATTGAGAAATAATATAATTTGTATAAAGAAAGCTTCATCCACTAACATGTTCTTAAATATAGCAGTGCAAGATAACAGAATAACTGCATTAAATTGTCTGTAAAAACATTGTATTTTTATCTTCCAAACATGCAGCTTCTTCTGCAGAATTTCTTTCTTCAAGTCTCTTTGAAAAAGAGACTGAATATAAATCCTTCATCTCAAAGAGCTATTTCTTCCATATATTAATTTCCTTAGATGCTGAGTTTAATAAGAAAGAAAAAGATGTTTTTAATATTTTTTTAGTACCTAACAGCTTATGAACAACTTCTGAAATAGAAAGACCCTGGAACAAAGAGAATAGCTGAACTCATGCCACTCATGACATAATCTGAACATTGGGTGGTATTAGTGACTCTCTGACCCTTATCTGTGGAACAAAGTGTGTTCTATGTCAGATCATGAAAGCTGGCAAGTAGTCAAGTAGAAGAAAAAAAATCTAATTTGAGAAAGTGAATCTGCAGCCGCTTAAAAAAAGGAATTCCAAAATGATTTTTCTTTCTCTTTCATTCTTCCATAGGAAAACTGTCCAGAAGATCCATTTTTGTATATAACCTTTATTTTTTGTTGGATTTATACAGTGCTTACTAATTAAAAATATATTTGTGTATTGTTATCCACCTATACATACATTATGTAACTTAGAATTCAGTCCTTTGGCATTCATGAAAGCAGCTTAATAAATGACCACAATCCCAGCAAATGTACTATAATGTACTAAAGAAACTTTGCCAACAAAACCGATGTAGAATTGATGGCAAAACACACACAGAAGGTGAGGTCAGATTCCAACATTTGTATCCTGATGTCTAATACTGTGACTAGGTAAAAACAAAATCTAGTCATCATAGATTTTGATCCAAGTCATTTGTTGTCTCATCCCTGAAGTGGCAGTGTAAAGCAAAGGTTGATCACTCAGAAATATTGTGCTTGAACTTAAGAGTGTCACTGTTAGGTTAAATCAGAAGTTCAACAACCTGAGTCCAGAAACGCTCGTGTGTCACGTGCTTAAGGACAAAGGATAAGTTTGGATGGAATAAATCCTTTGTGTTTTCCTGCAAATAGGAAATTAGAGATTTCCTATGCCAGAAGTGGAATCCAGTTTGAATTTGTTTGCCCTTTCTGAAACCTTTTATGTTTCGGACTTCCACAGCTTTCTGTGACAGGGTTCCATGATTTAACTGTGCCATAAGAAAATGTAGACTCTTCTCCTAATTGTGAACTTGATGCCTGATTTCATTGAATGTTTCCCCTTTCATTGCATTTCATTACATGTACTTTTTTCTTCTTTTGTGGATCTTTTATATCTGACAGGGCTTTTCATACATTCATTTCTTCATAGATTTCTCTCTTAATAAAATTGTCTATTCCAAACACTAGTTTCTTCAGTTTCTCCCCAAGCAGAATTTATATCATAAAGCTGATCACTTCTGTTGTGATTCTTTATGTTGCTTTCCCTTTCAAGAAAGGATGATCAGAATTTACCATGTGTAAGTACCATGATTTCTTTATAATGCGATGATGAAATTTAGAAAAACTAATATCTGCGTGGACAAGATAAATATTTACAATGGACGGGAGAGTTAGTAAGTGCCTCTTGATGCAGGTCAAAGGATGGATGACCAGAACAAGAGACTGACAGAAGATTGATTTATGAATAATGTTTCTCCCAAATTTAAAAATCCATTCTTTCATAAGATATACAGCATGAACTATACAGAATACACTATACAGTCTGCAGAAGTATGGAAAAAATGATAAATAAGCAAGCAGTTTTTTGTATTTTAACAATTTTTCCTCAACCAATCATTACTGCTTGGGATAGAAACCTTAAAGGAAACAGTAATGGTAAATATTCTATTTTATTGGGGGATTTTTTAATAGATTAGGAGTGTTTCTTTTCCTCTTTTATATTCTGAACTGATTAAAATGAGGTTAGATTTAATATTTTTCACTATTTCTGCATGATTTTAACCTAACATTTTTCTTCAACAATATAATACTTACCAAAAGAAAAAAGAAACCTCAGGTGTTTCACTATTTTTTATTGTTATAGTCACTCTGTGGTTTGAGACCATTTTCAATCTTTATTGTGCAGTCTGTCCCAGATGTATTACATGTTAGTCCAGATTCTTCAGGGTCAGTCAGATATATTACCCCAAAGTATGCAAATGAAGCTTTAGAGAAATTAAAAAAAAAAAAAAAAAGAATACAGAAAGTGATGGCAAAGACCCAGTCTTATCAAAACTATTCTTTGAATAATGTATCATCATCACAGGTCATTGCTCTGATGAAATTAATCTGTAAAGCCACCTGTGTGACAGAGTTAATGATGTATTAGTGTGATTCATCATTAGCGATCATCTACAGCTGATGATCTATTAGTATGCTGCTCCAAGGATGGTGCCATCCAGAAAGAATGAACATCTATAATTAAATTATGGCACAAAAGTCAATGACAAGACCATAGTCTAACCCAGTCAACAGCAGGTAGAAACATGAGCACTAAATCAACTTCTGTAGAATTTTGTCTTTTGGCTTGCCAGTGTCAGCTTTGCAACTTTGTTAATCAGGTCTCATTACCCTTGTGGAAAATTGTATTTGCTCTACTTCCTCCTCTAGTAGCATTTGGCAACAGTTGCTCTATTAAGTCCTCTACCACTTAGAGAGAGGGACATTTTTCACATGATTTTAAAAAAAGTAAAGCCTCTTCCCAACAGCACTGTGATTCTTTTCTGCAGAGGTAGCAAAGTGTAGTAGTAGTATCACATAAATTAAGTCAGCAGACATTTCTCAATTTCTCAGGTTCCTCGTCTTTTTTTTTTTTTTTTTTTTTTTTTTTTTTTTTTTTTTTTTTTGTCATGGTACTGGTCAGCAAAAATTAGCAGGAAGCTGGTAAAGCAGACATTGGACAAGGAAAGCACTTCAGAACAACCCAATCATTTTACCTTAGGATTAAGTCATAAATTTCAGTTTGAAATGACAGAACAGCATAAAATAGCGCTGTCCTCTCCATATGGAAGAGGGCCAATGGCTTCTCAGGATATCTGTTTTTACTGTTCAGCCATCTTCTTCTCATATGCTACCTAGATGATATGCACTTTTAGCCATTTCTCAAATCTTCTTTCTTATTTTGTCCCTCCCCTAACTGCTGTAAAGAGATGGCAAGATAGGTCCTTTTCTCTGTGTTCTTTCCAATGTGCTTGTGCCCATGGTAGAGAACTACTGCTCTTATTGTCTACCTTTTTGTTACTAATCCTTCTCTTCCTGCAGCATGGACTGAACTTAAGGACAGGGTATGAAATCACTTCCCAAGGAAGAACTCAAACTCTACAGTAAAAGTCCAGTGAGTGTGCAGATGGCCTTGGTTGGAAGAGAAAAGCAAGATTTTTGTGTTTGTTGTGGTTTTTATTTTTATCATAAGAGGCAAGTCCCAATCCTCAGAAATTTATATAGAGAGCAGTTAACCTCTCTTGAAGTATACTGGCTCATACCCAAAGCTGCTGATATTACCATCAACACTTTTATAGGCATCTGTTTACATTAACAATTAGCAAAAGCAGTTCCTACAGTATTACTTTATCTTGAAAACCTGGACAAAAAAAAAAAAAAAAAAAAAAAAAAAGTTTGTTACTTCTATATCTCATTTTCTGGTACTCATCCTTGGTAATTTTCCCCAGGGACTCTTCATATTGCCTCCAGGACACCACTTCAATTAAATGTCATTCAGCTGTTTCACTTCCAAAGTACAAACTAAAATTTTTCGTTAAGCACTATGGCTTTATTCTATCACAGCACTAATGAAAGCTGATGGTAATATTAATAAAATCACCCGGTATCCTAGCTGATTTCCACCATCCCCGAACAACTGTTAGAAGGTTATTTCATGAACTTCTGGGTATATATGGACCTAAAGAGGTCATCTGATGCATATGATTTCTGGACACCAAAGAAATCCTGTTTTACATAAAAACTGAGCATAGGTCCCAGACTAAGTCCCAGGCTTTCTTCTGGTTCCTCCATTTATTACTGCCTTTCCAGTGATACATTTTATATCTGAGGCCTCACAAAGTTAAGGTATTTTGTCATCAGTGTTTTCTTAAATGTGGCCAAGCTGTCCATCAGTGACACAATGGGAAAGAAAAGGATTATAAAGCCTATCTCCTGTCAAAGGTATTCTCATGCACATTCATCTCCTAGACCTATCTATCTCTAAGGAATTATGTGAACTATCAGAGAGCTCTGCTTTTTGTCCTTACTGTTTTTTAAAACCTCATCTTGTTATCTTGTTCTTCTTATTATTCCATAATACTACTACTACTTAAAGAATACTGCCAGTTTGAAAACCTCCTCTGGCCAAACTCTTTCCTGAGAAACTGAGTGAAAGAGTGACCAGAACAAAAAGAATGTAAGAACAGGGCAAGTAAAATTCATATTGTCCAAACATTTAACAAGCTACAGCTTGGCACTTTCTGAGCCACAAGTTAAGGCTACATCAAGATGTTTAATAGCTTTTGAACTTTGAACTTTTCTCTTGTGAATTTGTCTAATCTTTTTTGAACTCATTTATATTTTTGACCTCTATGATATTTTGCGCAAGTCTGATAATTTAATTATGTGCTGGGTAGAAAAGCACTTTTTCTTCTTTATTTGAAACTTTCTAGTCATCACATTAAGGTTGGAGCATACTGTACAGGAAGCGATGATTCAAAGAGCTTAAATAAATGCAAGATTTAGAGATGGAAAAACATGTGATAGGAAGGAGACTGGCTCCATTCCTCACAACTAACAATTGTTTTGGGCAAATAAACACATGAGTTTCTCATATTTCATCTGGGAATTGCTGCTACAATTTGGAAATTATTTTGGTAAATAAATAAATAAGCCAAGGGACACAGCAATCTGAAGTGGAAGTGCCTACTGATTTCATGTTCGGTGTAAATTTTATTTAACAGTACAAAGCCAAAATCATTTTCTGAAGTGTAGACAGTCTCTATTACTGTGAAGTCATTTGACTGAATGTAGGTGTTTTCAAGACACACATCTACCTCTGAACTAGTCAGCATTAGTTCTCTTTATAGTCTATAGAAAAAGGGGACTTCTAAAGACTAAATGATTTTCATCCCGGGTTAGATATTCATATTTTATCATTCAAATAACAATCTAGAAGCAAAAGTTCTTCTACATCTTGAACTCCTAGACAGAGCACAAACAGAAGTACTAAAGCTTTCTTAAAACCCAAACCTGCCATGACTGGCAAAGCTGAGACAATGAGCTCTCTCCGGTCGAGAATCTGAATCTACAACCCCGATAAATTCTGTCATGAAAGGTGCCAAGCACGGTCAGGATCTTGCTGACATTGACACAGTATTCTTCTGACAAAGTACACTTGGAGAAATCCCTAAAGGTGGAATGGGAGTAGGACACTCCTTGGATATGCATGAGCCTATCTTGTCAAACACCTTGTCCTAATCAATAGACAGAATATGTGACAAAAATATTCCCATCTTTTAGGTGGATAAAGTCCTAAAGTAGAAACCAATCACCCAAGGCACTCCAGTTCAGAATGAAGTTGGACTGATCTAGATGGATCACAACTGTCAATACTGCCTGAAGTAAATAACAAGATATGTTTTATATATCCTTAAAATTCTTGCTGAGAAGCGTGTTAGTCCTCATCTTGTAGAGACCCTTTACCTTAATATTTCAAAGCAAATATGGCATGTGTGGATCACAGAAAATAAGGAGGAAGCCCTGTGAGGATAAGTTAAAAAAAAAAAAAAAAAAAAAAAAGGTGTTTATGAGAGGAGAAAAGATAAAATGAGAGGGGAAAAATGCTGAAGGCACAAGGACATTCAGGTACTACATTTTTCCTAGTGGGAAAGAACTGAGTGTGCTCTGGGACTTTCTGAGGAAAAGGAGAAAAAAGGTGGAAATCTAAGAGTAGACAGAATAAGATCACACAGACTTCAGTCTTCTCTGAGTCCTTTTCTAAGCAGCAATTAAGTATGCACCAGGATTTTTGTGATGAAGGTTTCAAGATTTCAGGATAGTCCTCCTTTTTATCTTCCAGGTAGAGATCATAATTTTTCAGATGGCAGGAAACATGGCTTTCATGGTCCTTTTAACCACCAGAGAGGTTTGCAAGAACGTCTTCCACCCCGTCATTCATCCTGAGATATCCGTTGCAAAATCCTTATGTCTGATATGGCCTTCTGCTTCCTGTTCAGCATTAGGCTTATCTGAAAATTCCTTTTAGAGGTATTTAAATTCCCCGCTTATTCATCAGAAAAAGGTTTTATCCTACCCTGTTTTTCTAGAAGCCTTCTGAGATGTTCTTT
This sequence comes from Nothocercus julius, assembly GCA_013398735.1. Classification (NCBI taxonomy): domain Eukaryota; kingdom Metazoa; phylum Chordata; class Aves; order Tinamiformes; family Tinamidae; genus Nothocercus; species Nothocercus julius. The sequence continues at coordinate 4,368,726 of VZSV01000040.1, forward strand.
TCTCTTTGATCATCAAGGGAATTTTGATGCACTACCTGTGCAGTATAAATCACACATAGATACATGTACCTAATTTTAAAATAGTCTCAAAGACTGTAAAGTCATATTTTATACCATATGAATGTATCCAAGAGAGCTTACAATATTCTCAATTGAAAGAATGCCCTCTACAGACTTTAAAACTCACTTATCCCTGCTGAATGAAGGAAATATAATAATTAGAATCATGAAATCTCATTGTGCTGGCCTGTTCTCATCCCATCTTTGTAAGACTTTTTATCTTCAATATATAATAGGCACAAACCACATGCACTTGAATTTATACAGTGATGAATAAATGCTCATCCTCAGAGGAAATAATGCAAGTGGACCAGCAACTCAAGTCTAAGGAAAAAAAAAAAGAAAAAAGAAAAAAAAAATAAAGTATAGCTTAACATACAATTAAGTATTGGTAAAAATACACTAAGCAGTACAAACCAGATTGTGATTCAGTTTTCAACAAAGTAGATCTAAACTCACTATATAAAAAGGGAAACCCAAATTGCAATATCTCACCAACAAATAAAAAAATACTATGAACCAAATGATTTATTTCTTCAAGAGCTGGCTGTGAGAGCCCAGCAATATAAGAAATACCATTATTGATATAAATGTTGATGCATCCAAAGAAAATTCCCTCTTTTCTCATTTCTTTGAAATTATTTTCATTTCTAGTGTGGTGTCCAGAGAGAAGATTCATTCTACTGTGTCTTGTCCAATATCAGCTATACTACCAATACATATTAAATATGAAATAGCATTCATTATGTTTAAAGCTGGCAAAAGCATATTCATAATCATGACAGATAGTATAGAAAAACATAATATGTCATAGGATTGGCCGTATGCAAACTCTTTTTGAAAGCGGAGCTGCCATATTTAAAAAAGGGGGAAGTGTAAACATCGTAGCCATATTGTCACACTTCAGCAAATGTGGTGTTTTCAATGCACTCAGCATAAGTAAACAAAACTGCTCTATCAGTAGAAATAAAAATGTAAATCTGAGGGGAAAAGAAAAAACAAACATTAGAAAAATGTGTCCATAGTGTATTTTTTTCTTTGATCTTATGAACTACCTTTGTGTGTTCTAGAATACCAGCTCTCTTGCTTTAGATAAAGTGCAAATTATATATGTGCCAGGTTTCCTCAGGGGAAATTACAAGACAGAAGAAGCTAAGGCAGGAAGAAAGAGCAACACTGCATGCTTCCTATAACACTGGAGTCCTTCTTCCCTGTTAAACAAAGTGTGACTGGGTCTCCAGGTTTAGCAGATCTAGTGACTCTGACTTATTCTATAGCATTCTTCAGTGGCAAATTATAAAACAGAGCATTTGAAAATTGAAATTATTGGAAAGAATATATATGGTTAAGCACATATGGCTCTCTACGGTAACTGAGTTTTGGAGTCTGATGCCTCTCATCCAAGAGAATCTAAGAATCTAAGAGAAGTTGAAGAATCTAAGGAGAAGATAAAATTGGGACCTACTCTGTTCCCAAACCAAAAACAAAAAAAAAAAGGGTTTAGTATCTGCAGTCTAAAACAAACAGCTCTGTGGATGTCCAGGAAAACTAGCACTGCTGTAAGACCAGTATTCACTGAAATAAGAAACAACTTACAAAACTTCATTGCCAATCTTGAAGCTAAAAATTCTTTTTTTTTATATATATATCTTAGCCTCCACTGCACCATATAACAGCAGTAAAACAATGATCTTCTCATCTAAATATTGTGAACAGAGAACTATCTTTGTATTTATTCAAAAGGGAATTTTATTCTCCTTTAGCATCCTACAATAAATGTCTGCACTTCATTATTGTTACATCAGTAGATCAGTTCCATAGTGACAGGTGATGTCAAATATATAAACTGAAAATGTGACAGATCTGAAATTTGTGTTTAAATATAACAGTATTTCAAGCCAAAGTGCATTCAAATTTACAATATGTTTATTTATACTTCTGTGCCTCCTGAAAAGACATATGAACTGTGTAATGTCAAGGAAAGTGAAGAATGCTGTGGATATTTATGTTCTTTCAAGCACACACAATTTTTACAGGAAATTTATGGTCTTCCTCAGTACCAATGCTTTCAATATCCCAAAGTTATGAAGAGATTGCTGTGGATATGAAGAGATTTAAAGACATTAATACACAAAAACTACTGTTGCCTATAAGCAGATAGGCAGCAGATTCAATATTTTACGTATTAAATTATCATTAATAACTCATAAAAATGAGTAGATTTATAAGGTCTATGAGTGTCTTTTATCAATATTCAATTCTTATGAATGATTTTCAAATTTAAGTATCTGTAAGAATGTTTAAAATGTAGGAAAAATATGGTGATATTAGTTATTTTAATATCACTCTGGCACTACTGAAAATCTGGAGAAAAGAATAGGATGTTCATGAATATGCAAAAATAGACTTGCATTCTAGGTCACCTATTTTCAATTTGAGTGACATCTGAAGTCAGTTCCAAGTTTTGGTTTCATATTCCTTTAAAAAAAAATGTTTGTGATCCTAGAGAAAATATTCAAAGTGTTATACTTTTAAGAGCTGTCTCTGATGCATGTGTAAAATTACAGATCTCAGAGATCTGCTCAGTCAAATCTGCTAAGTATATCTGACTACTAGATAGCCACTAGTCAAGAAAAAAATATGAACAATGTAGAGCTGGACTCCATTCTGCAGAGAGTAGGAATCAATAAATCAATTTTTGAGAAAATTAGACTAAGTAGAATCTAACTAGAGAGAAATCATAAAGTAAGGCAAGAGAAAGAATTACCACCTATCTGTTCATGAATTATTACAATTCACTGTATAGAAATAACTGAACTAAATTCTAGCTTAGTTAGTACCCAGCAACCTGAAATGATTCAAACCCAGCCCTGAACTCTCACATCCCAGGAAATATAACTACCTGACCATTGCGTGGTACACTTGCAGACCCTCTGCTGAATTTAGAGGCATGTACATTTCAGATTGACAGTGACACAGAGAGAGAGAGAGAGAGAGAGAGAGAAAGCACTATTCTGTATTTTCAGGTTTGGGGCATTTTTCCCACACATTTAATGTTTCTGCAAGTCCCTATAGCTTAGTTAGTCTGGATGACTTACTTAAATTAAGGGTGCAAATTTTCAGCGTTATATTAGATACCACCACCATCTTTCTGGTTCTGTTATATAATTTCCAGTCCAATTCACAAGATATTAAGTCACTTCTTATTCTTTTAAATGGTCTTTATTATAACCTTTTAAAAAAGATGAAAGAAGGAATTTTACCTCAAATTTGCAGCAGTAAGTAAACAACATAACTTAATGCAATCATCTCCAAAATGTTTTTGTTGTTGTTATTATTATTTATTTGTTTGTTTATTTGTAAACTCTAATACTGGATTGATAATTGTTAACATATAGTTAACTGCAGTGAGTTACTGTAGCATAATATTTTATATTCACAAGTCCTCTACCTATACCATTTTTTTACTGTGGTCCTAACTGTTCTTAGTTGCTTAGAAGGGTTGAGGTCAGCTCAGATGGAAAGCTTCCAAGAAAAGGCTAGATGGTACAAGAAATAGCACTAGTGATTTAGTAGGCAGTATTTCCCCCTCTAATTCAACACTGAATCAGTTCCCCTGCTTTTAAGGGGCACTCTGCAGTTGTAAGGATAATATTTCAGATGAAAAATTAGTCCTAAGAACTTGACTTCACTATTTCTGGTCAAATAAAGTACAATCACACATATTTATCTTGTCTTCCTTGCCAAGTCTTTCCTTGCAGAGTTACATTTTGCTGTACACTTCCCTTTATATTTCATCTCAAGAAAGTCTCTGGTCTTTTTTTTTCTCCCCCGACTTTATGACTTAGACTATTGAGCATCCACTGGGCAAAGTTACTTTGCTCCTTGTGCTCCTTGAAAGAGCTTTGATGTTCTATACTGTTTTCAATGATGACATTTTTCGAATACAATTTTTACCTGCCTTATGGGTGCTGTAAAGCACTGGAACAACTTTCTTAGGAACACTTCCCCTTCATTGGAGGATTTGCAGAACAAGTTAGACAGACTTTTATCAGATGCAACATCAACACACTAGATCCCATTTCCATATAGTTTCACTGACACATAACTGTTCACTGAGTTTCTTAGATGAAAGTGCCTCTATCCATGGAAGGTATCAGTAACTGAAAAAAAAAAAAAAAAAAAAAAAAAAAAAAGATGCCTAGTTTTCAAATCTTTCAAATAATAAGGAAAATGAAGTAAAACAGAAAGTAAAATTGAAGATGCTTTTAAGCAATGTCACTGAGTTGATCTTTGACCTTCAAATACTGTTGACTTATACTGTTGACAGTATAAGGTTTATTAATTGACTGCATAGCAGCTTTTTATCCCTGAGTGATAACTGCACTTTTTTTCTATATTACTGCCTTACCAATTAGCAAAACACTGAAGTAAATAGGGAATATAGTATCATAGCTTCAGCCCTCGGGAATGAAAAAGAAACAGAGAACAGCTCCACAGAAGTCACTTAAAATATCCACCAGATTCTATAAAAAAAAAAGAGAATGTCTATAAAAATCTGTAGTTTAGGTAACCAAGTAGATTTCAAAACTAATATTTCATCATCAGATAAAATCTGCTTGACATTTTCTTGGAAATAAATTGTATATTTTCTTTCAAAAAATAATGAAACCAACACAAGTAGTATGTATAATTAAAATATATTAATCCCTGTTTTAATTTTGAGATTTATTTATCTTTTGCCAAGCTGAACTGAGCCACTTATTTGACTTCTTAGTTTAGGTTGTGCAGGACTCCTTTAATTACTTAGCTGTATATTATATAACTTCAGTGAATAAAAAAAAAAAATAAATAAACAAAAAGAAGATATACCAAAAAAAAATGGGGAGGAGGGAGAAAAAAAAAAAAAAAAAGTGGCATCAATCAAAGTTGTTCTATTAAATTACATAATAATTGACAAAATTCTCACCTGACTTGTAAGACCATAATTTCACGAAAGTGAGCTCAGCTAACCTGAGAAAGTAACAGGACAAGTTTATTCACTAATTGCTGTATTTCAAAGAGTTCACATGAGTACAAAGACAGCGAATTCCTAAGATTTTTAAAGCTTTTAATAAAGATGTGAAATATTTCTGTAATATTTGTATTCAGCTAGGGCAAATGAATAAAACATGGTGGAGACTGAGAAAACAAGAAGAGGAAAAAAAAATTCCAATAGCATAGTAGCATAATACCTATGAGACAGAGAGAGAGAAAAGAGAGAAAAAAAAAAAAAATGTTTAACAAAAAGATAGCTTACATGGACTACCTTGGGGATCAGTATTTGGTAAGGAAAAAATCAAGTTGCTGCATATTTATGAAATGTGAAGAATAATCACAGTGGTCAAATTCTTCAGAATGATATGGCTCCTTCCTTCCTTTCTAATGCAAATTAGCAATATCTCCATGTACTCATAAACAGTTAAAGAAACCTTAGCGTGATCAGCTGAGATTTTATTATTTTGGCTTGTCTTCCAAGGATATTTTGCTCTACATGCAGAAAATTAATTTTTAAAAATTAAGAAAAAGAAATTAGTTCTACATACAGACTTTATCTTATGTTTATCCACTCAGGAAAGGAAAAAGTACTGTGATACCTTAGTATCCAGTCAGAATTAATCCATACATTTCACATTTGAGGCATTAAAAACTTATACTGCATATATAGATGCTAAAGAATACTTTATAAATTACTCTGTGATTTTTTTCTTTTTACAAAGAATAAATTATGGAAAATAAAAGACTGATTATGATTAAAAAGGAGAGATAAATGAAGATAACCTAATGCACTTTATATCTGGAATTATTCACAGAACTGTATGAATGTAAGAATTCTGGCAGCTGCCAGCAAATATAGGTGGGATTCATTGCTCTAACTTTTAGTTGTCTGAAAGAGAAGAATGTATGTTTGAGGTAATCACTCAGGGTTTTTTTTTATAGTCCTTGGAGGAAAATCAGTGTCTAGGGAAGGAAATCATCTCCACCTAGCCATTTAAAACAGAGCAATGAATCATTCTTAAGATTCCTTCAATCTACTATCACAAAAAAAGTCTGTGATAACTAGCTGAGGTGTAGACTTGTAACTTTCATTTCAGGGCAGAAGAATGACAGAGCTAGCTGTGGAGAGAGAGCAATTGAACACCTATGTTAAACTCTGGAAGAAGATTTTTTTTGATTAACTTGAGGGGATTTAGGATTATTATTCAGTCTTGAACAACTAACTTTTAACTAAAGCTACTTTTATTAAGTATCAGCTTAATAGCGGACTTTTGTAAAGCTTTTGGTAGCGGCAATATCAGCTTCCATTATAATAAGTGGGAATTTACCAATGACTTTACCACCAAGTGAGGCCAATGGTCAGCTTTAGATACTCAGAAGAATCATACCTTGAGAATATATCAGAGAATATAACAGTATAACTTTATTAATAATGTCCAATTCTCATCATGAAAGCCTGCAAACAGAATAACCAGTTGAATTCCTCAGCCAACTTTGGATAAACAAAAGGAGTAAGGAAACAAAAGATTGACTCTGTTATGAAGATGTTTGTGGTTTGGTGTTTGCTGTGTCAGCAAACACGGACACTATCAGAAGGAAAATCTTTGTTCATCATTCTTATGGGCTTATCTTTTGCCCTTGGGCTATAACCTGTCAAATGAATTTGCAAACAATGTGACCCAAATGAAATATATCTAAAAAAATTCAAAATTGTATTTCTGAGTAGAAATCCAAGTCGAAATCTATTCAACATATTCGTCATTTTGAATGTATGATTGAGATTTCATCACTTGCCAAACTCTGCAGTTCTTACTCTGTGTTTATGCAGGTAATATTTGCATGTGAAGTCAATCATCTGGGAAATAAATGGAGCCTGAGGAAATGCTGTGAATGTTTCCAGAAATTTTTGAGGCATGGCAGCCTGATGGGATCTACACTTTCTGACGATTTCAAATGGACAGATAAAATACCTAGAAAGGTTGTGTCTCCAAAAACTGTAGGCTTTCTGCTCAAAGCCCAAATGGGATTTGAGGAAAAAAAAAAAAAAAAAAGAAAAAACAGAAATGAGATCCTATTCATATTTTAATATCACAGCAGCCTTCTCAGGAGAAGTTAATATTTGAAACCCAAAGTTTCTGTCTCATGATTCCTGCAGAGGGGGTTCTGAATGTGTCATGAAACTCTTTACTATTAATTAGATATTGAAAGAAATATGACATTGCATATATTCACAAACATTCATATCTCTCTCT
>VZSV01000040.1:4389638-4400295 GCA_013398735.1 Nothocercus julius
ACTACTGATCAGAATACAGATCATCTTTCTTGAAGCTTTTGACTGACCTCTTTTATAAGTGTTATTTCTTAAAAAAAAAAAAAAAAAAAAGAAAGAAAGAAAGGAAGAAAGGCTTTCAAAGATAATTCTATTATAGTTAGAGTTGACCACATAAATAATTTAGGCTATCAGCAGTCTATTAACAGATCAAAAAAGTGGGCTGCAAGTTCTCTTTTTGGTTAGTAAGTTTATTTACAAAAGTTTTGTTGTTGTTGTTGTTTTTGTTTTTGTTTTCCTACAAGAGATCACAAACAAATGCAATTAATGCTTGCTATTCTTCATATTTTGGTATGCAACCTCACTAACTGAAGTGAAAAAAAAAAAAGCTAATAATTCTAGAAATCTTCAATTACTGTCATGTCACAGTCATCCTATTCCCCTAGAAATAGGAACTTAATCAAAGCTCTAATGACAAATTCCAGACATGGTAATAAAAGTAGTCTGAGTCATAGTGGCAATGTGTTCTCTTCAAACAAAATTTTCAAGGCCATTCTTCACAGTTTTTCTCCTGAAAATCCCCTGCCGTAATGAGACAAAATATGCAGAGCCAGCTGATAAGATACAGTTCACATATCTCTTAATTATATTTTTCTTTCTGCGGTTGCATATAACATTCTTCTAGTAGATTCTGAAATTCTCATACGCACATAGGGCTTCTGTATTTACAAAATATTGAATACATTAGGTATAAGTAGCCACACAAACTTCATGAGCATATCTTTTTTACACTAAAAATGTAATAGAAAAGAAATATTCATATATTGCATCACTTTCTGCCAATTTGATATTTCTGAATGAAGTTTTCTGGTTTTGTTCTGGTTAAAATATATGTATATATGTATATATACATTTTAATCCAGAGATTTTCTTGTTACAGGATGCAAGTGTTGGCCTGAGATGCAGCTCTTGTTAAAATAGGCAGGCACCGGTCCTAAGCCAAAGCAAGAAGAGAAATAAGCACTTACTAGAAAAAAATGAAGAAAATTTGAAAATTCTAATTGAAGTTTCCTTTTTTTTTGATGAATCTCATGTTCTTTATGGATTTTCAATACATTCTAGAGACAACTGATGAGCAGAAATAAGAGCATACACTACAGATATTTACAGGCTTTGTTCAAAATATTCTCCAGCTATCCATTATATAATAAACAAACAAACAAACCATTTTTCTTCAAATAGTTTTCTCTTCAGATATTGCTTGTATGCAGATAGTGAATTCATTTCACTTAACTTCGTTCATAAAGAAAAAAAAAAAAAAAAATGCTGTTAGGCCTAAGACGGCATACGAGATTACGTTTAAACCCAGTGGAAGACATCAATGGGATGAATTACCTTTTGAAGGTGCCTCCTTTTTCCTTTCATTTACCGAAGTGCTTTAGACTAATTTAGTTTAAGGTGTATAAATAATTTTTAAATATCTTAAAAATGATTTGTTCGATCCATTTTTTTCTTCTTTTTATATGTTGCTATACTCTTAGTACTTCTTCCACAACGTCTGGGGAAGAAAATTAAAATTGTATTATTTTCTGTAATAAAATTATAACACTGGATTTTCCCCAGTACATTGACAACTGTTAGTCTTCAGTAATGTCTATACAAAAAAATTGGGATAGGCTATGGGCTGTTCTTTAACCGTAAAGAGATATCACAGCTGTGATTAATGTGCCTCCCTCTCTCCAAGAAGGTCATCCTTACCCATAACTGCTCCTGGGAGAGGTACTCAAACCATGCAGTTCCCTAAGCCATGCCTATGCATTGTATGTGGAAGTGTATTATTAGTAATATTGGTATATTAACAATGTGCAGTTAACAATAGACTCGTATAACTGGGAACAAGAATCTCATTTAAGTTTTGACTTTCTGATGGCAAAAATAATATTCAGCTCACAGTGTTTTAATGTTTGCCATAATTTATATTTGCTTGCAAGAGTGATCTCAAGTTTTCCTTTTGGCTAAGGTGTCTAAAACAGGGTACAAAGAGAATATCATACTAATTACTCTGTTTCATACTTAAGATTAGATTTATTTGGTTTTGTGTTTTGGTTTCATAATGTGTAGGAATTAGTTGAAATTTTATGTTTTGCCTTTTAGTACCAAATATTAAAGTATAATTAATATCAGATTCAGATTTTATTGTTGTTAGCATTTTTTATTTCTGCTTTTGGCTTGATGGAAAATGATGAAAAATGTCTGAACACATAGACATTTTAAAAACAGTAAAAATAGAATTTTTTTATAAAGAAATTTGCTTATTTTTCCATCTACTCTAGTCACCTGGCATCTGTTTCCTAATTAGATGCATAATTCTGAGAACTGAATATATAGGACAAACGTATTTTAAGGTTCAACATTCATATTCTTAATTCAGGCTTAAAACTCGCATTCATGAGCATCTTGCCAGTAAGCTTATTTAGTAAGAAATATTTACAGCACAAAGAGGATGCAAACTCAGCTTAAGCATATTTCCATGTCTTATTTAAGCAACTGCATAAAGACAGTTTTTTTAGGCATTAACCAAGCTGTACTAGTGACTGACCTATATAATTCACAGAATGGGACCAAGCCAGCCTTCTGTCAGTGGCAGATAGACTTGTTTTCAAAAAGTCCATTACATTCTTAGCAAGTATATCAGGCTCAGCCTATAGTAGGACAACAACAACCCTGGCATGCTAATTGCTAGACCAAATTTTGTTAGCTTTATGTGGATATAAATTATTTAATGCAAATAACTTGGATCACCATGAGCTAGCAGTTTAGACTTCTTTAGAGAAGATATTTACTGAAAGTATTTTTTTTTTATCAATATGAACAACCTATCAGAAAGTGTACACAATACAAGCCACCTTAAAATATCTTTTTTTGTTTATAGAACAATTTTTATGTTAGCTAATTTGCTTAAATAAGGATGAGTCCACAATCTACATGTAATACAACCCTAAAGAAATACAATTTAAAAAATCAATGTTTGTATTTTATTTCATTCTTATTTCTGCTTTTCTTTTTTCACCACAGAGGTAGTTTAGCTGCTAGACTGAAATAGGATATTTTTGCTTTTCCTAGGTCTACGAATAAAATATATATATTAATATATAAGACCTGAACGATTAATTGGTTAAGGAAACCTGGCATTATGCTATACTGGAGAAGTTCAAGTATTTGTATGACAGAGCATAATTAAAAAGTATTGATAGTGCAGAAAAAAAAGTATTGATAGTGCAGAAAAAAAAATAAAAAAGTAGACAAAATATAATAAATTCATCTACTTACAATAAATTGAGATACTTATTTTTTTTCTCAGATGGCCATCTCACATACTAAGCAGAGCTCTGCCACTCAGTAATCTTTCTTGGAAGGCAGATCCCATAGACCATCTGTCATAGATTTTGAGAAAAATATTGGACCCCAGAACATACATATATGTTTTACAGACCTATTGAGGTGTAGATGAGCACAGAGATGCAAATAGTTAATTTGTATGATTAATATACTGAAAAGATTTTATGACTCAGTGCCAGAAAGCATGTAAGATTCTTATCCTCTTTCTGTTTACTACATTACCACCTCATAACCGTGTTCTTGAAACTGAGGGAGCTTACTTTATTCTCCTTTTCCTTCTGTATAAAACATTTGGTTAATCTTTCCATTGTGTACCTTTTAAATAGCATACTGCTCCCTCCAGCTCCTTCTCTCTGATAAAGCCTTCTTCAAATTCATAAGTGCAGTTTTATACAGATTTACTAGAAGAAATATCACACAGACTTTTTACAGGATATATAATTAGCATTGCACTTTAAGTACTGTGTAAGGATTGAAAATGGAAAGACATGGTCAAACAGGGAAAGCAATGTTTAATTTGACTCTTGCATGACCTTTGGAGCACAGGGTGCCTGAGGCAATGACATGCAAGTACTACGGTCTGATCATTTCTAAAGAATCCTCAACACAGGGGCTAACGGCTACATAACTGAGCTTTTATAGCATTTCTTCTCAGTACACCGTGCCCCACCCAAAACTAATGAAATTCAGGTAAACTACAGGAAATCTCGAAAAGACCAAGCTGGTTTTCTTCAGTCTGAATCCAAGTTTGTAATAATTGCCTGTTATAATCTTGCAAAATATTTCACACATTTCCAAAGAACAGTTTCATTGTGACTTGTAGAGTAGTAATTTTGACTGCCCTGATACTGCTCTCTTATCACACATTTCTAAAAGCTTAGGTATTTGGTAAAGTATGCATTGCTAAGATTTCTTTAGTCCTGCTTTAATAGGATTTTTTTTTTTAAGTTTTATTAGCTCAGCAGCTTTGTTTCTAGTGCTAGCAAATCTGCCTCAGGTTACTACTACACCTACTCTCCACACCTCTTCAGCACATCACCACAATTTTCTCTCTAATCAGCTTTAGCTGCAAAGGTGACCTGCAGATAAACTGAGTATGCAAACTTGCTTTTAGTTTAATTCCTCCAAAATAAAACTTTTCTCCTCTTAGCAACGCTTTTGTTGTTATGTAGACAACAAAACCACAGTTTTAAAAAGTTTTTTGTGCCTAATTTTTGAAAATTTCTGAACCTCAAGTCCTACACCCTACGTATACATATATATCTATATATATGCATACATACATGTATGTATACACTGTTTCAAAAGCTGCAGCTCCTCAAAGTCGGTATATATCAGTCACTTTCTTCTTGGAAAATAGCTCTGGTATTGTAAAGGAAGATGGTTCAAAGGCTGTATCCTGAGGTATGCTGACACCTTCATCTCCTCTCCTGTAACAGGAGACAGGAAGGATATGAAACAAAAATCCAGACCTTTCTACTACATCATACAAAGCTAAATCATCCTGATATTAACATGTCTCCTCCTTCCAAAAAGTTCAGTATTTTCTGTAACTAGGATTTTCCTATCTCGTGGTGGAAGAAAGGCTTTTTCTTTTTCCTTCCTTTTCTCCCTAAGGTATTTCTATTGCATATCTTAATTAGTACATTCCTGGTTTCAGGCTGCTTGGCTCTGTTACAGCTTTGGGAAAGCACAGTGTTAAAACTATAAAATATTGTTTTAAAGAAACAGTAAATGCACAGCCTTCTTTCTCAATCTGTAATTAATATTATTCCGTAGACCTCATATGATGGCAACACATGTGGCCAATGGAATAAGATGTTTTAATTCTGTAAACTCTCTTCCACCATCCAGTCAATCCGTGGGTTTATATGGCATCTTCTTTGAGTTACCCTTAAAGAAAGCAGCTGATATTTCAGTTTAACCTTAGAAAGGGCAGGCTATAGGCAGGTGCTTAAGCAAAGTTCCAGCATAGATATATTCTCCCTCAAGGAAAATCTTAAAACGTTCAGTGAAGTCAAAGCAGACCATATCCTTTTAAGTACACAAAGAAAGAAGCTTCAAAAGGCCTGAAAGATTATCAAATGAGTGTGCTATAAATGTATTAATACTTAAAAAATGGAAGAGGGACTGAAGTGTTTCAAAAAATATGTCTCAACTAATATTGGTATCATCCTCATGGCATTGATTCATTGATTAAAAATCTAAATCGAAGTAAATGGGACTTCTGCATGTGTCTACTTTTTCATACCAGTCTGACATGACTTCAACAAGGAGGTTGAGAAATCTTAATTTTAGTGTTACTAAATTGAATAGTACTTATAGCTGTACACTGTGTTTGCCTATGAAATGTAAGATTCTTGGGTTCATTTCTTCCCTTAAAGGTTTCTACAGGATAAGGAAGAATAAAATTAATTTGGTCAATTACTTTAATAAGAAATCTGAAAAATATTTGTTTATGGGAACTGTTTCATTACTATACATATTTCAATTTTGTTAAAGTTTATGGAAGAGAGTTAAAATGACACGTTTCATTCACAGTCAAAGAAATAATTTCATTTAATTTACAGTGGTCACATTGAAACAGTATTTCTTTCATTATTTTGGCAAAACACATGTTATTTGCAGAGATTTATTTCTGCCAGAACAGTAATGTATACATTTATCCTGATGTAATCAATGGTTCTAATGCGGAAGACCCCCCCAAAAAAACAACTGGTTTCTTGAACAAAAATAAATCATAACATAGTGTAATGTTATCTACATATACAACAAATATTGGATACTAAGTAATATTGGAGATAGATCCCAAAAATATATATTTTTTTTTACATTTTTCTGTGATTTTAAAATATTATTTTCTTCTTGCATTTCTGCATCTGTTCATTCCTAGAAGTGTCAAAACTCTCTTCTGTTAAGACTGTTTCACATAAAGTCTTGAGGGATGCTTGAATGAGTTTCAACCACTTCTAATGCAGATTATAATACCCAACTCAGCTCAAAGAAACACTCAAACATTTTTGTATAAAATCTCCAGTGGAATAATGGCTAATGATATGCAGAGGTAGAAATTTGGCTGCGGTTATTGTATGTACTCATTTTTGCATAACAGATTATTGCTTAGGGTTTATGTCCAGAGTGGAAACTGTTAGATTCTGTCTTCTTAACTATCTGATTTTTTTCCTCAGGATTTAAACCTTAATTTCTCCTCTTGCAAGAGATTAATCTAAACAGCAGGCTGGGAGAGTAGGAAGGTGTGTTCTCCACCTTTGCTAAACCTATAACACAGCGCAGAAATATATGAAAGGTTCTTAGGACCATAGGGAAGGCAGGCTTTAAAGCCTAACTATTTGAGTATGAACTTGGAAGTAAGAAAGTCTCTAATTCTAACTCCTGCTCCCAGAATTGTTTACATGCTTTACATTTCATAATATATTACTAAAATGCAAATATGCTTTAGCAGATGAATGGTCTCACCAGTGAGTTAAGAGTCAGGCGATCTCTTGTGCTTACTCTCTTTCATCCCATAAATCTTAAATTTGTTAGCTGCAGTGTCAAAGCTCTGGTAGAAGAGATGGAGAGGAAGCTTGCTCCCTTTTCCATTGGCTAAGACCTTCTCCAGGGAAATGGGGGCTTGAACTGCCTCAGGCTGTGGAAGCCACAGAAATGAGATCTGTTGCAACTTGGATGTGTGCTCTAGGCTATTCTATGAAAGGTGGGAAACACTGACGCCTTCTGACACATTTCAGAGAGGGGAGAGGGGAAAAGGTCCATTTTTTCATACAGAAAGGCTGTCATCCTAGAAGGAGAAAGTTTCATCCTGTGAATCCCCTTCAGATATAATTGCTGAATTTTGCCCGGTGAAGGAGATGCCTGAGTTCTCTCCTATTCTCTGTTGGGTAATTTGTGCATTTGCCTGCTTATTGTGCTGGCTACTGATAATTTTGTTTCCTGGTATTGAATTCTTTTCCTGAACTGTAAATGGAAGTTTGGTAGCTAATGGGAAATAATAAATTTCACTCTGGGAGCCAAATGACTACCTACAGATAGAGACCATGTCTCTGTCTCTTTTTCCCCTGCCATAATTCTGAGACCCTGTTTTGATGTCCATGTATGTTTTTACCCCGTTAGCTTAAGACTGTATGCTTCTTATGCTGCTATAGAAGCAGACTCATAACATTATACTTGTATCACATTACATGAATTCTACACAATGTGGAGTTACATGAATAAATGTATTAACCAGTTTTTAACAAAGGGAAATCTGAATCTCATACGACTGTCCTGATTTATGCTTTAATATCTTAGAACAATGAATTGGAATACCCATTGGAGTAGTTGCTGGTGTCACCATATACTGGTATAAAAGCAGATTAAATATAGACAGACAGACAAACAACACGTTATAGGGTAGCCAGAGATATACTATAATCAGGATGAAGTATTGCTTATAGAGATCAAAAGGAGACCGAGTTTGTTGTTGTTTCTGAATTCCACTGAAAATATGCTACTTTCCACTTTCAATTCTTATTGTGTTCAGAAAATTTCAGAATCATATTTGAAGAAATTTGCATTGGTGGCAGAAAGCTAAGTAGTTATGTAGCACACTTGTAACGAAGTTTAAAAAGAGGGGTGCAGAATATAGAAGTATTTCAACTGATGTTTTGCAATATAGAATCAGTGCTTTTTAGAGAGAGATCTCATTTAATAATGAAGAATTACAATCAAAGATTAGAAACAAAGTATCTATTAACACACACAGAATTGTTTGCTTATACATTAAAAATAAAGTCTCTGGAAGTATGCACAATGGCAAGGTAATCTCGTTTTGTGTTTGATGCCTATGCCAAGAGACAAATCAGGGAGAACTACTTGATGTATCAACTACATATTGTGACTCTGCAACACTGATGAACTGTGGAAAGTACCTAGACTGATGTAACTGTTATATTTATCGTACAACTACTATAATGACAAGACATGATTTGATCAAGGCAAGATTGTACTAAACACTTCAGAAAGATGTTTGCTCTGAATAGATTATTGTTTGAATAAAGAAAACACACAAAGGAAATGTTATTATCGTCATTTTATTGGGGACTGACTAAACCAAAACAAGCAGAATAAGAGCCATACTGATTTCATAACCACCAATCAATTTTTTT
This sequence comes from Nothocercus julius, assembly GCA_013398735.1. Classification (NCBI taxonomy): domain Eukaryota; kingdom Metazoa; phylum Chordata; class Aves; order Tinamiformes; family Tinamidae; genus Nothocercus; species Nothocercus julius. The sequence goes on from VZSV01000040.1 coordinate 4,398,179, forward strand.
TTTCCCAAGTTCTAAAGAAAAATATATGAAAATCCAAATCTTATGAGCCATGGGATTTAGACACTAAGGCCTCCATTTTAATTTTTTGGCCTCCATTAAGGGCTTCATTAAGGCCTCCATTTTAACTCTTCATTTTAAAATTTTGTTTGCAAAGTGTTATGAATATTAAAATTGTATGTTTTTTTTTTTTATATCCATTAACAGATTCAAGTACAAGAAAATGCAGGAACATGACTGAGACAAGATCAGTATTCATTAGCAGGGACCCTGCACCTTCGCTACGCACTATTCCTTGTCCTCACAATTCATGTAGAAAAGTATATCTCATAACAAATGAGTTTTTAAATGTAGCTTACTCGCCAAAGAAATTGGCATGTTAAAATCATAATTTGGCAATCAGATTGCTTAAACCTTATCAAGTAAACAAACAATTCCTTTTTTTTTTTTTTTTAATCTAACCAGCTGAGAAGGTCAGAGTCGTCAACTGAAAAGGAATAGGCCATAATTGATGCCATGTACAAAGTGTATACTTATAACCCAAGCCACCTCAATTCTCAGCTGAAGCTAATGCAAAGTTACAGGTGTGATGCTATTAAAGGCAGATTGGCCAAATTATAACTGGTACAGTAATAGGCTGTCTACATCTGCACCCCAGCATGAAACCTTAGAGAGCTGTGTGAAATGACATACCTTATTTCATTTTGAAATGCAAAGAAAAATTTGTTGAAGAAAGATTTTGCAAGATTAAATTTATAACTCCTGATAAAAACAACTTTAGAACAACAGGATTTTTTTTTTTTAATAAAAGTCTGTCTTAGGTGTTGAAGAAACTGCTCTGTAGGCATCATTCTCAGATAATTTATTTTCATCTACTTCCGCACATCTGTATTCAAGTTGACTATCTATCAATGATTAGAGCTAAAAGTTCAGGAAGTAGCATTCTAAATAAAAGAAACGGAAAACAAATACACAAAAGGCTGCCACTTCTACATACCTTAAAATGATTTTTGCTACAAGGATAAGGGCATGACGTATAAGGAAGAAAAAGGCCAGGATTTTCTCAGGTCATTTGGTTAATGCCAGTGGATTGCTAAATGGAGACTGAGTTCTTGTAGACATGGTCAGCCATCGAGGCAGAGGAAACACAAGACTCTGTGTCTGGCATGGTTACATCCCTCGGTCTGAAGCCATGAACTAATAACAGTGGCAATCATGAGAACAGTGGGAGGTTAAATCAAACCCTAACAGCACCGTGTAGACAGTGATCACCCCCACGGATCTTCCTCAGACATTTCCTGGCAAATCTTTGGAGGTGCCACTCTTCTGAAGCCACTGACATCACCTAGTCTTACACTCAGCTTGAAGAAACCCAGCTATACAGCTAGAATTCAGCAGAGCTATAAGCAGCTGAGATGAGTGGCTTGCAAAGGAGGACTCAGGCAGCCTTATAAAACTGATAGTGTTACCATACCTGGTAGCCTGGTACTATCAGTGCTTGTGACCCAGAAGTTCACAGGTATGTATAAATCCATTCTCTTCTGTTTCAAGAGGATCTGGTGTTACGTTTGGTTAGAAAGTTAAAATATATATATAGGTATATATATATATATATATGTATATATAAAATATATAAAGTTAAAATAATATATATATATTACATATATATATATAGGTAGACAAGATTTAATTTAGTTTTGATTTTGACATCTTTGCACGGTTCTGATGAAGATGCTGTTTGTGGACTTGTGCACTAAAGCATACTGTCCGAAGTAAATTGTTAAATAAGGCTTGTGATTAGAATTAGCTCCTTCCTTCCAAAAATGTTACAGATTCCAAGAACCATACAATCACTTTTGATAATGCAAATGAGAAATATGAACCAGTGGTGGGGTATATCATAGAATCATAGAATCATAGAATTCTTAAGGTTGGAAGGGACCTCTAGAGATCATCTAGTCCAATCCCCCCTGCACACGCAGGGTCACCTACAGCATGTGGCTCAGGACTATGTCCTAGCGGGTTTTGAAGATCTTCAGAGAAGGAGACTCCACAACCTCCCTGGGCAGCCTGTTCCAGTGCTCTGTCACCCTCACTGGCAAGAAATTTTTCCTTAAGTT
>VZSV01000040.1:4400789-4433690 GCA_013398735.1 Nothocercus julius
TGGATGGCAGCGCAGCCCTCTGGGCTGTCAGCTACTCCTCCCAGTTTGGTATCATCAGCAAACTTGCTGAGGGAGCGCTCTGTCCCTTCATCAAGGTCATTGATGAATAAATTGAACAGGACTGGGCCGAGGACCGACCCCTGGGGGACACCGCTAACCACAGGCCTAACGACAGGCCAGGTAACATATCTTGTCTCAAACAGCTAGCCATGAGATGCTTTCTGCATTTGATGCCTATATCTGAGCCTATTGTCTAGATTTCATTCAGAGTAATGTAGAGAAATACAGTTAGAGACTGTTATACATTTAACTTCAAAACCATACATGTAAAATCACTTCTGTGAACTGACCCCTAACTGATCCCCTTCTTTTACCTAACAATGAAGAAAGCTTGATTAGCATTAATGTCATTATCTATATAGTAGATGTCTAAAATAATTTGTGATAAATCACAGTCTGTATTGTAAGATTATTTTCTCCCATTGTAAACTAACAAACATCCTTCCACTTTAACAATAACAACTGCTCTCCTTAGTTGGCTCTCTCCAAATGTGGTTTTCATTTTTTCTCCTTAATAAAATGCTAGTTATGTCAGTTACCCATTTTTCTTAAGCTTCTTTCCCACCTTTGCTATCCAGATTATAGGGCTATATTGATTTTCTCTTCTCTCTGAAGTGATCTGTTCTGAACCTTTTGCTTATTATTTCCACCTGAAGCCTGTTTTGCTTCTTCAAATTCATTTCAGAGTGAAGATGGATTTGCAGTCAAATGAGTATTCACCCAGATATAGATACCTAACATAGCCAGCTGTTTTCTAGATAATCTCCCAACTCGGCTAAACGTAGTTTAGTTAGGTCATTTCTAAGCCTCATGTATGCCTACTAATCTTTGTCACAAAAAGATCAGCCTGATCTGAATGTTAATCTCTGCTTTATGGTAAAAGAACTACTTTAGGATTTGGTGACTGTTATCTTTTCTATTCCATGACTGTGTGCAACAGCACTACTACAGGGAAAGTAAAAGATGCTTTATGTCTTCTCTCACTGTACTTCTCTGATGAACAGAGGAGGAAAGATCTCCATCACAAAGTATTATTTGACTGTTTGAAAATATAAGAAGTTCTTGTTGGTTTTCTTCAGGGGAATCCAAAATTTAAGTTACTGTTGAAGTATATTAATTTAGAAAAGTGTAATCATTTTTAGACTTTTTATTCTAATTTTAATTTTCTTATACTAATACCATTTTAAAAATAATCAGAGATTTTAAAATAAGGCTGTATTGTCCAGAACCAATGCAATATTACTAAGGTAGAGCAATACAAAGGAGAAGACTAGTTCTTCATTAAAGACTTAACTTAATTAATGGTGGTCAACAAGGTCTTGGAGTAATAAGAAGTCCCAGATAAGTCTGATTTCTTTTGTATGTGATTATGATAATTGAGGTGAAAAATGGTGACATAATTCACTTGAACTCTTTTGATGCTTAACCTACTGATCATGTAATTATGATCAAAAACATACACAGTTTATGTAACGTACTTTAAATGGATTGAAATTTGGTGTCTGATAAACCTTAAAACAAAGCTCAATAGAAAATGGTGAGCAAAGCAGATGTTTCTATTGGAATCCTGAAGTAATTTGTGCTTTTACCAGTGCTAGCCACTATTTTTATCAACTGTACTAAGAAAATGAATAAACAAAATTATCACAGAGACATATAGCAAGAGACATATTGGCACAGATTCACAGAGTTGGAAGACCAGGAAATATTAAACATATAAACAGGCTACCTAACTCCTTCTGCATCTTCATCATACTGAATTGAAACTCCTTTAGACAGCCCATGTCATTGTCTAATCACTTTTGCTTTGTCTGTTACCCACTACTAAGTCAAAGAAAAGAAAGTAGCATCAATGGTCATTTCTTTTAAACTAGTTGTACTATTTCATTCTTGATGCATTCTTTCCTAAGCCAAAAGTCCTAGGGTGATTGCTTTGTTAACGTTTTTATGTCATCTGATGCATAGAGAAAGACTCATCATATACACATTCTGTGTGGTGTGACTGCTGGGTTTAGCAGACTTTGCTTATATACGTGTATATGTGCATGTATATGTATATGCCATATGTATATGTTATGTGTGTATATGTCTATGTATATGTCTTCTCCAAATTACTACGTAAAAACTTTGCCAGATGAATCTTTTTTTCATGAGCACCTGAAATAAATCACTGGCAACATGCTAAGCAACTTAGTAAGTTTCTTCCATTCAAAAGCTGTTCACATTACCCTCCTTGACAGCATTCCTATTAATAATTTCTTTGTTCTCACAGAAAATTTCTGGTTTTGTCTTGTCCATACCAGACAGTGAGCCTGAACCATTCAGAGATCCAATGAAAAATATTAATATGGTTCTGCAAGTCTTTATCTTCCTTGAAACAGATTTTGTTCGTTGTGTTTTTTCTTGCACTTCGGTTATTATGATTCTACCACTATGTTTCAACATACACAAATAAATGCTCTCAATCTACCAATCATTGTCTTGAATCAATCATTTGGTGAATTGTCAATAATATCAAGACAACTAGTATTGGAACCAATCCTGCACTTAAATTTGGCATATTTAGTAAAACAGTTTTCCTACAGTGAATGCCTCAGGTCCCTGTATTTGTCAAAGGAGAGAGGTATATCACAGAAGTATATTGGGTTCATCATTATATTTAGGTATCTTCTTAAGAAATACTGATTCCCACCCTCTAAGCATCATTAAAATCACTAAACAATCATTAAAAAAAGCAAAAGTTAAGATGTTATAGCAAATACTTTGGAATCCTTAATGTATTAATGAATGCTACTGCTTTAAATTTAGGATACATTCTTAATTTTTCTCACTGCGATCTGCATCAATACTCTAGTCATTATTTTGCTTACCTATTCTATAAAATATATTAGAACAGGTTACTTTAAGAAAAATGAAAAAAGAAAACAAGTCTAAAAATTAGAGTTCTCTTTTAAGTAACTGATCATATATGTAATGGTTGCACTATGAATAGGAGGAAAGTGATGTTGTAATAGCTCTACAGGTACATAAACAATACTTTTTCCTATGAGATATCTTAGTGCAAGACCCTTTACTGTCCTTGATATACATATGAAACTGCCATTTACATCAGCAGCAACTGCTTTCTGGTCAAGTGCAATGTGCAGCCTCAACTTATCTGCAACATTACTTAAGACTTCAACCATGTTGTCCTGCATGAAAAAATGTTGATAATATTGCTTTAAAATTACAGATTCTTCTTACAACCACATGATAATCCTAAGGATAAAAAAAAGTATAAACTAATGACTTTTTTGTTGTGTAGTATGTGAGGTATTTAAGAAACATGTTTCCCATGCATATTAACAGGTTATAAATGGAATAAAGTATAAAAGTGTCATTTTGCTCACTAAAATATTTATGAAAATAAAACATTATTTCTAACTGGGAACCCATTCATCCTCTTCATCCTCACTTATTTTTTAGGAAGTTTGAAAAGAAAAAAAAAAAAAAAAAAAAAAAAGGAAGAGCAATAGCAATGGTTCTTTCAGGAAAAAAAAAAAAAACAAAAATAGCTGTGACATAAACTATGTAACTGGTTGTTTCAAAATTTACTGAAACCTTTTCTCAATGTACATGTCTTCAAACAAGTTTCAGGGCTAAATTAGCCTTTTGGTGTAGAATGTGAAATTGGGGTAACTACTTTGTTTTATCATTTAATACAAATGTAAGGGCATTAAAGTGAAGGAGTCTGGGGGCTTGGGGACTGTATTGGCTTGATTTCTTTGGTTATTTATTATAGCGTTTGTCATTTTCTTTTCACAATTTTTAATTTAATAATGTGTTCTTCACTCTTTTTTTTTTTTTTTTTTTTCAAGGCAAAGGTTTACATTTTAGTTTACATTTTAGTTTACATTACATCCAAGACTGCCTCTTGGATTAGAGGATTGCAGAGATTACCTACTCCATCTATAGTTTACATTCAAATTAATGTCACATCTGTAACAAATTGGGATGCACTCTTATTGTCAAACAATGCAGGGCCAAAGTTGGCAAATTAGTTAGCATTAGCATATAGACCTTCTGGCAGGAAAGGAAAGCTTTCTACTTGGAGCTGGGCATTTTGCTGGATTTGTCAACTCAAAGCTGCCACTGGTCTCATTATCTCATTTGTCTTAGTTAGTCTAAATTGGCAGTTATGTCTTCATGGCAAATGTTTGTTTTTACAAATGAGCAATAGAGCAGTGAGTAAAAGACATAACATGAGGACTTTTTCCCTGAAATTTAATTGGAGAATGCTATAGTTGGTGACTAGCTTCTCTTATTTTAATTCTCAGGGAGATTTGAAAGATATCCTTCCTTTTCCTGACTCAGTAAATGTACTGTTAAGTTATGAAGAGAGAGGTTACGAAAATAATGTTGAATACATTTTTTTCTCTCTATTTTGATTTTCTTTTTAATAATGTCAACATGTCTTGCAATTAAGTATTTTTGAAACGGTAACTAGATCAACAAGAAACATTGCTGCAGTCGTGATGATGTATTTATACCCCATTTAATAGGGCCGACAAGAACAGGCAGGCAGGAAGGTTATACATCTTATTAAATAACATCACATTGCACTCTGGGCCACAAAATGACAATGACAGAATTTTTCAGTTAATCAGCATAGAAAGCCATTGCACAAAAGAGAGCTATAAATGTTACATAATATGCTTTTATGCTTACTGATATCTGGCAATGCAATCTCACTTCCAGTCATGTTCTGAAAATGACATTTTTAAAGCACATTATAAGTCCTAACAGCAATTTCCTGGCATAAGAAAAGTCCTTTTACTCGCCTTTCAAATTTGCACATATCTTTGAGCAGTATAGAAGTACAGGATACAAAAAAGGGTTCTAGGCCCATCTTTCTGATGAATTATGCAATAACAAATGAAAACGATTACACAGAACAGAATTTATCAACCACCTCTTTCTGAAATATATAATAATGTTGTAATATTTTTCAATAGTACAAAATAACATATTATGGAAATAAATTATTCAACTTTTACAAAAATTGTTATGATTTTATCATCTTTCACTCTGATGTCTAGCAGCTTGACTATAGACCTGTGAATCAGTGTATAAAATGTATATAAAGAACACAGTTACCCTGTCCAAGTAGAAGAGACTAACTATGTTGAGGAACCAGGTTATGGTTTGAATATCCCCATCATGGTCCTACAGAATTTGGGGCTGCATAACTGGAAAATCTGAGGACAGGGAGGGTCCTATCCCAGTTTAGTCTTTAGGACAGCTGACAGCATAACACTGTGATACTGTGAGAGTTATAAATATAAATATCTTCTCTAGCCATTTTCTCTATTGGCAACTACAACTGCCTTTCATGAAATGTCCAGTTTTATTGAGGTGTATTAGGCATGCTGCCAAATGACAACAACTTGAAGCCAGAAAGGAGGAAAGCAGGAAACAAGTCATCTAATGACCAAATGAGAGGAAGAAAGAAAATGCATTTTAGCTTCTCCATTTGACCTCCAAGATCCTGGAATTTCTGGAAGCTGTTGACAAATGGAGTTTCCGGCTAATTTCCTTAATGTTTCTTTAATAATAATATTTCTTTAACACTGTGTAGGCATTTCACAGATTCCCTCTGTTAAGAAGCATGAGTTTATAGTATCACAGTTCAGCTTGTTAAAAGGGTATGCATACTGTATTAGCAGAGTATGCAGTTTTCTGTTATGTTTCTTCTAAATTAATTGAATGACTAATAAGAATGACACAAGATTGAAGACATTTTTACAATTTTGCTATAGGGGCAGAGTTAAAATTTGTTAACTATAACCAAAGTTAAGACAAACAATTTAGTAGTTTAGTAGTTTTGTGAATTTTTGACACATAAACATTAGTACATCACTGAAGCTTTTCATTTAAAATGTCATGTCTGTAGTTTAAAAAATAATAAAAATTTCTTTTAAATTATAGATGTGACATTTTAAATAAAAACCTTTAAGTAAAACAAGCAATTTGGACTACGGTAATTACAAGTGCCCCAATTTTCAGCAAAACAACTCAAAAATTGACAGTGAAAGACACAATCTGATGTTAATGAAAAAAATAGCTAAGCTGAGGACAGCCTAAATGTTTAATATTCAATAATCTGTTTTATGAGTTTATTCTTTAAAAACATGTTCATTTTATTTTTCATTGCATGACTTTTTTTGATTCCTAGCCCAATGTTTTAGAAGCAAGTTGCCCTTAAGAAAATCCACAGTTTTTTAAAGATATAGCTTTCCCTGGTGATCAGAAGGGAAAAAAAAAAAAAAAAAAAGTTAAGATGTAATGTTATTTATCCCTGACAATACTACTCAATGCAAAAAGTGGGAAGGATGACACAGTTTTAAAGTATTTGTGACAAATCTTCCAAGGAAAAAAAATGTATTCTCTTCAGCCCCATTTCATTTAACAAAACTTTCTCAATTCCCATCTGAAAGACAATTTTTTTTTTTTGAAACTTGAAAGACAGATTTTGAGTGCAAAAGTTAGGAAAAAAAAAAAGTTAGAATTAGAGGTATATCATCCAAGCCACTTTGTAAGCAAGGAAGGCATACAAATTGATAAAGAAATCATCAGAGCTTCGTAAGAGGACAACATAACTAAGAGACCAGAAATTCATAAGGTAGATATGACACAATCTGTGACACTGATTTTCAGTAGAATGCAAACTTTTACAAAGATTAATAAAAAGAAGATGTAAAAGAAAGTCAGGGAACTCCTGACACAGAACTGAGTGCTCAGAGACTTGAAGAAATACCCCAAAATAAAGCAGTAGAGGATCACACAGCAGGGTACCAGCTATCCAGGAGGTTTCTGGAGAGCACTGATACTCTCCAGAGAAAGCATCTTCCAAAAATAGATGACTGAGGAGCAGAGGAGGAGAAAAAGTTTACTGGACCCAATGCATGCAAACTAGGGAAAAATTGGTTGGGCATGCACAGCTCAAGGGCAGCCTTGACTGCAGTGAACATGAGAAGGTGGAGTTCAGAATCCCAAGAGGAAGTAGAAAGCAAAAATAAGAATTACAAGACTTCAGGAGAGCATTGGCCTTCTCCAGAATCTGTTTGGAAGAATCCCAGGGAATATTGTCCTAGAAGGAAGAGGGATCCAGGAAATCTGGAATAGGGTGCTGCCATTCAAGAGAACCTCGACAGACTTGAGAAATGGACAGAGGGGCATCTTATGAAGTCCAGCAAAGTGTGTAGTTTTGCAAATGGGGAGGAATAACCCCACGCACCAGCAGAGGCTGAGGGTTAACTGGCTGTAGTGCAGCTTGGTGGAGAAGGCTGTGTGAGGTAGTGGTGGGCAAGTTGAACATGAGCCAGAAATATGACCTTGTAACCAAGAAGGCAAAAGTTCCCGGACAGCTTTAGGAAGAGCATTGCCAACAGTTCAAGAAAGGTGACCCTCTGCCTCTACTAGCACTGGTGAGGTCACATCAGGAGTACTGTATCCGGTTCTGGGCTGCCCATAACACGAAAGACATATATTTACTGGAGCGAATCTAGTTAAGGGCCAGGATGATGATTAAGGAATTGGAGCATCTCTAATACAAGGAGAGGCTGAGAGATCTGGGACTGTTCGGTCCGGAAAAGACTGAGGAGGCATCTTAACAATGTGTATAAATATCTGCAAAGAGGTTGTAAAGAGGATGAGGCCAGACTCTTTTTCAGTGGTGCCCAGTGACAGGACAAAAGGCAATGGGCACAGACTAAATCACAAGAAATTCCACTACATCATAAAGAATATCTTTTTACTGACTGATCTGAATGGGTTGCTCGGAGAGGCTGTGCAGTTTGTGTCTTTGGATATATTCAGAACCTGAATGGATATAGCCGTTGAACAGCCCTCTCTGGCTGATCTTGCTTTAAGCAGAGGATTACCCAAGATGTTCTCCAGACATGACTTCCAATCTCATCCACTCTGTGACTATAAGATTCTGTGATTCCATGACTAGTCTTGAACCTGGACACCTACGATAGGAGAGAAATACAATAGGTGAGAGGCAAAGCATTAGCTTAGAATATGATCTCTAACTGGATGTTGGATCCAAGACCAGGAAGTCACTGATCAAGTTTAAATGAAGCAATTGTACACAGCTTAGACTCTCTATCTAAAGTTCAACTGTTGTTGCATCTAGAATTACATGCACATTCTTTTATAAGCTTTTGTAAAATTAGCGAGATAACAGCATCTGACCTCAGAAAAATTCAGACTAATGAAAGAAGTACAGGCTGGAGAGGGCATCAATGTTTTAGACCTGAGAAGCACTAGTTGACCATAGTTTAGGCTCCAGCTGGAAGTAATTGTCATTTACCTTTAGATGTAACTAGTAACATGAAGCATTTCTACTCATTCTATTTTTGCCACATAGGTAATATTTCCTGTGTTGTAGGTTACATACTATTTCTGAGCACTTTAATGGCATAAAGAATTTGAAGTCCTTTCACAATTTGCCTCCAACCGATACTGTGTTTGGTGCTTAATTAAGCACAATTTGCAGTTTGCCATATCAGTGCCCTAACAAGTACTCCTCTCAAAATGGGGAGGAAGTAAATGAATCTTACAATTGCTTAGCAATTGTCAAACTGGTGGCCATGCAAAGTAAGCATCTCTTAAAAGGGCCTCTGGTACAAAGTTAAACATCCATAGAACCTACATCTCCAATACATCATGAAGATAAAGCAATAGCAAAGGCACTGCAGTTTCTGTATTGATGATGTCTTCTTATCATTGCCTAAAGGGAACACATTTACAGAAGAGGGAACCATGTTTACTGAATCCTGTCCCTCTCTGAGAAGACTGCCAAAACCACATATATGAGTTGATTGTGATGTGAACATCTATAAGGAAGCATCTAACATTGAAACAGTGCTACCATTTCATTTCACACAAAGGAAGAGAACAGCCATCTTTTGACAAAGACTCAGCAACAACTTCCTGAACCAAATGTCAGAAATTTGGAATGTCTTATATCCCAATTTCTAGTACCTTTAGCTGTTATGTCTCCAGGTCTCTCTTTTCATGCACTTTGTTCAGAACCTTATTTTCCTGATAAAAAGCAAACATTAAGTCATCAGAAAAATATGGGATCTGTGCCTTTTACTATATAAATTTAAGTCCAAGTATGAAAGGAATGGTGCTTATCAAAGCAGAAAATCTAGCTGAACCAAAGCTTCCTACCATAAATTTCAAAATACAAGACCTGTTACTTTTAGTAAATCACTACCCTTCCAGTAGGGGTAGTGATACTTCCAATACAGTATCATTAAATTGCTCTTTGGTTTAGACAATGTCTAATTGTTCATATTTCAGTCTTTTCAGAAGAGTTCAGAAGTTTTTGTTTCTTTGTTTGTTTCCTTCTCCAGCAACCTTTGAAATGCTTAATCACTACTGTTACTTTTTTCATTTATATATTAAGAATGAATTTGTCCTGATGTCTCTGTTCAGAGAATTTGAAAAAAAAAAAAAAAAGAAAGAAAGAAAGAAATTTAAAGACCTGTGTTATGGTATTCCTTGACAACAGTTGCTGGTGCATGAATAGTTAGCTCCTGCAGGCCCACAGGTTTTATTAAGGAAAAGGTGTGGAAAATCTGTGATTACTGTGGTCCCTGTGTTTAATTGTTTAATCTCTCTCTCTCTCTTTCTTTCTTTTTCTTTTTTTTTTTTTTTAAGTTTTACATTACTGGAGAACATAGTTGTTGTAACTAAATCAGCAATGTGTGTGACTCATGCTGGAGGACAAGAAGGCATTAACATCAAACTCCAAAAGTCACCTTCTTGTTATATTAAGCTACCACTTCAGTCATCAGTTTAAATTGTGAAAGGATCTTTAAAGAGATATTTTAGGTGTCTAGATCTGTGTGTTTGTTTGTTTTCCTTTTTGCTTCCCATTTTTTTTCTGTGATGCTCCATTTGTATTTGAACAAATTTGACGCTATCCTTTAAACTCTGTTCTAATTATTCCCATTGTAGTGTCTCTCAAAAAGGATGCTGCTCTTCTCTAACATCAAACAAATTCAAGCACTTACATAGAATATGTCATTCATATTTTGTTCAGCTTTTGATATATTTGAGTAAAAGAGAGAACAGAAGCTCTAGACCATTAGCAGATTGGTAAGTCTTTCACATGTATTTACATTGAGATGGGACTGAGTCTAAAAGCAGGAGTATAGAAGATTAACACAGCAGAAGATATTAATTTCCACTTAGTCAGCATCCATATAGTATTTATTCTGCAATATGTCCATTACTTCCTAGTGTGAATGCATGAGAAATGGAGAATTCTTCAACTCTTTGCTCCTGGGGGTATTTCTTGCTAATTCACTTCAAAGAGTCCTGAGGCATACAAGTTTACATCCCTTCTAAATTGCTTGGTTTTATTTTTAATCCTGTGGATGTTCCCGTTAGTGACAAATTACTTTCTGAATCTTGCCAAGCTCTTGGCCTCAGTGATATAATTATCCTCATTACATAAAGTTCATTTGCTATTCAGTCAGCCGCTGTTCAAATTGAGGGGATGTTACACTCTATGTGTGTGCCTATATACATATTCATGTATTATTATTACTATTCTTTTAATACTGTTGCAAACAGAAGAGAGGTTTGTGCTATGCTTTAGCATTTCCAGAAGTGTGAACTGTTAGAGTGTTTTGAGAATGGTATCTGAGATACAGGAAACTTCCATGCATTCCTGAAAGGAAGGATTTCTTTCATTCTCCCTGACCATCTCCACAGAACAATCAGCATATACATAGTAAATAAAATTAGTCACAGAGATGTCTGTTCAAGATTCCACTGAAAGGAAAAATTAAAGTGGAAGACTGAAATCTGAATTCTTTATCTAACTGTAGCTTAGCTTCTACAGGGTAAATGTCTGTTTTGCTATTATATATTTCTGTTTCAATTTTAAGTGTTCTATCTGTCAACAGAATATTTCTTGAAAGCTTGAAATTATTAGTGCTCATAAATCATTTCTATGCTATTCAGTTACTAGTTCTAACAACCGATTTGTCTCTACCTAAATAGTTAGTAAACTAGAGACCAAATAATTCATAAACTAGAGACAGATTATCAAAAAAGTTTGATCTGATCATGAGCTAGAATTAATATTCTACTTATTATGTGAATTCTATTTATTATTATATGCATATTACACATATTTTTGTTGATTATTTATAAACTGTTCTGCATATTAACTATCTGTGAATGTGATTGTCAGCACCTAAAATCTATTCGGACAGAAAGCATTTTCACCCTTAAATATGACTGGACAAGTCTCATTTAGAATATTTCAAATAGTTACAAGTATTTAAATTAGCAACAAAATAAAAATTGGAATCAGAAATTTGCAGTATGTGATATACCAATGCAGTTTTGAACTGTTCTTTTAAAGTAGATAATTCCTCCAATAGCCCTATTAAGAATTTTTTTGACACCAAAATATAAAAACTATGGGAATTTTTATACAAATTGAAGCATATCTATTCAATATTAGTTCTGAGAATACTTACTAACTCAAACTTATTTTACTTTGAATTTTTCCCAGCGATGAAGGTCATGTACTCAGAGACAGAGAACCATAGAATCTTTATGAATGGAACAGACCTTCAAGATCATCGAGTCCAACCGTAAACTCTTAGACACTATGCTTATTAAACTATGTCTCTAAGTGTCTCATGTACACATTTCTTAGACACTGCCAGAGACGATGACTGGATCACTTCCCTGGGCAGACCTTTCAAATGCTTTACAACTCTTTCTGTGTAGAAATTCTTCCTAATGTCTAACTTGAACCTCCCCTGGCGCAACATGAGGCCATTTCCTCTTGTCCTCTCTTGTAGTTATCCTGGAGGAGGGATTGATCTCCACCTCACCGCAACGTCCTTCCAGGTATTTGTAGAGAGAGGTAAGGTCTCCCCTGAGCCTCCTCTTCTTCAGACTAAATAACCCCAGCTCCGTCAGCTGCTCCTTGTAAGGTCTGTTCTCCAGTCCCTTCACCAACTTCGTTGCCCTTCTTTGGACATGCCCCAGCATCTCCATGTCTTTCTTGTAGTGAAGGGCCCAAAACTGAACACAGTATTGGAGGTGCAGCCTCACCAGTGCCGAGTGCAGGGGTACAATCACTTCCCTGGTCGTGCTCGCTACACTGTTCCTGATACAAGCCAGGATGTTGTTTGCCACCATGACCACCTGGGCACCTGAGCACACTGCCAGCTATCAACCAACACCCCCAGACACTTTTCTGCCATGCAACTCTTCACCTACTCTGCCCCAAGCCTGTAGATTTACATGGGATTGTTGTGAGCAAAGTGCAGGACCCCACACCACAAAAACAATTGCTTCCCCTCTTCCAAGGGAAAAAATAGCCTCTGATATTTGCTACTGCTTTCTTACATCAATATTTTTAGACATGTTTTGGGTCCTCCATGGCCCCTGTCAAATCAAGCACCATCTGCTGACTTGTGCAGACATAGCTGCAGTAACAGCTGCACACAAGCAAAGCCCGTGCACCCTCCCAAGAACTGGGGTTCCAAGCTTGCAGCATGTCCTTTTGCAACTCTTCCTTCACAGCCCAGAACAGGCTGTGAGCTACCCAATAGGAGCTAACAGGACTAGTAGGGAGGAAGAATGTGGCAACATGAACATGCCAGTAGTCTGGATGAGCTGTAGCAGTTCGGCTAACTTGCAACTCTTGAGCCTGTAGTCCCTTGCAACTCCTGAGCCTGTGGTCCCAGCAAGTCAACAGGTTAAGTCAGCACAAGGCTTTTGCAGCGCCTCAAGCAATGAGCTCTTTGGAAACTGCCAGCCTGAGGTGTAGCATCATACCTGTGCTTTCCCTGCACTCTTGCGGATTGCATTTCCGATGCTCTGTTGGCTTGGATTTATCCACACACTGACAGTGAACATATGAACAACTCCTTATACTAAAAGCATGGCCTGAAAATCTGTTTTCCTAGTGCTAAGAAACTTTCGTCCTCTGTGTACTGACCTTTATACTGCTATTAAACTCTTGTAAAACTGTTTATTTTCTGGTTCTTCCTAAATTGCATCTGTTGATTTGTATATCCTTATGACTGCTCAGTTTTCTTGATGTTTTCTAATTCAGGATGGGGCTTCTTTGCCCCATGTTACTCAAAAAAAAAAAAAAAAAATCAATACAGCAACTTATTTAAGCTACTGATAGCATCAGTATTCTTTTCTTCTTGAACTTTGAAAAGGAGTACCGATGCTCTTGACCTGCCCAAGAGGCAAACTGTGGTGTCTGCTTGCAGTCTTAATGGAATCCAGGACCACAAGAGCAATGAATCAGCAATGTTAGGTCATGGCAAACCTTTCACAGTCTTCTTGGAAAATAGATTTTCCTCTTCTAACACCTTAACTACATGATAACTGACACTTAGATCTGTTAAAATGTAATTTTCTGTAATATGTGCATGCCTGTTTTTACTATGACAGTAGAACTTTTTATCCTTTATATACATTCACTATGGACAACTATCTCACAGCGGTGCAGTGGCAAGTCTCCAGGTGTAACTAAATCTGCCTAATTTAGGTCTTCGTCTTTTACATACAATTTAAATACATTTCTTCTGGAGAAAAAAAAAATCTAATCCTTTTCTACATGGAGAGATGAGTAGGTACTTCTGAGAATGGGCAGAGGAGGATCTCATATAGCTATATATATAGGTATTAATGTTCATGTACCAAAACTTAGGTGACATTTAGTTGGTGGAGTATAGAAAATTTCAAATGAGAAAACATAGTTGTCCATTTTATGCTGAACTGAATTACTCTTTAAACTTCATTCACTAGATATCTTCACTGAATATGAATCAGAATTGGTATTCATTAAATACAGTTTTCATTGACTGTAATGGTAACATAAACTAGATCAGATGTAGAATAGTGCACTGAGACAACTGAATTTCATGATCTACAATCAACATCTGCAAGCTACCATCTGGGAGCTGAATCCTTCCCCAAGTTAAGGAAAGATGTCTTCAGCATTGGAATCTACTCCTCTAACATTTACAATGAAGGCATGAATTCAAAATCTTATCAATAACTTGCAGTGATTTTAGATTCTGGATGGGTTTACAGAGCAAAGCAAGAGGCAAAACTGCCTTCCCAGTTAGAGCAAAGCAAGAGACAAAATTGCCTTCCCAGTTAGTGCACTAATTACTGCTGACAGTGTTTACAATGACAGAAAAGGAACAGAGAAGTGAAGAAGTGAAGAACTGGAAGCTACAAATACTCACATATTAGTGGTACAATAAATCACATAAATTGTAATAAAAACTGCTCAGAGCTAGTGCAGTTTGCCACTTAAAATCATCTTGTGCTTTGAAAAGTTTATAACATCCTATTTTGATCACACTTTAATTCTTTACCTTGGATATTTTATGCCTAACACATCTTACACAGGCTTTGCCCTAATTACCTAAAATAGTTCTTCCATAGTAATGTGAGGATTTCAATTTTACACCTACTGGAGAAAAAAGCCGAAACAGCAGGCTGTGAGAGTGTGATTATTTTCTCAAACTGGATTTTAAACCATTTTAAATCAGGCTTAGTCAGTCGTTAAAACTTTAAAACTTTTTTTTTTTTTTTTTTTTTTGTAACTTGTCTTAGTAATTCAAATAGGTATTTTCTGTAATTTTATATGTACTATTGAGATTGTTCTCCTTCTGTATTTAATTGAAAAATATACTGTAAAGAGCAGTTAGAAGCTATTCTAGAATTTTTTTGATAGTATTTTGTACATTTATTTAAAACTTTATCATTTCCTGCTCTGATCTCAGAAACTGAGACCCTGATACCTAAAACAGATATTTTGCTAGCCACCAATGTAGCAACACAGCCAGGATGAGAAACCAGCCACTTTCCTCAGTCCAAGAATAAACCTTGCTTTATAAATGGCAAAAGCTCTTGATTCATTGGGACTGAGACACCGTTCTCTGTCTTCGTACCAAAACTCTCTTACCTAAAAATCTATCCTTTCCAACTCTACCATCAAAATTTTTAAACTTGTCAGTTGTCTCTTTTTAGATCTCCCAAAATGTCAAGCCAATCCCTTGCTCACAGCCCTATATACCTCACAAATACTGATACTCCAGCCTGAACCTGATGACTTCTACCTGACTTCATCAGTGTTGATATCTACCTTTCAGCCTATGATCTCTTTATATTCAATGGAGAGAAATTATGGAACTATTCCAGAGCCCTAGTAGAAAGCTACTTCACAACTAGAAGCACTTCCTATCTTATCATTTATAAATACAATTTAAGGTAGCTAGCGTAGATGTAGATGTCTGAAATGTAACTATTTTAATGTATTTTTAAAATCTTACCCTGTCTTTTTCTCTGTCAAAGTAAATAAGACTCAGTTGCCTAGACACAGTAACCAGCTGTCATTTGAGATGCCCAAGGGCATATGGAAATCCCCATGGGCCTGGTAGATGTGACACAGGACGTACAAGAGGCCCATGTCCTTCTGCAGCAGTTGCTGGCAGTCAGGCTCCCAGCCTCTGCAGAGTCCCAAATAGCAGTAGACTCTGTGGGAAACTGAACTGAGCCCAGTCAAACTCCTCTTCTTTAATCTCATTTCTATAACTGACTTGCAAGCTGTCCTCCAGCTGGCCCATCCAAAACTTTTAATGTTCAGCCACTTCACAGGTTACCTCTGATGATAACTGACTTGTCTTTCTTAACCTCTCCTGCCCTCAAACCTCAATCTATGCCTCAGCTGCACAGCCATTAAATGAGTATGAAGTTACAGTCAGAAGAGGATAGGAAAAATTATTAACACACCTATGACATACAAAATGTTTATGATACATCTTTCATTATCAAAAATTCTCAAATTTTCCCCAAATTCTCTATTCTGTTCCTTCCCTATTTCTCACTCCTCACCTTGCATCAGATTATCCCAAATGGAGAAGATAAAATCTTTGGGGGAAACATGATTTAAGGTCTTCGGCCTTGAAACAGGTCTAGTATATATTGCACTAAATTAAAATTATAGTCAAAAATAATATTAATAATACTCTTCATTGCAAAAGATGTGTGAGGTCTTGAAACATGATACCATGAGTCATGCACCAGATTAAAGATAGACACTGTGTTCAAAGTAGCAGGAACATCCTTTTCTTATTTTTTTTTTTAAATCATATGGCTCCATTCAAATGCAAGAACACAGTCATATTCACGCAGAAACCAAAGATCATCAGAAGCAGTAGTGCATAAGATCAGTATAGTGACACTTTTAATATTAGTCACTTATTTAGTATTCAGACTTGTTCATCTCTTGAGGATTTTCTCAACAGACACTAAAGAGAGATATACTAGAGCAACACATTAAAAATGTTTCTTGAGATATTTTGGGTTGTTATTAATTCAGTTCATTTCAATTATGCAACCAAAAATCTTTTTTTTAAAAAAGATTGTTTTACAAAAAACACATATTTTGACTTCAAAATGCTGAAGTACCCCCTGTTCATAAGTGTGTGAGAGGAAAGAAAAATACATATCAATACTTAATTTTTCTGGACTGATTCCTAGTCCTGTTGAAGTCAATGGCAAAATCCTAAATGTCATCTATGGAAGCATCATTTGACCATATTTGTCTTTAGTATAAGAACATGTGCAAATGTTAGGCACAGCTGGTCAGGTATATATGCTCATTTATGAGACCTGTTATGAGCCCATTTAATATGAGACCCATTCATAAAAGTGATCTAAATAGAAATCCATCTGTCATGATGTTGCTCCTTCTCCCAGTGCAACAGAGAATTCTATTATTGTCTGCAGTAATATTCTTTTGTACTTATGTGTTGCATTGGCCCAATATGAGTTTGCTTCACATTTTTAGTTATTTCAGTTATTTAAATAACATATATTCCTAGAAAATAAAAAATATTAGAAATATTGAAGATTAGTTTCATAGTAGAGATCACAGGCTTAATTCAGTTGTTTTCACATAGTGGCTTGTTCTACTTGAGATTTCCTTGGACATGATGCCTGGCCTCCAGGTACCGCTCTAACAAATTACAAGTCTCTCAGAAGTACTTTGCCATATCTACTACTTTTATGCAGATATCTCAGATATCCATGATCCTCTTAAATGAGGCTAGATGTCTGTGGGATGGACAGCTGAATCGCAGAACTCAGGCAGGGTCTAGTATCAGGTCATAGACACCTCTAGGTAAGATTATAAGCTCTCCTTCCCTTAGTGAAGCTCTTCACAGGGAAGACTGACCTGTCCAAATAAAGATGTGTAGTACCATTTCAGATGAACTATGCTAACTCTCCAGGGCACAGCTGCAATTAGAATGGCAGCAGGGCATCTCCCCTTGTAGCTTTGGTTTCCCTTAGGCTTTTTAAGTGACACTGACAGTCATTTTTTTTCTGTGCAGTTGAATCCTGCCCCTACATATAGAAACCCAAATCAGTTTCTAATTGCAAGGACATTACATACCTCCGTCATCACCTTCTTGAGAACTGATTTGCTCTATGTAGTACCAGACACAGAATAAGGCTATGCAAATCTGATCTCTGTTTCACAGATCCTTGCAGCTTTATTTTGGTTACCTACTCAATCAGCTAGGAGAGATGAAAGCTAACCTGATGTCAATATAGATTATAAGCATTTACAATTGTTTTTTTATGGAGTGAATAGAAAAAGATGATTGCCTTACTCGGGTAAAATCTAACAGAGCTTTCTAGATACACCAATCCATCTCCAATGATTTTATTGAAGAGTTAGTTGAATACCATATTTCTATATGTTAAATGTATACCGTTGGAGATAATATGTATCCTTTACAAGTATAGTTCATTGAAAATAAACCCTCACATGTTCTGAATATAATCATAGGCAACCGATATCAGAGTAATATAAAATCTTTTGTTTTGTTTTTGTATCTCTCTAATAATATTCCTTTTCCCTCATCAAATAAGTAAGCACTGAAGCTTACAATAGCCCATCATGTCTAATTCAGGGCCACCACTGAGTAGCAGGTTGTTAAACCAATGTCTCTATCACAGTGTTCATTTAGGTCTGAGTATTTTCCAGGATGTCTGAAAGATGTCAGATATGGTTCTTTCTTTCTCTTTATCCCCAAGCAGAGAATTATGTCCAGTTTCATTTTCACACTTCTTCAAATATACTTATGCTAAAGAAAAAGAGAAAGTCTGATCTCCTTTGAGTGAGAAAGCTGTATTATGCTGGAAGACCAGAGCTATTAACCATAGTCCTCACTGTTGAGCACTAGATGATCTCAGCTCAAAAAAGAGATTTGAAAATGAAAGGCTTCATTTGAAAATGAAAGTTCTTAAATTTGCCAGGATTTTTTTTTTTTTTTTTTTGGGGGAAGCAAAGGCCAGGATTCTTTGCATCTGAGACGTTTATAATGTAGAGACCTACAGCTAGCTAGTGTAAACTCCATTTTATAGTTAAGGGAAGAAAAACAAACAAGCATTTATAAGACATAGTTCTTTTGACCTATTAAACGTGTGCCTTAGGTTGAGGTTAATGACATTCTGGAAATACCTGTATCTTGCTATTTCCTATAAAAGTAGTTTAGATGGCTAACTCAGAAGCAGATGCTATAGCACAGATTTCTAGAGTTGGGTGAGACACGTTCCCCTCCTTTTTTTTTTTTTTCCCCTTCTATTCTGTATATTACATATTCACCAACTTCTGACTTTCTTCCTTCATATTTTCTTTGATAAAACCCCCAAACTAATCATTTTCTTTGAAGTTATTTTTATGAATTTTCACACTATTTTCTTTCTAATCACACTTTTAATTTATTTTGTAAATTTCCAAGTTATGCAGTAATACTTTAAAAAGCAAAACCAGAAACTTTCTAATTATAATATCTTTGCACGAAACAGTTCAATTTTTTAAAGAGTGGTTATTATACTTGCTGCTGTTTCTTTGATCAATTTCATAATATGTGATGCTCCCTCTGAGTTGATCAGTAATCTTTGTCTCTTGTAAAGTATTTTATCCACCTCAGAATTCTTAGGTTTTGTATTACACCAAAGTATTTATTGCTTAGAAATCTAGTCTTGATGGAAATGATTCAGCCCACATAACTTATGCAGGCTCTATGGTACTGTTAATATTCAACACACATTTGAATTATGGGAAAAAAGAAATGACTATTTCGAACAATCCAATTCCTCAGCAAACTATTTTTCATGAGTTATGAGACAAGAAAGAAGATAAATGCCAGCTCCATATTAGTAGATTGGCTCTAGGTTCTATCCTGAAAAACTACATAGCTCCTTTATTTAAAATGCAAATTAACTATTCATCTGTTCATATGATCTCTCTACATAGACTCCTATGGACTCTACTCTCCACTGATTGGTTATCAGCTTGCTCTTTCTCTTTACAGAAGGTCCTCACAGTCATGGAATATCTGGCTGCAGAGCTACTCCAGAAAAGAAGACAGTTAAAGGCTGTGAAGGTGTTATGATAATACCCTTTTGCCATAATTTTGTGATAAAAAAGAAACAAAAAATGTTGTTAGACCTGCATTGGAGCTAAATAAGCTACAGAAGAAGCAAAGAGATCTTATATATATAAACAGACTAATATATGCCACACTAAAACTGGAATAATACAGAAAGCATTTATGACCCTTACATGCTGGATATCTGTTCTGGTCTAGCTCTAGGAGCAATACACAACAGAAGCTGTTAAAATTGCTTTTATTTGCAGCAATTTTCAAGACATATGAATTTTTTATTTGTAAACAAAGCATTTATTTTTTCTTGATTTTAGTTCATTTTGGAAATTGAGATTGGAGAGAAATGGCAATGTTTTTATTTAGGGTATTTATATATATATATATTTCTTTCTGTAAGGCAGTAACAGCAAAAGAAAATAAAGGTTTGTATGCCTCCATGAAACTTGTTAGTGGAGAAGACTAGTTACGTTAAATCTAACATTAAGTAAATGAGTGCATTTGTTTAGCATTATTTTAGCCTTAACTTATTTCTGATATTAGCAACCGATACTGTACCTGTTTACATTAACTCCATTGATCTTTTAGAATATCAACTCATTTATTCAATACAATTCTATTAATATTCCTGATGAAATTGTGTGTCAGCAAGATGATTATCGATGTCAGATTATTCAAATACATTCAATTCAATACATTACAATACAATGTAATATATTCCATAGATGGGTTTTGATAAAATTCACAGCTGGCATAGGAAGAGATTTTGGGGATATTATTGAAGTTCAGCATTCCACTCTTGGTTTCAAACTCTGTGGTATCTGGCTTCTATTTATATAAGACTCACAGAAAAAGATAGCAATGATCCCAGTAACGGGAATATGCAGGGTTTAGGTTTTTTAAATGACAAAGAAAAATAATATGAAATAGGAAAAGGACTCAGCATGTGATATATTCATTATATGCATTCAGGAAAAGAGAAAGTAAGAAGAATGTTTTTCACTGTACTTCCCCGGAGGCCAGGCATGGGAAACAGGAAAGACTTCTTTTCTCTAATCAGGTATTAGAAAGACTTAAGGAACATAAAAACAATCAGAACTTTTTCTATATGCTCTTCCTCTAGAATAGTGGCAGAAAAAAATAATCAACTCAAAAGAGTTAGACAACTTCCATCTAAAGTTAGTAAAGGGAAATTTCTCTCTAAATGGGAGTTATTCCTTTGTCAGCACCAGTGAGGTCACCTCTGGAGCACTATGTCCTGTCCTAGGCTGCCCATTACAAGAAAGGTGTGGAGCTGTTGGAGTTGGTCCAGCAAATGGCTGCAAAAAATGATTAAGGGACTAGAGCATCTCACAAATAAAGAGAGGCTAAGAGGGCAGGGACTGTTCAGCATGGAGAAGAGCAGTCTCAGGGGGATCTTATACATGTTTATAAATATCTGATGGTAAAGAGAGAGCAGACTCTTCTCAGTGGTGTCCAGTGACAGGATGAGAGGAAATAGAGAGGTAAATATAGGAAATTTCACTTGAAATTTCACCTGGACATAAGAAAGCACTTGTTACTGTGAGGGTGGTTCACTTTCTGAACCAAACAGGATGCTAAATGCCCCCGTGCCCCCATGGTATTACGTTCAATAGGTCTTCACCTCTTGGACCCACAGGGAGGTCACTGCTGGTCCAGGAAGGTCAGGCAGAAAGTCATGATAGTTCATGTCATGCTGCAGCTCATAATTATGAGTCTTGGACATCACCAGCCATGGTTTATGGGTAGCCTCCAGCATTTTTCTTCATGAAGCTCTCTTGCTCCATTTCTTGAATCATTCCTCCAGCCAAGATCTATGCCTTCTTCTATAGCTTCTCATAGCACTTTTCACATTCAGAACATAACACTCTGCACATTCAGAAGCACAATGCATGATCAGTCTCCTGTTTGTTGGGTCTGTCTCATGTCTCTTTATTAGCTAAGGGACTCAGGACATGCTCCTTTTATGCAGTTCAGGTGTTACCAAAATTTACAACACAACATATACGCATACGCTCAATTACCTGTTGCCTGTCAGCATTCACAATTTAACCTTTTTTTCACTTATTACAGAAATATTAAGTTTTTACAGAATCAAATCATAATACACAATAAGCAATTTCAAAAGAAATGTCACAGTTCATGCCTGATTGTTCTACTTTTGGAATGTTTTCCATTGCTTCTCTAATAAGAATCTATAGCAGAATAGATATTATTTCCTAAAAAAAAAAAAAGTGTATTTCACAAGGCATTTTGCTTTCTGAATACTTGCTTCTATTGTTTACCGTCACTTTTTGCCTGTGCCAGATGATGCAGCTATATACTCATAATGAGATAATTTATCAAAGTGAAAACCATTAGCTCATTTCAATATTTAATCACCAAATAAAATTTGACTAAGCAAAGTAGCTGTTAAAAAAAAAAAAAAAAGATAAAAAATGAATTACTTACTTTCAATAAAATGGTTATGTGTGGAAGTTGAGACGGGGGGGTATAACTTCTATTGCTTAACCTTTTCATAAGAGCCCTACAGGGTACTATTCTAACAATAATCATGAAGGATTCTAGACATTCAGACCTGCGTGTTTAGGTTCAGGGGTCATATAAGAATGGTTTGTAATGAAAAGAAATGTCAGATTAAGACCCATCTATAAAATTAAATACCATCATGACAAATTCACAAGATATTGCAACATATCATACAACAGAGCTGTTGAATTTTTGGAAAATTTATGTTAGCAAACTGGACTGTTCCATATTCTAGAGAGAAACCAGTATCATTCTGATCTTTTAACAAATTCTTAGTATTTTTATTTAATCACATTCTGTTGCACATTCTCCCAAATATAGTGGATACCAAGAGCTCTGAACATACAATTTTTTTTATATAGCTGATTGCTTTGAGGGTGAAAGTGTCTGCCTGCAAAAAACAGAGGTACTCCATGACAATGATGCTGAGAACAAGGGTTAGAGAATGCTGACAGATGGGTGGTTAAATAGTTTGATGACTCACAGTGCAGGTCAAATAGATTTGTGTATATTCAGTGATCATATCTTCTCTGAAGCAGACAGGCATCTCTCTGCCTGTATTTTATCTTCATAAGAAGAGCTGATGGAGAGTTTATATTGTGCACCTTAGGAAAAAAAAAAAAAAACAAAAAAAAACTGTTTTCTGTAACTCATGATTGCTGTATATTGAAAATGAGTAGGATGATTTTAATTGTAAGGTCACTCAAATTGTCTTGGTAACACTACCAAAGATCAGGGAAAACAGTTTGCTTCCATGCTCTCTGCCTTATACGACTACAGAACTCAATAAGCTTTATGCTGACAAAGATTCCTGTTTTGACTGGTCTTTTTGGCATCAGTAAAAGCACTGCAATATCTTTCCAAAATATTCTTTTCAGCATCCATGTATTCTAGTGAGGCTACTTTCCATACTGTGCCTCCAAATTCCTCTTTCTTAGCAAGACTAGTCAAGTCTATAGACCAGTTACCAATAAATATTTCTCCATAAGCCTGACATGTCCTTTCACCTTGAAAAATAATCACAAATGAATGCTCAGATTACCTGCTAGGCATGCATAGCTGTGTTTGGATTCTTTCTCTTCTCTTTCAAAGTACTTGAAGCATATTTTGGGGTATTAGTAATCTTTCTTATTATAGAAAAACTTTTTTTTTTTTTTTTTTAACTGTGATATTTCAGGATTTCCTGCCAATTCAAATTGTACTGTCTTCAACAGGTAGCATACCTACCGTATTTCTGACCATAATGAATTAACATTACAAAACATGATTTGACCATGTAAACATGTCACCAATATTTCACACTTTGAAGTGAAGAGCATTTTTGGTGGATGCTTATAAAACAATATTCATTTTTGATAAAATATGCCAGATAAAATAAGTGTTTAAGTTCTGTTTATTATATAGCAATCAGAATTGATATTTCTACTGTTATTTATTTATTTATTTAGAAGTATATGATTTGTACTAGCTCCTTTATGCATATGCTGGGCTCATGAACACATGTACTCCCTTTGAAACACCCTCTTTTCTCCTCAAAGGATTTTATCAGCCTTCCGAGAAATTACAGTCAACATTGAAAGCTGATAATGAGATAGAAATACTTAGAAATAGATCTTTGGGTTGGAGTGCTCATTCATCTCATTACAGATACATATGCCTCATTCACATCTTGTTCATGCAATTGGGAGGTACATTCTATATTTGTTTTCAGAATTCATTTGCTGACAAAATATTTTAAAATTAATATATTCTTAAGTGTTCCTCCCTTTCTCCAGTAAGTTCTTGGTAGCTTTTCTATTGAATTTTGAGAACTAGAAGGTGAATTTTATTGGATTATTATGTTAGTCTATTGTATAATCCTAATGACTGGCTGGATGGATGATGGGAAAGCCATGGATGTTGTCCACCTTGACTTCAGCAAGGCTCTCAACACAGTCTCCCATAGCATCCTCATAGGAAAGCTCCGGAAGTGTGTCTTGGACAAGTGGACAGTGAGGTGGATTGGGAGCTGGCTGGATGTCAGAGCTCAGAGGGTGGTGATAAATGAGGCCAAGTCTAGTTGGAGGCCTGTGGCCAGTGGTGCCCTGCAAGGGTCAGTACTGGGCCCAGTACTTTTCATCTTGATCGTCAATGACTTGGACAAAGGCACAGAGTGCACCCTGAGCAAGTTTGCAGATGATACCAAACTGGTTGGAGTGAGGAACACTCCCAAGGGCTGTGCTGCCATTCAGAGGGACCTAGACAGGATGGAGAGTTGGGCAGAGAGGAACCTCATGAAGTTCAACAAGGACAAGTGCAGGGTCCTGCACCTGGGGAAGAATAACCCCAGGAACCAGGACAGATTCGGGGCTGACCTACTGGAAAGCAGCTGTCTGGAGAAAGTATGGGAGTCCTTGCTGACAACAAGTTAACCATGAGTCAGCAATGTGCCCTTGTGGCCAAGAAGGCCAATGGGATCCTGGCCTGCATCAGGAGTGTTGCCAGCAGGTCGAGGGAGGTGATCCTGCCACTCTACTCAGCTATGGTGAGACCGTGCCTGGAGTATTGTGGGCAGCTCTGGACTCCCCAGTACAAGAGGGACATGGGGCTTCTAGAGATGGTCCAGTGTAGAGCCACTAAAATGATGAAGGGACTGGAGCATCTATCATATGAGGAAAGACTAAGCCAGCTGGGCCTGTTTAGCCTAAAGAAGAGAAGACTGAGAAGGGATCTGATCGACACATATAAGTATCTGAGTGGAGAATGTAGGGAGCATCAGGCCAAACTCTTCTTGGTGGTGGCCACTGACAGGACAAGAGATGATGGGTACAAGCTGAAACACACGAAGTTCCTTCTGCATGTGAGGAAGAACTTCTTTCCTGTGAGGGTGACAGAGCCCTGGAACAGGCTGCCCAGGGAGGTTGTAGAGTCTCCTTCTCTGGAGATCTTCAAAACCTGCCTGGATGCCACCCTGTACACTGTGCTCTAAGTGTCCCTGCTTGAGCAGGGTGGATTGGACTAGATGATCTGTAGAGGTCTCTTCCAACCTTAACCATTCTGTGATTCTGTGGTTATGTGATTCTCTCAGGTTTGAAGACAGCATGTAACATTGCAGGTTGGAATAGATTTCAACTCCTTATCTTAGTGAGTGTCTGCATCAGTTCAAAGAAAATAAGAGGCTTACATATAAGACAAATCAAGTCAATAAAAATATTCAGCTCAATTGGATCATAATTTCTTGTAATTTATTTTTAATGATTGCAGGTTTTCAGAGTGTTTTTGCCACTTATGGGAGGACTGTTCATTTGTATGCTTCTCTTTGCTTTCTGATGAATAGCTATTGCATAGAGATTGAAAACATCAGGAAAACCACAAAAGAAAAACATATCTTTTAACTTAAGTAAGTACTGTGCAAAAACTTTCAGATTCTAAGTAACAGGAGCAGAAGAAAACATTATGTAGGGCTATACTGACAACAGTGGTCAAAAAGCAGAATCACAAAATTATTTTTTCCTGTTCTCTGAAATGAAATAGCTGATATCACACACAGCCACGGCAAGTCTAAAGTCATGTTCCTAGGGAAAAAAGAAAATAAGGTAGAGAATAGTTTCATGACTACATCCAGCAAAGTGATCACCAGTAATCATTCATGTTTAAATTAAGCACATAATTGTAAATGCTTAACTAAATTTGATCTTGAAATCTTAGTTTCTTCTGGTCCAAATTCTTAAATGACACAAATATTTCATATGTGAAATCCAAGCAAAGAACTACCTTAAGAAATGAGCTGTTCACATGCAAATATATTCTAATATCCAAAAGAGGACCTTAAGAGTAAATTACAGATTGTTTACCTTGTATATAAAATTAATTTCAAACTATACCTTCATCTGATACATACTATGAACTTAAGAATACTTAAGAATTCAGAATTTTTCATAGTCTTGCCAAAGCTAGTGCTTAGGAAAGGACAAAATCAGAAAAGCCAAATGTGAAAGCTTCCTTCCTTCCTTCCTTCCTTCCTTCCTTCCTTCCTTCCTTCCTTCCTTCCTTCCTTCCTTCCTTCCTTCCTTCCTTCCTTCCTTCCTTCCTTCCTTCCTTCTTCACAATAAGCTGCTTAAAATTAATAAAATATGTGACAAACATAGCCCATTCTGCCATTCATTACTGATGGGTTGTTCATGATTCAGATTTGTATAAACCCATTATTTGTAATTGGTCAATGAACAACAAATGTAAACAATTGCAGCCTGTGGATTGCTTTTCTTATCTGCTCGATGTTTGCTATATATGATTAGTCATCCAGATCACATAGTATTGTTTCTGCTCCTGGAATGGATAGCTGAAAAGAGGATAATGGAGAACAGCAGACGGCAAATAAAAAACACACATGCCCCATAAATGAATTCCTTTCTTCATATATGAATAAATATCTGCATTAAAAAAGTAATTCTCCAAACATCCTTACAAGCAAAAACTTATTCTTGTAGATATTTGCTTTTTGAAAAATAATCAAACTTAAAGGTATTTTGAGCATAGTTAAAGAAAACACCCATCTAGAATTCAAGAAAGTATTATCTGACTGTTATCTTATGTAATATGGAAAGTAATCAACTATTCTTTTTTGTTTGTTTGAAATGGCAAAAAGATTGCCATATGAGCTGTAAGAAAATAATTTCCTGAATTCATTGACCTTTCAATTGATATTACAACACAGGATAATCACTAGGCATTTAAATTAGCGATGTTACTCAACATAGTCGGATAACAGTGAAATCTGAGGGGTTTGTTGCCTGAACAAGACTGGAGCACTGTATCTAAAAGGGTAAATGTGCTTCATGTTTAGGGATGACCTTTAAGTCCCACAGCTGCCTATCATACATCTTGTTGATCAGCTCTGTTGTTGAGTTCACCAGCTTATGTTTTTTTTTCTTTTTTAATGGCAGAAGTGTAGTATTCAGTAAGGTCTGACACTTCTGCTAAAGGTACAGTATAGCATGCTTTATTTTATATCAGACATCTGTTTGAGGAAAATATCCAAGCACTGAAAAATAATAATAAAAAAAAAAAAACTCTTAATACTTTGCTGTTTAAATGAAATATAAAAAAAAAAGAAAGAGTTTAAAAAAACTTATTCTTTGATCCATTCTATTAATTTATCCAACCTAATTTGAACTATCTAAAGGTTAGACATGTAATCTAAATCAACCATTTATACTCTGAGTAGTCAATGGTAAAGAACTGACACTTCTAACTCCTTCCAGCATTCTCAGTACCTAACCCAAGGTGAGGTGAACATCCATAGAGAGGTGGCTCTCCCTTTCTCTACTGATGAATAGAAAGAAGACCTCCTTATCTCCCTGACAGCAGCAAGAAGAACTAGAAATTCAGGACAAGCTTTTCTACGTGAGGAATTAAAGGCTTACCATATTATTATTATTACTTTTTTTTTTTTTTTTTTAATGATGCCTCTTCTGTTTGCACATACAAACGAACAGAACAAGTGATTGTGGAGATGGGAGCACTTTTGCCCAATGTCCATTGTCTGTATCCAAAAATCAGAGCTTTTCAGTATATATGTGTGTGGGTTTTTTGTGCCTTTGAATTATATGTACGTGTGTACAGAGACTGGATAAATCTGGTGGGATCAAAGTTCGGCACTGATGATGTTCCATGAAAATAGAGGAGATTATTTAGTAAAAACACAAAATATTTAAACTGATTGACTTGATCAATACTTAAAGCTGTTAGGCACAACTCCATGGCACTTAACTGAACAAACTTCAGATGAAGCCCAAGGAAGCTGCTTCCACGAAGAACTGAAAAATTAGAACCTGTGGTATCTGACAACTGTTTGAAATGGATTTGGGATTCTCATCCAAGACAAGTAGACAAGAGTCTGCAGCACTAAAAACTCTTGTCAGTGACAAGAGTTGTTTAGGGACTGAGTGCATAAGGCAATCAGAGTAACTTCTTTATACTTTAAATGACCTCTTCTGGGCATTCACACCTGCATCTTTGCTCAATTGTATTTCTACTGTTACTCCTGTCTTTCAGAGAATTAATTCAGGTAAGCTGAATAAAACTTATTTACTCACAATTACCTACTGATGGGCTAATGATTACAATAAATCTAGGATATTCTAAAGAAACAATACTAACATCCAGCATCAGCCGACTACTTGGCAGCCTGAAGAGCAATATCATAATGTTTTGTAAAGGAACATAAGTGATAATATTTGAACTTTTTTTTTTTCTTTTAATTGAGGGAAGAAGGGAAGAACTACAGTTCTGAGCACACAAATTACTCTGTTCTTTTAATTTACTTTTTTTTTTTTTTCCTCCTTGACATGTAGACTTTTCTAAAATAAGCAGTAATTTTCAGGGTTTATAACATTCATTATCCCCTCTGCTTATCTTGTGCAGCAGGCTTGTGCTTTTTAAAAGGACGTTTTTCTTCTTGGTATTGCTGTTTACTTCTCGTAGAGTATTTTTAAGAGAAAATGTCATGTTGTGATGTCTCCAGGTAACCTCCACATAATGTTTTTTTTACCACAACTTTATTTTACAAAAGAGCTTTTTTTTTTGTGGCAAACCCTGTTCAAAGCACTGCAGAATTTGGAAACAAAACAAAAGTTCTGCAGTAAAGAAAAATCAATGATCTTTCAAATAAATCAAGGTTAAATCAAATCAAAACAGCTTTAACAGTGAATTTTAAAGCCAAACAGTGACTTGGCTTACCTAATAGTCAACCACAGGTAGAGCAGATCAGGTGAATATAAAACCTATTAATAAATGGCTGTACCCTCTCAAACCAGATGTTATAAATAAATAAAAGACATTAAGTTAGCTTCTGCCACTGTTATTCACCATAAGCAGCCACTTATTCTACAGGCTGTGCTTTTGATTTCAGTAGGGTCAGATTTAAAATAAGATGCTATTTATATGAGATGGCAGAAGTAGGCTTTTTCATCAAAATAGTATATCATCAAGTATTTCATTTTGAGCCACTGTGATACACTTAAAGTTGGTAAATATATTTAAAATCTCCGTTAAGTGTTAGAATGGTTAAACCAAAATTTAGTAAACTATTTAAAAAAATGCAGGCCTAACCTACTCCTCTTTGCACACAACAAATGTTAGATAATTTTTAAAATAGGATGTGTTTCACTATATCTCTTCATCCATTGTAGTGGGGAGAAAATTTATAGCAGGCAGTCAGCAGGATAGGAAATATTTGACTTCAGTTTGTACCTTTATTCTTTCACAGTAAGTGGTTTCAGCATTTATAAGTGCAATCTTTTTCTGGGCTTTCAAAAGCTCTGCTAAAATGCCAAGCTAGTCATTAGCCATCCATTTCCCTTTCACCCAAGTGCTCTGCCCAGCTTAAAACTTGACATGTTAGACAGTGTGATGACATTCCGCACACATACACAATCTCAGTTTATTGTTTTAGTTGTCAGCTAAGCCTGGTTAGTTTTGCACAAAGCAGCACATTGCATTTTCACATTCATAGTACTGATAAAATATGGAGTAATCATCATGGCTTAAAGACATAAAGTTTCTTTTTAAGCTGCTTCCAGCATTATTAACAGATAAATAGCTCATAAGACAAAATATTAATTTCCAACTTTTTGATGATATTTCATGGGTTGCCATTTATTTTGGGTAGCCTTTTTTATATAATCATGACCAGAGTTTACCTCACTAGGGGGAAAAGAACGGATAAGACTGCATTTCTGTAACATAATACTTTACTCCTCAAATGTTCCCATTTAATTTCTTGACCTC
Organism: Nothocercus julius; assembly: GCA_013398735.1. NCBI lineage: Eukaryota > Metazoa > Chordata > Aves > Tinamiformes > Tinamidae > Nothocercus > Nothocercus julius. The sequence goes on from VZSV01000040.1 coordinate 4,430,690, forward strand.
CCTTAAAGCTGTCAAATGGCAGAAAGTATTTGGATAGCTTTAATTGTACAAAAATTTAACGCAGAAGGTGGAATTCATCTCACTTAGCTTTATTAACATCTGCGTTATTAACATCTGTTAAGCATCTAACTTTGACCTAGTCATCCACTATGTGCTTGGTACTCTTCCATGACAATGAAAGAGGAGAGATAAGACATCAGAAGACAGGCAAGATGACAACTATGGCTTGTGTGGTATGTTTATCACCCACTTTGAAATGTCAAATGCTTTCATCTGGTACTGGTTTCAGTTGATGTTAAAGGCACTTACCTCCACTTCCCTGGAAGGTCACCTCTCTGGCAATATCCAAGTGCTGCTTTAGATTCTCCTCTCTAAGTCTTAGAGGTCAAACACAAGCACAGGATATTTTGTGTTTATTTATTTATTTATTAGCTAGACATTGATTTCTTTGATATAAATATGGTAACGTTCATTTTCTACTTATCCAAGTTTAATCATCCATGTGACTATTCCTTTTCAATAATTTCATCTCATTAGTGCCTTAAATCAACAGGGGAACAGAGATGTCTCTACTGACTATCAAGCGGTCTGAGTTTTACCTTCTTGTCTTTGCTGTTCATTTAATATTTCAAATCATCAGTGTATATTGTTATTGACTCTTACAGTGCCTTTATGATGATTTGCTATGGGATTAATGGGATGCTATGGGATTGTTCAGGAGAACAAAAATCCTAAACTTTTTGCAGAAAATACTGCTGGATGCTGGTATTTTTCCCAAAGCTTCTGCTCACTGGTGACTTTTCTCAGTTCAATTTTCCAATGCATATCATCTTCACAACAGCTGCACTAATAGCCATACTCCATGCCAGGTCCTATTTTCTGATCCATAGAACACATTAAATCACTTTTACTCACTGGTTTGCCAATTAGGTTTTTCCACTGGATGAGTTTTCCTCATCAATTAAAATTATCGGTGATCATCTAAAGCCATTTCCCTAGTTCATTGCCACAATTTCTGTTCCATTATTAAAGCTGGCACATTATGTTTTTTTCCAGCTGCCTTTCTTCTGTATACTTTTAATAGACCAATGTTCATGTTTAAATTGCAATGCCTGATTTTGGTCACCCACTCAAATTTGGGACCCACTCAAAATTTACCTTTTTTAACAAAAAAAAAGAGGTATGCCAGCAATGTGCCCTCGTGGCCAAGAAGGCAGCAATGCGCCCTTGTGGCCAAGAAGGCCAATGGGATCCTGGCCTGCATCAGGAGGAATGTTGCCAGAAGGCCGAGGAAGGTGATCCTGCCCCTCTGCTCAGCTATGGTGAGACCGTGCCTGGAGTATTGTGGGCAGTTCTGGGTTCCCCAGTACAAGAAGGATATGGAGCTTCTAGAGAGGGTCCAGTGTAGAGCCACAAAAATGATGAAGGGACTGGAGCATCTATCTTATGAGGAAAGACTGGGTTGGACCTGTTTAGCCTGCAGAAGACTGAGAGGAGATTTGATCAATATGTATGTGTACCTGAAGGGTGAACGAAGGGAAGAAGGGGCCCAACACTTCTCTGTGGTGGCCAGTGACAGGATGAGGTACAAGCTGAAACACAGGAAGTTCCATCTCCATGTGAGGAAGACCTTCTTTCCTATGAGGGTGACAGAGCCCAGGAACAGGCTGCCCAGAGAGGCTGTGGAGTCTCCTCCTCTGGAGATCTTCCAAACCTGCCTGGATGCCACCCAGTGCCCCGTGCTCGAGGTGTCCCTGCTGGAGCAGGGGGGTTGAACTAGATAATCTCTAGAGGTCCCTTCCAACCTTAACTATTCTGTGACTCTTTTTTTTCTCATTGTTCAGTTTCTTCTTCTTGCTGGGCCCTTGCTATTCCCTCACTTTGATCTAGATTCTGTCACATCATTGACTAGATTGATCTCTAATTCCTGTTTGATTTTCCCTGGCATGTTTACTGTGTAATACAGAGACAAATATAAAAATTCTTTCATATAAATCTTTTCTAGCAATTTCATGACATGCAAGCTAGCACTACAAGCAAATATAAACAACAAAAAATCTTTATTTCCCCTTTATTTTTCTTTTTTAATGGATCCAGTCATCAAAATAACTAAAGACTGAGGCATAATTTTAATGTTAGTTGAGAATACCTGAAATATATGCAACTAATTGTAGAGTAAGCTCCTTTAATGAATCACAGGATATGAATATATGCAAAGTTTTGCTCCAGCCATACGTCTATGCATGCAGAAAATTTTGATGTGCAGTTTTGTTTTTAGCTAAGACATTTTCACTGCTCCTTGTTGTTTGCCTTCCTTTTATTTCCTAAATCTTTTATATAGATTGCCATACTTTCTTTATATCTCAGGAATATGCAGAATCTTGCTCAGTGCCTGAACCAAGAGGAAAAATAGAAGACGAAAAGTATCATTAAGCTGCTTAGGTCCTGAAAACTTAATCTAGCAAGGTTGTTTGTTAAATCCCACAGCTTCTGAAATGCATGATTAAAAAATGATAGTAAAATTTACACAAGAGCTAAAAAATAATCTGTCTCAGACTGTTTTACACTCTTGAACTGTGACCACACCGACACCACAGGGCAGGCGTGCTCTATAGTTTTGAATCCCCGGGCATATGATTCGAAAGCAAAATTACAAGCATCCTTTTCTTACCTTATTGGACTATGTAACTTCTTTCTAAAAGAGAAGACAGTTGACTGTATTTATCCAAGATTTATTTTTCAATGCAGTGTCTAGCTAGTGTCTAGTCATGAAAACTTAAAGGGAAGTGTCTTTGATTTCAGTGCAGTTTATACTTTCTCTACTCTTAGAAAGTGTATCTGAGTAAGTTTAAAGTCACTTATTTGATTTTAGCCTACAAATAATATACTTCAGATTTTATTTTCTGCAGGAAAGCAACTTTGAACATAGACTAGAAGCATTAAAACTCAAGCTGAGCAATAATTTGGGTCAACGTCAAATGTATATATATATATATATATA
>VZSV01000040.1:4433925-4447107 GCA_013398735.1 Nothocercus julius
AAACAAACAAACAAACAAACAAACAAACAGTCTACTATACATTTTTTTAGTGATATTAAAAAACAAAACAGTGTGTTTTAACTCTTTTTTAAGCTCTCCAAGGGATGCATTTTTGTGTTTTTAAGATATGGAATTAAAATCTTCCAGAAATTACGTGCTTAAGTGATCTTGTAGACATGAGAAATGGATCATTGTTTCTCTTAAACACGGTTCAGCATACGTCACACTCAAAATTAGTTCAGACCTTATATCCATTTTATGCTGGATTATTTCAATTAATTGTCTTTCTACTTCTCCCTTCAATTTCCTCATCTTTAGTTTAAAAATAGTGCAAACACTGAAAAAGAAAAGAATGAGGGCTCATTGTTAAATTCAATTTTCAATATCTAAACAGGCCTAATCTTTCCAAGGATGAGTAAAAAAAACAGCCAATAATTGTCAAGAATCATAGCCTAAAGGACAAGTAGAAATGAGAAATGCAACATTTGGCACCTTGGCAAAGGTATTGCATATATCTGAAGAATATATTTTAATAGTACAGAGAATTTATTAGTTTAGCCTGCCATTTTGCTCACTGACAATATGTTAGCATAAGCAACCATTTATTTTCATTTCCTGTACAAATTCATAATAGTTCATAAGGTTCATAGTTCATAATAATGTTCAATAGTTCATAATATACTCTGTATTTTTCAAACATTTTTAAAAATGAAACTGGCTTTGAGATATTGTCTTAAAATATATTGTGAAGCCACTCTGTGAACAGAGAGCATGATCCTAATCACAGTTCAGTGATCTGAAAATCCACACCCATTCTATAATGGCTCCAAAATCAAGACAAACTTTGCCCTGTATCAATTCACAAACACAAAAATTCTGTTCTAAATTTTTAACAGTGCTGTTGTAATTTCTTTCTGCAGTCATACCAAAATACTCAAAGATCATATACACACATACTCCCCACTACTACAGTTCAGGATGCTCAGATAATCTTCTTTCTAATGATGTATATATATTAATGAAGTAGACCAGCAGTGAGAAAGTCAAGAGCTTCAGTGTTAGAGAGAAACTGATGTCATTCATAAAGCAATAGCACTTAAAATAAAAAAAAGAGATCAAAAAACAAGGATTATAAGCCAAAGCAGTTCCTAGAATCTTAGGTCAGTGCCAAATAAAAGTAGTATTGGAGAAAACAAATTATTTAAAATATTAAAGGATTCTAATATTCTCTCACATGAGTCTATTAACAGAAATAAAGATAAATTGTCTATTTGTTGTGTCTGACTGACCAAGCAGAAGACCTTTTTGCCTAAATGCAAGCTCTAGGGCCTATTCAGAGAAAACAAAACAAAAACAGCCTTTCATATTTTATGTTCTCTCTCGATAAAGTATTCTGGTTTGTAACTAATTTTCAGTTTGATTAGGTAGGTTCTTGACCTTAAGAATAGCTATGCACTATTTCGTCCCAGATATTTCTGAACTGAAAGTCTAGCCATTCCCAACAGATGCATTTCTAAAGGATCATGGTCAGGTTTTTGATTAATTTAAGTGTACTTTAGAAGAAGCTCTTGTTAAATGACATTCATCACAATGAGATAAACACATCCTCTTCTTAGACCATTAAAACTGTTTAGTGTGGGTTGAGCCTGAGGTATATAGGCACAGGTAGAGTGGGTGAAAGAGAGGGAGAGAAGTGAATATTACCTTTTGATGAAAAAAAAAAATGAAGAACTTGAATTAAGATTTCCACTACTTATTTGTGAGGAAATAAGTCTGTTGATTACTCCAGTTTTCTGTAATGTTATAATATTCAATCTTAGAAGCTTAGATCTTATGTTTTTTTTTTTTTTCCTTCTTTCAAAACAGAAGCAGCTTTGAACAGTAAAAAGGCAGAAATTCAAAGTTTAAGCTGACATTTTGTTTTATGTCTTTCTCACAAGTCTTCTTTTATCCATTCTGATAAAGCAGTGGAGTTAAATGCTAGACTTGCCCATGATGGATATGACTTTTAATTTTATTTTTGTACTGTTCATACTTAAAATTTATCGATAGGTATTGAAGTATGACTTAACTAAATGATAAATGCCTCTTGGATGAAGTATCTATGTCCACATGTAAATCTCTATGTATAGCAGCACCTTTTTTAACTCCAGGATGTATTAGGGTATATTTAGGAAGATTTTTTCTTCTTTTTAGAGGCAATTCATGATTTGTTTGTTTGAAGACAAAAAGCAAGTATCCCTATAAACAGATGGACTCAGTTTCCACTAATTATATCAAAACATAGCTAAGGATAGAATTAGGACTACAAGCATAATGATTTGAATTTGTATATAGTTAAGTTTTTCAAATGATCGTGATTTTTTTTGTTGTGAAAAAATACCTAGGCTTACTGAAGGCAACTTAAATAGCTACAAATATGTTGAATGTCAATATTAGGTAGTTCTAGGCCTTACTATCTTTTTTAAAGATATAAATCAATATTTTCTTTCAATCACAAATTGCCAAGTTTGAAAAGAAGTTTGTGTATTCCTTCACGTGCATCACTGAAAGATGGATACCGCAGTATCTATGACAAAATTTAAATTTGCCTATTTTGCAGAGTATAGCCAATATTTTTCATATAATGATAATTGTAAAATAGAAAATAAAAATACTATGATAGATAAGAAAAGCTAAAAATTTATACTATCTATTTTATATCACTTTGCATGAAATTTCACAAGGGCCATGATAAGAAATACTTTTTCACAAAGAACATGGAAACACACACAAAAAAAGAGAACAAATAATAGTAATGTTTGAGGAAAACCCAGATCTCCAAGCCCCACCCTAGAATACAACTCTTCAAAAGACAGGCCAGATGATAGGATAAATCTCACCAAAGTGAGAACTTAAAGAGGACGAACGGCTACGTATTTGTTCATCCTAAAATGTTTCTTAATATTGAATAAACTTGGACACTTTTTCTGGAGTATTATTATGAACTTTTTGGATGCCTACCTTATGACAAGATGAATTATGCTCTGGACTCCACTGACTATCTCAAACAGATTTCTAGGAAGACCAGCATGAATAGTTCAGATATATACATCTACAGTCTATACTTAGTAAGACAAATCCCAACTTTTGATGTTGAACTCATTAAATGATGTGTCAAGTATTTTCTGTCTTCACTCTTTTTCACTAAAAAACTGAATTAAAGCCATTGTAAGAGGTGTCTTTTTTTCTCTGAAAGCTTTCTTTTTCTGTGTTTCCTGTTCTTTCAGTTTTACTAGAAAATTCATAGCATAAGATCTTTCAGTAATGAATTGATACATTTTTTCTTCAGAATCATTTATGACAATTATTCTAGCTTGCATTATTTTTCCTAGATATGTTTAATAAATTAATTTGATTATTATTGTTGTTTACTTCTCTTTTTATATGCTTTGTTCCCCTGCTGGATTTCAAGGTATGCAAATATTAGCCTAAAATCTCTCTACACACCATGAAACTAATATCCTGTGATGGAATACTAATTTAATTGAACTTACTTGGAAGTGGATGTTGAGCTGTCATTCCAAGCAAAGTTTCAATAAATCTTGTCTAAATACTGTGCAGTTCCTTAAAGAATAGAGTCTTTGCAAGCACAGGAGCTTCTTCATTAATTTATTTTGATGGGTTTAGACATCACAAGAGAACTCTTCATATCAAGCACTTGTTCTTTTTCAAACTTAAATTGTCATGCTGGAATAGAAAAAAAAAAAAAAAAAAAGACTATTATGTTTTTCAGTTACCAAGAATTTGTGCATTGTAAATGGACAATGTATACCTGGTACTGTACTAGCTGGCTTAAGTTTGCATCCAAGAACTAATTATAGTACCCATTACATGTGACTAGGCCTTTGCAATCCATTTATTCAAAACAAACAAACAAACAAAAAACATAATAATAATAATAATAATAAAACTAGGCTCACTCCATTTATTTGACAGAAGCACAATTCTTCTATTGAGAAAATAGACTAAAAGACTCTCTAAGAAGAGTTTGTACAACAATAAAGATTCAAATCCTATCTTGGTTTGGTTTTCTGGGACTGACTGGCTGGCTTTCTCATCAAAGTATGACTGGCTGATTGCACAGCTATTCATGAGTTTTGGAAAGGTCAACAAGAGACATCTGTAACATATTTGTAACTGAACTTCAGCTTGAAAGGAGAATTTAAGTGGTGGAACTGAAGATAAGGAGGGGCAACAGAATATAAATTGGAAAGAAACTTTGGAAGACTTCTGAAGAGTTCCTTCAGTAGGATGGCAAAAGGATTTGAATGTAAGGTATATACAAGGAGTCATTTCTAAATTATTCAAACAAAATCAAGCCTATGAAAAAAGGTATTGAGTTATCCAAACTTTCTACAGTAGCAGCCATGAATTGTCACTCTTAATTGCATCTATAACTACATTTTTTTCATATTCTATGATATTATCTGAAATAGAGAATATTATAAATATGAGAGACTTCACTCCCAAACAATAACACTTTTTCAAAATACTCTGAAAGGCCACCACGCTGAACCTGAAGCCCTCTACCTTCCACTTTGCACAGTATCCAGACTAGAGGAAGTTTTGAGAGAGACAGGGATAGCTGACAGGTACTATTCTTGGATAAAAAGACATCCTTATGTTTATAGTGATCCTCTAACAACCAGGCAAACATGCAATGAAATAATTAATTTTGGGAGTTGTTTGAGTTTTTCCCCAGAGAAATATAGAATATGTGAGACAGAAGCAGCCCCTTGAGAAAGCCTGAGTAGCAGAAAGGAGGAAATTAAAAACAAACCCAGGAAAAAAATGTATGTATAAATATCACTATCACATAAAGATGATATGCTTTAGTATTACACTTATGCAAAACTGCAATTTTCATGCTGACTGGAATTTAATCTTTAGTTTCAAGACAACGTGAAGAAGACTTTCAATATCTCCTGCAAAAACTGAATTGCAAACCGTTTATCCTCAGTTCATCTGCTATATGAGTCAGCCCTGACAGTATTTGAATCTGTGATCAAAGAGGGCACAGAAACCAAAGTCATTAATGGTATAACTAAAATAAATACAAGGGAAAAGATGAAATTCTCAAAAAAGTAAATTATTGAAAAAAAAGCAGAATGTAAAGTAATGCTTACTGTCTTTAAATATTCTAGTACCCCACAAAGACTCTGTTTGACCTATGAAAGACTTCTTTCTGCAAGCACAGTAATGTTGATGGTCTGAATGGTCATGTTTACATTTATTCTTATTGTATCTTTCCTCAGATGTTTTAAGGTGAAAAATATATTTATATAAAAAGTTTTACAAACACTGTATTTAATATAACAATATATTCTTTTATTTTACACTAAGGGTTGCATGTGTACTTCATATTTTATATATATATATCATATATATATATATATGATCTGGATGACTTTAGTGGAACACAGATTTCAAATACTGATATACTTCTCATCAGTACACTGAAAATTGTCACTACTATACATTGATATGAAGAGCTAAACTTTTGCAGGATATGCACATATCTGACATGTGACTGCAAATCAGAGATTTCCATGTGTATCTAAGCTATAGTGAAAAGGCATGCTGCTGTATATCCCATAGACCTTTTCACTTTTCAGATGAGCACTGTCTACTTGTTAGAGTTGAGGTATTTTTTTGTTTCTAGTGAATCCAGCACAATGATAATTTTCTGTGTATTTGAAAAGATAAAATTAAAAAGCATCATTTAATCAATTGATTAATCAATTGATCAATTAATGATTTTACCCAAAGTCAAATTACTGTGAGTGATGCAATACTCTGCTGTTTCAGTAGAGATCCCAGGTCATTTTAATTAAATAAATTTGTGAAACTTTTCCTTTTGTATCCTTTAAAATTGTCATCAGTTCCACAATTAGTCTTCTCATGTGATGGTTTTCTTCATTATAAGGTAGCCAAATATTTCATAGATCTAACAGATTGTGATATTCATAGATCTTAATATGATATTGGGATTTCTGTTTTTCACATCATTATGATTTTTCCATGTGTGTTCAGCTTATGATCCACAATAATTCAGCAACATTTTATTTCAGTGTATTATGTTTCTTTCTACCAAAAATCATACTATGTTTTTCATAAAGATTTTCTCAGCAATATTTGGTCTGCAGAATTAGGACTTATGTGTTGTACTGTCACTGAAGTTATTAGTGAAATTATTGATTTCACCAGACACAAGAGATACTCATACAAAATTCATCATAACATAAGAACAACTACATCAACGCTTCAGTTAACTCAGAATAGTCAGTAACATATGTCTACAAAAAGAACAAATAAAAGGACAAGTATACAATGCTGCTTCCACAGAACACTGTTTGCAAAAAAAATGGTAACTCAGGAACTTCCTGAACGAGAGATGATGTCTTAGGGTTCAATATCACCCAATAGATTTTTCTCATGGATTTTTCTTTTGTTTTTTGAAACGGTATAAACTGAGACTGGATTGAGATAGCTTTTTCCCACCATCTCCATGTGGATTATTATTCATCTGCTTGTTAGAGGCATTATTACTCATATGCATCTTCTAGTCAGCGATTATATTTGTCTTTATACAGCTCTTCAAGATCAATTAATAAAAAAGGAGAACATAAGAGTGTAGTGTTAAAACATATTTTCAGTTATTGTTCAGGTTAATTCTTTTGCTCTTGACTGATGTCTCTAGGTCAATGGTGGGTAGACACCAAGTTGAAAGTTTCCAAGGTTACTAAGGTTTCTGTCTGCAACACGGAAAAATGAGGATGCATACATTCCAATATTTCTGTCAAATCTGTGATTATAAAAAAATGTTAGAAACCAGACAGAGCCTTTGATAGTCTTTGCAAGCTTGTACATAGGTGTTTGAGACTCAGCTATTCCTGTGTGTATCTTTTACACTCTTGTCACTGTGTGGAGAAGAAAAGACACAAAAATGAAAATTAGGCTGGAATTCTCATCCAAGAACAGAGTTGAAGAGAGAGGCAAAGACAAGGAATCTAGAGAAAAATAACAACCAGCAGGACTTAAAATGAAAAATTTGCCCAGGGAAGATGAGTTTTATTAAAAAATTAAACTCAATTTAAAAACTTGGTAGTTTGAAGAAAATGAGTTTATTTAGTAACTAAATTATTTATACTATATTTAAATTATTAGTGTAACAACAAAGATGACTGTCAATATGGCTGTTTTCCTGAGTATAAAACTAATTTGTTACTTGTTGCGTAGGCTCACTGCATTCAATTAAACTTTTTCCATTTAAACTACAGTTAAACTTTGAATTTCACTGTAGAATTATCCATCTTTAAAGCCACTGGTATGTGCGAAGTGCTTCTGAGTTTCTAAACAGATGCAGAAGGAAAATGAAACATTTTATTAATTCAGTAATATATTAATAAAATTTACGAACAATATTTTCTCAGGGAGAGTATAAATGGTAAACTTAACATGAGGTATATTCTGCAAAAATTAAGTAAAAATAAGTGTGGACTGTGATGGACTTGACCTTAAAATAGACACAAAAAATCACACAGTAGAAGCAATTGTAACATTGATGAATTATTTTAAGAAGTTAAAACAGCTTTGTGTGATTTAAACAATAAATAAATGGTAGATCAGAAAGTAAAAACTGTATTTGGACATTATTCAAAACCTGTTTGCTTTTGTGAAGAAACAGATTTGCAGCATAAATACATGTGATTTACCAAAGGATTTCCGAATAACCTTGCAAAAGACAACATACAGTCCACTGAAGAATTATAGCACCTCTCCAGCTGTTTAATTTAGGATATGATAAATGGCATGCTGCTTGGATTTCCTTACCACGAGAAAGGATGAGATTCAAAAATCAAGCTGAATATCTGGCGTGCTATTTCTGTAATTTCACAGTAGGGTTATCAGAGAATATTCAGTCTAGACTAATTGAGGAAAACTTCAGTGCTGCTGGAAACAACCCAAATATGTAGCTGTGAAGTAATGTTTCATTTCAAAAGAACACAAAACATTTTTTGCCTTCCATTTGAAGTAATCTCTTTAACATCTATACAGAAATGAGATAAAACATTAGAATACTTAGGAGTGATATGTGACAAATTATCCCTATGAAGCTTAAGTCATTTATACAACAAGAACTGCATGAAAGACACTTGAAAATTACAATACTATTCTTTCCCAACAACTGTGCATTGGAAGGAGTGATAAGGAAATGGAGGACATTGGAAAAAAAAATGTCATGGCTGACAGCAAACAAAAATATATTTACATTCCTGGGAATAGTAAATAGATTTTCAGAATCTTTGTTCCCTAATTTTATATCAATATCACCAAATAATAGAATCACAGAATGGTTGAGGTTGGAAGGGACTTCAAGAGATCATCTAGTCCAACCCCCCTGCTCAAGCAGGGACACCTAGAGCACGGGGCACAGGATGGCATCCAGGCGAGTTTTGAAGATCTCCAGAGAAGGAGACTCCACAGCCTCTCTGGGCAGCCTGTTCCTGGGATCTGTCACCCTCACAGGAAAGAAGGTCTTCCTCACATGGAGATGGAACTTCCGATGTTTCAACTTGTGCCCATTACCCCTTGTCCTGTCAGTGGCACCACCAAGAAGAGTTCGGCCCCTTCCTCCCTACATTCTCCCCTCAGGTACTCGTACATGTTGATCAGATCCCCTCTCAGTCTTCTCTTCTCCAGGCTAAACAGGCCCAGCTGGCTTAGTCTTTCCTCATAAGATAGATGCTCCAGTCCCTTAATCATCTTTGTCGCTCTACGCTGGACCCTCTCTAGAAACTCCATGTCCCTGGACATGCACTGGGGAGCCCAGAACTGCACCAGATACTCCAGGTGCCGTCTCACCAGAGCTGAGGAGAGGGGCAGGATCCCCTCCCTCAGCTTGCTGGCAACACTCCTCCTGATGCAGGCCAGGATCCCACTGGCCTTCTTGGCCACCAGGGCACATTGCTGCCTTATGGTTAACTTGTTGCCAACGAGGACTCCCAAATCCCTCTCCACGGAGCTGCTTTCCATCATGTCAATCCCTAATCTGTCCTGGTTCCTGGGGTTATTCTTCCCCAGGTGCAGGACCCTGCGCTTGTCCTTGTAGCTTCCCAGGTCCTCCCTCTTGCCCTTTTTGAAGACTCAAGTGACGTTGGCTTTCTTCAGGTCCTCTGGCACCTCCCCTGCTCTCCATGACCTCTCAAAGATGACGGAGAGTGGCTGAACAATAACCCCTGCCAGTTCCTTCAGCACTCTTGAGTGCATTCCATTTGGGCCCTTAGCTTTATGGGTTTCCAGTTTGCCCAAATAATCTCTAACCCAATCCTCCTTGACCGGCAGAAAGCCTTCCTCTCTCCTGGTTTTCTCTCTTGTGTCATGGCTCTGTAGATCGTTGGGACTGGCTTTAGCAGTAAAGACAGAAGCAAAGATGGGATTTAGCAACTCTGCCTTCTCTGTATCCTCTTTCACGAAGGCACCCTGTTCAGCAGCAGGCCCACATTTTCCCTAGTCTTCCTCTTGCTGCTTATGTATTTGTAGAAGCCCTTCCTGTTGTCCTATACACACATATGTGTCCTATATACACATATAGCAAGAGATGTCAGGGACATCTCTTATTACACATATAGTACATACTATCATTATATGTATATGTATGCAGTAATTGTGATGAAAAAAATTGCGCAGTCTACCGTTGTATTTGTAGTTTGTTAGTGTCAAGAAGTGCACAATCTGAATATAGCATCTGAAGAGCTTCAAAATACAGTTCTCTCAAAGACATAGCCTCTTTCCCAAGGAGGAAAAATATACATGTATATAGCTATACCTGGAGACTCCTTTCTGAGTGTACCTGTTCTGAAAAAGACTGGGCATGCTGTGACTCAAGGACCATGAGAGATACAGAATCACAGAATCACACAGAATGGTTGAGGTTGGAAGGGACCTCTCCACATCTTCTAGTCCATTCACTCCGCTGAAGCTGGGACACAGATTCTGTCTATAATCCAAATCTGTACCTCTAAGTACAAGACATGAGAAAGTCATTGTTTATCTTTCTGGCCTCTGCTGATGCTTTTTGAACATGTAGGAAGTGACTACAAGCTCTGAACATTAGGATAAAGGAGATAAAACATGAAATGGAATCTTTTAATCCAAGGATAATAGATAGTCACCTTTTGCAGGGGAACATATGGCTCAAATACTATTTGCAGAATCATTTTACTTTGAGATTATCAATAGGTTAGGCAGCTAATAGGCGGGGTAGGGCCCATCTGACAAGTGAGAGATACCAACTTGTGAGCTTGGAAATGATGACTTTAAACCATATAAGTTGGGGTAGATAACAAAAGACCATAGGACAAAGGTCTGACTTGTAAAAAGGAATAATGTAAGTTTGAAAATTCATGTGATATATAAGAAGAGAGAATTAATATTTTACTGAATATGGTACAAGTAAATATTCCAATACGAGGATGATGAAGAATAAAGGGGAAAATATGAAAAAAGTCTGACACACTGACTTCATTGGCCAAATCATTAGACTGGAATAGTGTTACAGAGGAGCACAGTTTGTACATACAGCTCAAACAGTATAAAAGAACAAGCTATTATACCATACCACCAGGAAAGTAGACACTTTCTCTGGAGATGAAAGGCAGATTTGCTGAAACCATATGTGAAAACAGAAGTGGAAAATGAGAATTTAAAAGAAAATAAAAGTTTTATTATGCTTCATAATGGAATATTTAAAAAGTTGTATTTATAATCCTAAATTAATGATTTCAGCATGATTTTTACCATAAAAATTGAAATAGTGCAAAAAAAAAAAAAAAAATGGAAAGGAGAAACAATCATCCTAATCACATTAATTAGAAGAAACTACTAAAGAACTTATCAGTACACAAATGATGAGAAACAGCCAGAATGGATTTGTCAAGACCTGAAGATGTCACTATTGAATCTGATTGAATGACACTCTTATTTACCTAGGGAAATTAGGGACTTCATTGATGTGATGAATCTCAGGTTTTGGTTTGGTGAGATTTGATGCAATCCATGACAAATCTGGGGGAGAAAAAAAGAGGAAAAAAAAAAAAAAAACCAAGAAAATGAAACATATTCCTAAAGAAAGTACTCTATGATGAATGCAAAAGTATTTAAAATATGGAATTCTTTTAAACTGAGAAATCAAATTGTTATGTACTTCAAAAAGTCTGTATTTTTAGTCTGGTATTACTCAATGTATTCAAAAATATTTAGATGATGAAAGAAAGCACACTTAAACTTGCAGATGGTAATAAATACAAATTCTAACATGATGAAATAGACATAAATTGAAGAAACAGTTTGACACTTGTAAAATGAATCAGAATAGAGACATATTGTTTGGGATTTAGTTAAAAGTCAGATATTTTCATGAGTTATCTAAATGGGAAATAGATGTTCAAGCTCCCATAATGTCAGTAGGTATCAGTGGATATCTACGAGTTTTAATGTTCATTTACAGACAAGAGCAATAAATTTGCAAATGCAACTAGACTGCATTTCAATTAACTAAATATAGATGTCCAGTGTTACTGGAGATCCATAGATTATGCAAGACAGGAAATGTGACACAGGATGTACAGGAGACACATGCTCTTCTGAAAGGGGAGATGAAAGGCTGGTGGGATACCAGAAAACATCTCAAATGACATTAGACACTCATTTCTAAGTAGCTAGAATGAACTGCAGCATTTGTTCAGCTGAAGAAATGTTGAAGCTCACTCTATATCACAGGGAGGCACCTAATTCAGTCAAACTAAATCCCATCTTCTTCACACTTAGGAAAAACCAAAAGTACAATATAAAATTGAGAGTAACAATCCATGTATTAGCATTACAGAAAAGCATTCACTAGTGTTTGTGAATTACACACTAGTGGTTGTGAGGAAATGAGCTAACAAATGAGAGGCTATTTAAAACAGACAAATCTCATTCTAGTATATATTAAAAGTAATGTCATGATGAAATCTGGGAGCAAATTTTTCTACTCATGACATTGGTGTAGTGGCTGTTGGAACATCTTGTTCAGCTTGACTACACCTTTTCAGAATGATCTGCTCAAAACTAGAAAGAATCCGTATAAGACCATCAATAATGATTGTCTCTGAAGAAGAAAAGAGACGAGAGAAAAAAAAATATGATGAAATTTTCCTTCTCTATAAAACTGTGTTCCATTAAAGAGAAAAATGATCAACGTGCCAAGTATAGAACAAGTTTGCAGAAATTTACACTAAAATGTGGGACACACCTTTTAAATTCTAAGGATTTTTAGGAAACAGGAGGCTTAAGAAAAAGGAACTTATCTCTATTATTAAACATTTTTAAACATATATTAGAGAAACGTATGTCAGTTGCATTCTAGGTATACCTACTCCTCCATCTTTTTGAGGTCCCGGCCAGTCAGGGTTCCACTAATGCATCTGTTTTGGGACAGACACAGTAGCCACCTGTATAAGGATTACATGACAAAAACCCAGCTGGTTTCAAGATGAAATGTAGTTCCTTTAGTATTAAGAAAATTAAGAAATTTTAAAGAATTTTCTTAATTAAGAAAGTAAGAAAAGGGTTTGAAGAGTCTAAAGTATTCTCTATCTATATTCAAACTGAATATCTTTGCTAAGAAGTGCTAGAGATTATTCTTCGAAGAAAAGGAGGACTAAACTGTAACCGTTCAGAAACTAGTAATTTAAAAAAAAAATTTGTGATCACAGTTTAAAGCAGAATTCATGTGCAGTATCTTTGCATTACCATCTGATACTCCAAATACTTGCACTTTCTGTTGACTTAAATGAGATTATTGTGATTACTGGGATTGTAAAAAGATGATATTTTATGGAGTTTTCCAGCACATTTCTAAATTTTTGAAACTCTTACCAAATAAAGGCTCTTTCTTTTTTTTTCAATGAAATACATCTCTGCTTGAAATTAAGGGTTCCTAGCACTTAATGCACACAGTAACACTAAATATTATATATATGATCTATTATATGATCCATATGATAGAATCATAGAATGCTTAAGGTTGGAAAGAACCTCCAGAGATCATCTAGTCCAACTCCCCCTGCACACGCATGGTCACCTACAGCATGTGGC
>VZSV01000040.1:4449882-4460215 GCA_013398735.1 Nothocercus julius
AAAAAAAAAAAAAAAAAAAAAAAAAACTGTTTGTTGTCCTCCAACTGTACTGGATTTCCAAAGCATCATTCATACCAATTCTTTTCTTTGTTTTATATGGATTAGGCTTCATCATTCAAGTGCTGAATTATGTATTCAAGTGAATAATAACAACAGTATTTTTGTGTGGTATTTGAAGAGCCTTCTAGACTACATTACATTTAGACAGCTGCTCACCCAGCCAAAACACCTGTCTACTTCTGGGATTTTTCTCCTCTTGATAATGCAACTGTGTCATCTGTTTCAATACTATGCACTCCACTGCTCTTTCTATTCCATCACATCACATCTGAACCACAGCAATATAAAACTAACAATACTAGTTTGCACTTCTAGTGTATCTTACAGCACAAAGGATCACAAAGATGGGGTACAGAGTCCTGCCATCCCAGTTGCTGTCTGGATATATCTAAAGAGCTTTTGGGACCTGCTGAAATAATTATGGTGGTGTCCCAGGCCAAAGAGAAAAATGCAGTACCTACCCTTTGTATGTGATATATCTCTATATGTATCTGACGTCTATCAGGAACAATCACTATTGAAAGTTATCACTTCAGCCATTCACATATTTTACCCTGGAGACATCAACTTGACTCACTGTGAACACAGATCATCCAGAAGCAAACAAGTGCAAGTGTCGTTTCCACAGCCAAGAGCGAAGTTGTAGTAGAAAGTTACAGTTGATAATTAACTCTTCTGAAGGCTAGAAAGATTGCAGAATTAGCTCTCCCAGGAAGGGAGACAGAAACAGCTCTCCCCAGGAAGTGAGGACCATCACAAACCTGCTCAAAGTCCAACCGATCTTATCTTCTCTAGCAGAAATATATAAATGATTACACAAATGTGAGAGTGTGTATATAGCAAAATATTGAGAAATATTTCTACTACTGAGGAATAAAATGCACATTTCAGAAAAGTTCATAAGCAAGACAGGTATGACAAAATAATCTATATAGAATAGACTAGAATAAGTTAAGACAGCGTATTTTATTTCTAGTTCTCTCTATAATGCCTAGAACTGACTATCCCAGACAGTCCTCATATCTCACCTTTAGTTTCACCTCTTAGTTACTGTCTCAAGCAAGTGACAAGAACATATTCATAATCTGACTTAATCCTGCTAAACATCTCTTACTTAAAAATTAGCGGTTGCTATCTCTTATTAAATAGTTATTCAGTTTTAATATGTAAGTGGATTTTTGCACTATCAGGAAATACTGCACAGTAGTTAAAATTGGGACATTAAAACCACAGCAGTGATGTAGGCATCATTTTAGTAATGACTCATACCATCACGCTGATGTCCTGACCTTGCAGTACTGCCTTAGATCAAGTCTGGCATTATGATACCAATGTCACTGATAACTCTAATGTTAACAGCCCTCTTGAGACCAATTGAGGCAGCTTGAGATGATCTCAGAGTATTCAACAACTAGATCTTGAGTAGGATTTGATTCATGAGGAGGATACTTCCGACAGCCAAGCACTCTCCTCCAAAGTGAGCTCTAAGGCTCAGAGGTGGATGAAGAGTGAAAAAAGATAGCTAAAGACAGGAAAGCTTGAGCCTTCTTTGTATGACACCTGGCCTGATAAATGTTCATTAATGTTATAGGCCCCATAGAGCAGTCATTCAAAACTCACAATTCTCCAATCTTTTCTTAAAGGTTAAAGTAACTTTTGCAGCTGTGTGTTAAGAGGTACCATTTAGGGTATATATGATACTGATAGAGAGCCAGAAGATAAGGGGGTTTAGCCTTTTTTGCATATAGCTTGAGGCCTTAAACAAAATCAAGGCTTCATATTCTTATAGAATTCTATGTCTGGGAGGACTCTTAGGAGTTTTGAAGACAGTGATGTCTTGGCCACCCATTTGGCTAAGTAGCACTAATAAACTCTTGCTGTCTGTTACATATTTAATGACATATATAAAGTGATGTCAATATTGTTATTTTTAATTAATGATCTAAGTCTGATTTGCCTTGCTACTGGGAAATAAAAAGTCTTAAATATTACCATATATTTGGAAATATGGAAATATATTAAAAAGGAATAGACTTTTTATACTCTACATTACATATATTTTATATATATTTATATCTAAAGGACTGCCCTGGAAAACATACAAAGACATAAAAAGGGTGATATACTGAAGATGCACATGTATGCATCATTATTTTTTCAATACACCAATGCCTCATAAACAAGTACTGTGAGTGCACCACAGTAGGAGAGTAATGTGATCACAAGGCCTTACCACTCTTAAATTTTTTAAGAGAGTTAACGTATACATTCTAGGAAGAAATCTTGTGAGAGAAAACAAGGAAAGAAAAATAACTTCTTATTTTCTCTTCACACCTATTCAGTCAGTTGAAAACCAAACTTAAATTAAACACAGTAAATATGCTCCTAGTATATGCCATAACTAATTGAAGGTCCAGTCTTGAAGAGGATGTCTCCTGAGGATCAAGTGTTCCAGTTGCTATATTACTGTCCTTTTCAAAGCACATTGTTGATTAGATGAGAGTGACTAAGCAAACATTTAATCCATCTGTTTACATTGTTGATTGTGACAATTAACAGAGACCCTCAAAGAATCTGCAGTAATTATTGACCTGGCTCTTCTTACTATGAAGTTTCAATACTATTGACTGAGATAATGAGTGAAATCACATGTGTATAAGGCTTAAAAGGTACCTCCTGGAGCTGGCTGATGCTCCAAAAGATGCCTGTGTAACAAAACAAAGCCAATAAGTGTAACTCCCCTAAATTGATCAAAGTTTCCCAGATGTTTCAAATCAGCTGAATGTCAAGGTGTCTCCATGGTACTTCTTTAGCATTCTATTGGCACAAACAGAAGAGGCTTGGGGACTTACT
The DNA here is from genome assembly GCA_013398735.1 of Nothocercus julius. Lineage (NCBI taxonomy): Eukaryota > Metazoa > Chordata > Aves > Tinamiformes > Tinamidae > Nothocercus > Nothocercus julius. The sequence goes on from VZSV01000040.1 coordinate 4,452,796, forward strand.
CAGATTAGCCAAGAATTGCAAACAATAGTGCCTCCTTGCTTTATACTGTGCCCTTTTTCAGAGATTAGTGTGCTGCACAAATAGTCAAGCAAATCAACAATACTCAGTCCTTTGCAACAGTTTTTAAGAGACCAAATGGGAGGAGTTGAACTACTACAGCATATTCAGAGCGAAAAGTTGAATAAAAGGAAATAAAATGGTATTTTGCACTAGAGGTTACTTCATGTCCATTGATGCCATATTGAGCCATATTGCACCTCGTTTTCATCTGTATCAGGCATAGAATATTCACAGTTGTACAGCAACTGCATATTAACTACAGTGAAAGAATGTGAATACCTGACTGATTGACACCTCATATAACCACCATAAGTCAGGTTCTTTTTTTTTCTGAATCATTAAGGTTATAAAGAAGATGATACACTCCAAAATAGTTGCTGTAATAGTTGCTGATTTGGGACATTGGAAATATATATGTATATGCTTACTACATGTACAATCAACTACCACTATAAAAAATGTCCATAAAATATAAAGTTTTATTTCTAGGACATTTGAAAAGGTGCTTTTGTGACAACAAAAATATTTGTGCTGAAGTTTCTCTGTTATGTCCAAGTATTCTCATACACTAATTTTCTTCAAATGGAAGAAGTTTTAACTTTAATGGGGAAAGTATGCTAAAACGGCAATCCAGTTCTGTTATTTCTTTTTAGGCAGTATAGCTTTAAATACTTCCACAGAAGGACTGTTCTGATAGGAATTTCAAGCAGAGCGATCCTAGAATGATTTTTGTTTTGTTTAGTTTTTCTTTGTTTTTTTATTCTTAATCAAATACAGAAGTACATATATTGAAAGCAGTTGTTTGACGTTGTAAGTTTAGAGCAGAAAGACATGTTCTGGATGGTCTGTTATTTGAAATTCATAGATAGATCTTGTAACTGGAATAATTAGGGCACGGCATTTAAAACTCCAAACATTTGAATTCATCACTTTTGTTCTTTTTTCATTGATTTACTACTTTTACAACTGAAAAGCACAGTTTCTCGATGTGCATAGCTTTTTACAGAGCTTCAATATTTTTCCTTTTAAAAATTGAGAGGCTTTGTTCTTTGATTTTGTTTTATGCACTATAATGAAAGCACAGTTGACAGGTAATGCCACTGTGACATGATTTCTCTTCTTATCTCAGGTGAACGCTAGGATTGATTATTCATGTCATTGTAGCCCCAACATAATAAGCTCAACCACAAGGAGCTCAAACCATGATGCACAGAAGACCGAGTCTCAAGAAAAACATCAAAGCAGAAATCAGAGATCTAAAATAATCTTTGAGGAGCATGGATGAGCAGGGTTTTTTTTTAATTGTTTTTGTTTTGTTTATCCTTTGCAAATTGACTCCTCCAAATTTAGCCAGAAACTTCTCAATAATAGAGCTGAATACTTGACTATATTGAAAAATTTAGGCTAAGTCTCAGTATTTCTTCTATTATAACAATTAGAAGACAGCTTATCTCTCTTTTTGCCTATGTACAACTTGCTGTCAAACAGTTGGTCAAGCACTTAACCTGCAGAGACATTGCTAAAATTTCTTACACATCCTGTATATCCTGATTTCACATAAAAAAAAAATGATTTAGTCAAGTCGAGCTTTTAAAACTCAAGACCTGTTGAATTCTGAGTAACTTCTAAAATAAAACTTCATAAACTTCCTATTTACAAATGTTTAGCCGTGAAAATGGAAAATTCCATTGTTCAGAAATCACTAGGTAGTGATTTTTAGTGAGTATCTAAAACCACTCTTTTTTAGATATTAAATAACAGCTAGTAATCAACAACCTTAAAATTACAAAAAAAAAAGAAGTTCAAAAACATGTAAGCCATCTGCTACATAAACTTAGCTAGGAACAGTAAATTAATTTCTAAAGTGCCTGACTTTGTCATAGGTATCTGAGGGTCTTCCTTAACAAAAAAGAAAATTATGTAAAAAAATGTCAAAAGGTACCAGCTCTGTTATTTCGGGGCTTGACTGGGACTTTTTCGTCAAAAAGGATGAATGAATGAAAGATCTCCAGCTCTTGTAATCTTCTGACAGGTGAAGTTTTCTCCTTTTCTTGGAATCTCTCTGAAATTTGAAGAGAAATAGATATTTTGGGGCGAACTTCATATGAACCATTTTTGTTTTCTTACATTTAGATTAAGGGATATTTGCCTTAAAATAATTATTTTTATACACTAGTCAACTCAGTTTTAGATTGAGAATATCTACATTTAAGTAAGATAAATCCCACCTGATGTTTTAGTTCAAGTCTGACTAGTGTTTTACAGGACTAAAGGATTTCACTGTAAGCCATATATAATGTTGTTATGTTTACTGAGATCCATAGAGCTTTCTGAGATCTGCAGTAGCAGGATGATATTGACTTCAGAGCAGCATGAGATAAAATCATTCTCAGTACTTTTTTGAAGATTTCTAGATTTTATTTGGTTTTTATTTCTACAGGTGATGATCACTGCCTAAGAAAACTTGTACCTTGACTTGTACCTAATGAACATATTGTATGTTTTTTCACACATTTTCTATAGCTGGTCAAGATAATTTTGAGTTCTAGTCCTGTCTTCTAAACTATTTGGAGTTATTCCCAGCTTCAGTGTCATCTGCATATTTAGTAAGCACAGTCTCTATATATTATTATGCAGGTAATATTTAATGGCAATATTTTAAAATAGCATGCCTAGAAAGGATGAGTGCAGAACTTCACTTAATACAGCCTTCCATTTTAACACTGGAAGGTTGATATTCATCCCCTGGAATATCTATTTTCTGTCTATTTTAAAAGTGAAAAATAAATTGTGTTCTGGAGCTACTCCATGATATTTTTGTCAAATAGTCTAGAGTAGCATTTATTGAACTATCATTGATGGTCTGCTGGTGATCTGAAAGATATGCAAAGGAGACCTGAAAAACAATAACAATATAAAATGATTTACCTGAAATCACATAAGAAATCAAGCAAAGCTAAGGTAAAATATTGATTAAAAAAATGAAGATTCAAAATGAATCATAATTTTTATCTGCATGTATCAAAAAATCATAATGAAAGCCTTACACAAGATAGTCTGGAGATATTTCATAAAGATTAGGTGGTCGCTCACAAAAAATAGTTAAGCGCTGCTCTAGAAGCTGGCTCTATGTCTATATATCTGATCTTTACACTTATAGTAGAAACTGATGTTTGCCAAGACAGTTTGCTATTCAGAAAAGAATTCCAGAGATGGCAGTAAGTTTATGGCTAGTTTGAACTACCATTTTCCCTCTAGAATTCTGAAATGAAACTTTTCTTACATAAATACTAAGGACAGATTCCCTTTCTGTATTTGAACACAGTAATATTTGTTTAACTAATGCACAATATCTAGAAGCAGCTATGATGAAAAATTGCTCTTTAACACTCAGATGTTAAAATGAATAAGTTAGAGTATGAATGCAATGCAGTCAGAGCAGGAAGTAAGGTATACTGTAAAAAACAGGTAACAGCACCATGGTAGCTGTGAAGATAACGCTTCTATTACAGTAGACATATTCTTTCAGTTTTCTGCTATCATAACAGTTTTTAATGCCTAAGTTTCACCATACTGTTAGAACAGCTACATAACACTGTAAACATATTTCATATTTCATTTTTAAAAATTCTTTGTTAGGATCTGTATCTCAGCTTTAGTGGGCAATTTTGCATAGTAGTACTCTAGGGTTACTGATTTACCCACAGAAGTCCATGGTTTATTTTTAGCATGAAGCTCCATAGCCTTTATTTTCGGTTGTTGTAGACATGCTAGGGACGGATTCAGTTTTAGTGTCATCTTCTCATACACCTTCATCCCTTCCCAGGTATATTTCCAATAAAAAACAGCTTAAACTTGTTTTGCCTAGCTTTAGCCCAGAAGCTATGGCTTTCTTAAGAACTGCCTGGTGCCTCCAGCAATGTTTTTTTTTATTTTTACTGCTCAGATCAAAATATCATCTGTGCTGAAATTGCTTATCTACACAATAAAAGAAATCCATTATATTTCCCAGTGATATACAAGTTCTGAACAATGCAAACAGCAGCCCAAGCAGCCTACTTCCCAAGAAACTATGCAGCGTGCATAAATATGAGCTGGGGTTTTTATGGTCTTATGCCAGGACCCGGATGCTGAGTGAAATTAGAAAATAACTTGACATCAGTCATCTCTTAAAAAATGTTTGTTTGTAGCTCACTGTTAATTTCCAGGTATTTGCTTCTTTGAGTTTATATATAAGCGTAAGTATCTTGTTTTGTCTTCATTTCACCATGATTTGGCATTTTTCCCTCTGGCATGGTGTGTGTAAAAGGTATGAAATAATTGTGCTTTTTATCTTCAATCTTTGATACCTAGATTAAAAAAAAAAGAAAAAAAGAAAAAAAAAACTCTTTTAGAGCTTCTTTAATATCTTCATCTCTGCTCTCTCAGAGTTTACACAAAAGCATACTTGCTTTTTTCTTCATTTTTAATGTTGAAGTGATTGACTATATATAGGCCATTTATTTGTAGTTGCTGACGGAAATTAAAAATTGCATGTTCTCCAATATATTTACACATATAATTATCTCACATACTTATATCTGTGGACAAAAATATCAACATAAGACCCAAATAATCATCCTGTCTCATTTCCCTTATTTACCGATTTCTCTACAGTACTAATGTCACTATTTTTGGCATCATATTTCCTTTTGTATCAATCTGAAGTTAGTACTTTGCATTCCTGTCATTTCTTCATTGCTACAATATTCTCTCTAATGTCTTATGGATAATTCTTCTCAACCAGTGGTACTTTCATGCACTTTGTCAGAAATGCACGTTCTGTTCTGACATTTGCAATCTCTTATATTCACGAGCATTTCCTCTGACTTTTTCCAAGAGTTAAGAGCTGCTGTCCTCCATCATGCAGTTTTAGAAGGACTCTAGCTTTGAATTTCCCAGCCCTTTCTGTCTCAAGATCATTCTTTTTAGTGCATTCTCCGACTATGAAAGAATCTTTTTCATTTTTTATCACCTCCAGTCCTCTTCAGATAACTTTCTTTGCTTAACAAATTCTGCTTGTTCTGTAAAGAGATAATTTAGCTGCCTCCAATTTGTTTTCACCCAGATTTTTTAATCTTTTTTTTTTTTTAGTTATTATTACTGTTTCATAATAGGAGATTCCAATTACTTTCCCAGATTACAAGATCTCATCCATAGGTGCAGTACATATTCCTGTATTAAAAACAGTAATACTTCAGAAGTAACAGCTTCAGAAATCAGGCTAAGTCTTAATGTCTACTTCTCTGCTGTCAACTTTTCCTTAAATATTTTAAGTGAAGTCTCAATCTTCTCCCACATTTCCAAGTACTTTTAGGTCTAATGAATTTTTTTTTCATGGCTCCAGTCTCCTTTTGCAGTTCTTATTTCACCTTTTTCTTGGTATCATGTATTGCTCTCAATAATTACTCAAAAGTAAGGTACCTAAGAAAGGTGGAGTGCCTTGAGCCACAGCAGATTTCTAACTGCTTGACACTGTGCAGCATGGGCCATTGCATAATACAATATCCAGGGATAACTGATATAGGGCAAAATATGTTTGCGTAGCATCCTATTTTATGTAGCTATTTTACATACTACCTCACCAAAATATAAAGTATTTGATCAGGGTGGGGTGGGGTGAGTGGGGAAAGAAGAGGTGGGCAATTCAGTCTGTCTTAACATAATGGCCAAAGTTCTCTGTTAAATCAAGATTTGGTAAAATGGTCAATCCTAAAGACAAGCACAAACACATAAATAACTTTCTACTGTCATTAGTGGGAAACCATAGGAAATTCCCGCCTCAGGACTCTTGCAACCAGTGTACCTCACCTGCGTTAGTGAGAGAGTCGAGAATACATTATTGTGTTCTACATAATAATGTCTGAGCTTTGCTGTAAGGAGCTTGTTTTGGTGGAGTCTAAGAGTCATTTCTATAAAGACAAGGTTGTGCTGCAATCACAAGTACATGCAGTACTGCTCTTCTCTCTAGTTAATACCAAGGCAAAGTAAATCCAGCACACCAGCATCATAAGACCAACCAGGGAAGATGGAGAGAGCCTGATGAACAGAACATACAGTCACAAAGCAGAAAGATTGACAGTTTCAAATTTGATCTTAAAACTGTCCTTTTTTTTTTTTTTTTAAGACTAATTATAGTTCAAAATTTAACTTAACTATTGGAAAAAAAAATGTACTCAGCAGAAAACACATTCTAAGCATTTGTAGTACATAAAGTATTTTCAGAATAATAAAAATTATTTTAGCATGCATGCCAAAACATCTAAACCTAATACCTAAACAGATACCTAAACAGATATATAATGAACTTAGGTATTTAATCTGTTAGACACTTCGCTAAGGTAGACACATTATATTTCTCTTTGTAATTTAAGTGACTTTTAGGAAGACCAGGTGCTATCTCTTTAATTTACTGCTTTCTTCAGATAAATTGTTCTTTTCTTTTTTTTTTTTTTTTTTTTTTTTTAAACACCAGCCTTACAAACATCCTGTAGTAATGAATCCATCCATTTTATGGTAAAGAGTTTCTTTTCATAAGTTTTGAAATACCTTTTAATTTCACAGAATGTTATCATTATTTTTGTATTTGAGATAGACATCAGGTTTTTACAACTTTGCCATTCATTAGTTTAATCTCTCTTTAAAGGAAATTTTTTTCATGATCATGATCATTCTTATCATCATACTTCATTGCATTTAGTGCATATTGTACTCTCCAATCTTCTCTTATATGGCATGTTTTATGAAAGTCACAGCACAGTTTTGCTGCAGGAGTAAATTACTACTATTCCAGTGTGCATTGGCTAGAGCTCTCCAGTACATAAGTAGTCTCTTAATGTATGTAAAACTTTATCTTTGGACATAAGAGTCCGTATAATCTATATGCACATATATATAGGTATTGTTGCAGTTTGAAAGCCGTGGGGGCAGGGGAGGGAAGGAGATATCAAAGACTGTGTTAGCTATACGCTCTGGCAGTATTGGATTCACGGTCTGTTGACCGTAGGTCCGATCGCCTTCCTAGGAGCGAATCGAGTTCCCAAATAGTGCGATCAGCTCTAACCTTGACTCTGGCAGTATCGGATTCACAAACGGTCTGCCCACTGTAGGTCCGATCGCCCCCTCAAACAAGTAGTCGAGTTCACAAACAGCATGATTTATTCCAATGCAAAATTCACAAAGCAGGTCTCCGATGTCAGTACAGAAAATTCTCTACTGCAGCGTGGGGTTTTTAGCCAGCTCTGATGTACAAATGTGCAATCATCACTCACCCCAGGAGATGGGAGAGGGCTCTCCGTCTCGAGGAATCTCCTCAGGCAGC
>VZSV01000040.1:4465294-4479812 GCA_013398735.1 Nothocercus julius
CTCGAGACGGAGAGCCCTCTCCCATCTCCTGGGGTGAGTGGTGATTGCACATTCGTACATCAGAGCTGGCTAAAAATCCCACGCTGTAGTAGAGAATTTCCTGTACCAACATCAGAAGCCTGCTTTGTAAATGTTGCATTTAAAAAAATCATGCTGTTTGTGAACTCGACTACATGTTTGAGGGGTGTTCGGACCAACGGTCCACAGACTGCTCGTGAATCCGATACTGCCAGCGTTGGGCATATAGCTAACACAGTATTTGATACTGCAGTTTGAAAGCCATGGGGAGGCAAAGAAAGGACAAACTACAACATCAGCTACTGAAAGGACAGATATTATACCATACAGACCAATACATATTTTTATTTCAACCTTTCAATGAGATTCTGAATTAAATGAGCTGAATGCCCTAATGCTGGCCAAAAGCCTGTGCAGGCCTAAAATAAGTGACGTATTTCCCCATGCCTATAGTATCACAGTGGACACAGTGGATCGAGGGAGACAGGTTCTTTATTCAGTGAAGGGAGTTAGGCACCTTTAAAAAATTAGTCTATAAGCTTACATGATGTTCCCACCTAGAGCTAGAGTTGTAAAGACAAAGTTGGTGATGTCTCAGAATTATTCCTAGATGCTGTTTAGTTAAGCCCACAGAATGCCTTTCTTAGGATATATGAAGATCACGATTCAAAAGAGCAAGCTGATGATATGTTTCCTTGCTGGAACATTAGAGCCCACCAAAAATTACATTTTGAATCTTGCAAGGAGTGAAAAGAGTGGAAGGTAAATGCCACACAGCCATAATGTCCCTTTCTATAGAAAATAATACTTTCAGAGACAGATTCTATATGACACTAAGACAGCTGTTAAAAACTTGAGTACATCAGAATCCTTTAAATGGAACATTTATTGCGCTCTTGTTTGCTCATAAGGGAATAACCTAAGGAGGTTTATAACTTAGGTTTATAATGTAGAATTTGCCTTTTTCAGCTTCTTTCTGTATAAAAGTATCTGAAATTAATGAACTTAAAGAAACTGAAAGAGAATAAGGCATCTCCTAATGCAAAGTTTATAAAGTTTATAATGTTGTTTGGTTGTAGAAAAAACTTTCCAAAATGCTGTGCTCTAAGAAATTAAAATAATAGGTTTTCGTTCTTACCAGTTCTACTGTTACTGGTTTTTTTTTTTTCCCCGCTGAATATATGTCCACAAAAAGTAGATCTAGTAAAACAGTCAAAGAAGAAAAAATATGCTACATAAAGTAGCATAACTATAAATATACATTAGTAAAATTGTAAATGGCATGTTTTTCATTCTATCAGCCAAATTATTGTGGTACCAGTAGGATAGCATACATGTGCCATTGACGTGCAAAATTGAAATGTATTCTGGGAAAATATGTTCTGCATTTTCTTCTTCTTGGGTAATTTAAGAATGAATTTATGAACATTGAGAATAGTTTTTGGTAGGATTATAAGCAATCTTACTTGGTATGAATAAGTGTAGTCTAGATAGCAAATAACCCTGACATATAAATGCCTTCCATCTGATCAAAATCACCTTTTCGGGGTTTGGATGATTACAAAAGCTGTAAGCCAATTGTCTTCTTTTGCTTTTCAGGTATTAGGGAAATGTACTTGCAGATTTGTATAACACTATAGGGATTTATTTGTGGATATTACAATATTTCAATACATCCTTACAAGCTTTTTAGAGTTAGACAAGATTTTCTTGTATAAAGCCTTTCTCCAAAATGTGTCAGTTTAATTTTGATGGTTCAGTCACTAGTTTGGCACTCAAAAAAACAGTTTCTCATCAGCTAGACCACCTACCTTGGGATATTGTAATTCCATGGGTGAGCTCGCAATATTACCACATTGTTCATACATAATTATTGATTAAACATCTAAAGTCAGTATATGGCTCTTGCGTTTTAAATCTTCAGAATATATTGCTAAGGATTTCACTGCTGTGATTCATGCTTCCACAATATGGTCAACTTCTCTATTACATTAGTGCATGGAAACTCAACATGTTTTTTAACCAGATTCAAAACAGCCTTTTATGACTTTGACTAAATATAGTAAACAATGCAACATCCTAATGGCATTCACTTTTATACATTTTGAAAAATGTTCTGAAAAATATATTATAGAAATCTAAAGCGTAAGAGACATTGTGAGAGCATTCCAGAATCTGTATAAAAAGTATTGAGATTTTATAATTATAGCTATATAGGAAGATATAGATATATATAGTTATATACAGTGTTTCCATTTAGTGATGTAAAATAGAAACACCAAAAACTGATCATTCTTTTGATCTTGCATTTTTCATGCATCACAGGTTTTTCTTAAAATTCAGTAGAAGCGTATGTAAACTCTTAATAGCATAACATGATATGAATATATTACAATTATTACATTAACAACCACTCCTGGTTCAAAATTGCGATTTTCCACTTCAGTGAGAATATGATTCCTAATAAAATATGCATACTTAAGTATATGAGACCTAAATAGAAATTTAACACTGCTGCAGCAGTTACTTAATAACTTACTTTTCTGTGTTATGTAGATGTTCAAAAAAGAGAGAGAACTTCAGAAATCTACCTGCTAAGTAGACTTATTATCATAATAAATGATCAGGTTAATAGCGACTCTTTTTAGAATATGCCTGTCTGACTCATAGTACATTTGTCAAAGCATCTGCATTTTAATAGTTTATTTAGAAAAAAAAAAAATGCTTGTATCAAAAGTAAATATACATAGATTATTATTTATAGCAGTTTCATATTAATTCTTCAGCTTATTCAATGAGCATTAAAACTGGAAGTGGCAAAACAAGCTTGCACTTCTTTCTTCCAAAACACAAACTGTAAATCATAACCACACATAATTTCTGCTGTTATATATTGTAAAGGTTATGTTTATACTATGAGCTGTGAATTAGATTAATGAGTTTTCTCAGCACCATAAACCTCCTCCACCAGAACAGAAGCTAAATTGCAATAAATCACTGTTTATGTTAACATATTTATGGGACAGCAATGATTTAGAGTTTCTCTATAGGGAAAACTACCCCAAAACATAAGAAAAAAAAAAAAAAAATACAGCTTTTGTACTTTATGTTGGATGAACAGGGGCAAAAGAATGAACATTGTTTTCACTTCAGTATAACAACAGCGGTAGTTTATTAACATCAATTGCTATAGCAAAGCTTTTTGCCAATATGTCAGCCAGAGTGACAATATACCAACCCAATATGTTTGCTCTTTTTTGTCACTACAGATCAAAGCTATTAAATTATCTGCCTTCCATTACATTATTCTTTGAACATTTTTTTTTGTCAAAAATATTAGTGATGGTGTAAGTGTGCTCTATTCTTTGTATACTTTATAAAAGCCTAACATAAATGTGAACGGTCATATTTACATATACAAATTTATCATGTTGGTTTCAGATTATTGCAAACATGATTTCTCAGTGCATTTCTCATAGGAAAGTAGTTGTTAACTACATTTTCTTTTGTTGTTTTTGCTGTTTATATATATATTAATACATATATAAATATATATATGCTGTTTTATATATATAAAATAAGTATAATACATATATATTATATAAATATGAATAATGTGTATATGTATACACACTTGTATGTATGTTCAGAATAAAATTTAAATTAATTTGATTAAAATGGAGGAACTAATTTGCTTCCTTCTCAGCTGAGAAAAGGTAAGATGGTGGTCATTCCTCAGTTTCTGATAGAGAATTCAAGATCCTTCCTAGAAATAAAATTACTAGTTTTATATTAAAGTGATTGGTGATAAATAAGATTTTGAAGGAAAAAAAAATGCTTAGCTGGGAATTATTTGTAGAAGATGTCACACAAAGATACAGAACCCTGCAAAGGTGGATTTCATTTTCAAAACCTTTGAGAAGTACCGTGTTAAGGGAAACATATTGTTCCACTATAGATACTGTATCAGGTTTGCAGCTCCTGCGGGAACAGCTTGATCTCTCTAAAGAAGATAAATCCCAAACCCTTAAAGTGTAAACTTTTCAAGAGGAAAATCATTCTGTTGCCTAGAACAATACTGTTGCTCTCCCTTCCTCTTTGCATCTCCCCAGCAAGCTCACACATCATGTTCAGGTTATTTAAAAAGACACAAGAATGTCACTTATTTATAGTCAATGAAGAGAGGTGAGATCTTCTAGCAAAAGGCAATCTGATCTCTGCTGATGATATACTTCAGGATGCAGTTCTGACATCCCACAAGTGCCTATTCCTTTTCTCTGATTGTAAAGGGAGCATTCACTGTCTCAGACATAGTTGTCTTCACTGTCACTGTTCACATATGATCAGTTGATGGTTCCCATATTAATTCTTTAATGCAAAATGAGGTAACACAGCTGTTTTCTTTGTCATCTAGAGGTCTGAAAATAATATATTCCAATTTAGAAACAGAATATATACTATATAGTCCTACTCAGACAGTCCCAAAACAGTAAGATATATTAATTTCTCACTTAAAAAGCAATCACACATATTCCTCTTATCCTAAGAGTCTGGTCAGTAATTTTGAACACTGCCTACCACAGATATGCTTATGGTTACAGAAAATATCAATTAAAATATTCTAGTGAGATTTAATTCCTTTCTAATAAAACATAAAGATACACTGGAACAAGAAACCAAAGTGCAATCACAGAATCACAGAACGGTTGAGGTTGGAAGGGACATCTAGAGATCATCTAGTCCAACCCCCCTGCTCCAGCAGGGACACCACAGGATGGCATCCAGGCAGGTTTGGAAGATCTCCAGAGAAGGAGACTCCACAACCTCTCTGGGCAGCCTGTTCCAGGGCTCTGTCACCATCACAGGAAAGAAGTTCATCCTCATATAGAGATTAAAATTCCTATGTTTCAGCTTGCATCCACTACCCCTTGTCTTGTTACTGGCCACCATGGAGAATAGCCTGGCCCCATCCTCCCTACATTCACCCCTCAGGTACTTGAACATGCTGATCAAATCTCCTTTCAATCTTCTCTTCTCCAGACTAAACAGGCAATATCCAAGTCCATCTGACTTACTAGAAAAATCCAGCTATTATTTGACCCTGCATCCTAAGAAGCAGAAAGATCAGGAGAGCATTTTCAATTCAATAATTAATTATCTCATTGATCTGATTCAACAGGATCATTCTAAAGGAATGATAGATCTTATCAGTTTCTAAATAAGTTTTCTCCTTGAAGATAACATCTGCCATACTAAAAAAATGAATTCAGACATGTACACAAGCAAACTTATCTTCATTTTCCAATGATTTTGAACCAGATAGTGTCCCAAAAAGCCTTATGAGAAGCAGATTCCCCCTGCAAAAGCAGAATTAAATTAATATTCAACAACTGAAAAAAAGAAAAAGAAGAAAAAAAAAAAAAAAGAAAGAAAGAAAGTCAAAGGCACAGCAGCAGAAAATCACATTGGAAGGGATTAAGCCTTATCATGAACCATGTGTGGTACCCTTAGACACAGATCTCTCAGAACGAAGCAGATCCCAGTCTGTTGTTTTCTCTTCTTTCCCAGAAGAAATGTCGATGAGCCAACTCAGCTGCTGTTGCCAACCCTGTGGGAGGAGCAGCATGGACAGAGTAAAGCAGTAGAGAGACTACCTGTGCATTACTACTTCTGTACACATTTTGCAATGGAATTGTGCTTCCAAATTTCCTTTTAAAAAAGGAAATACTGTGAGAGAATACTACATCAACGTATTCAAACAAGAGTACTATCACATGCTATCTAGTATTTCAATCATTTTCCGCATCTTCTGTGAAGTATGAACAAGAAAAAAAATAACAGCATAATTAAGAATGTTGTTTGAAGTTTGAATCCATATACCTATTGAGTGATAATAAACCAAATTTGGTCGAGGAGGCAGAAGACAGAGACTATCTTTACATTTTATATCCACGCAATATTGTCAAACTGTCATAAGTTCAGTTCTGTAACCAGTGTTCCCACGCATGACAATATGCATGTTTCAATCCTTATCAAAGTAATTGGCTTAAACAAATTCTGGAAACATCAAACTCATTATGGCTTAATTCTGATACTTCTCAGTCATATGGGTATGTACTTACTTGCAGTAAGAGTTAACTACACAGAATACTGGAGTTTTTAGCATATAAAGGTTTGTAAATGTATCCATCTCATTAGAAGAACTGTTTCAAGAATATTTATAAGCTCATCAAATTTCCAAGCTGTGCTTTTCTCCTGGGATAAGCAACTGGTTATTATATTCTCTTTCTTCAAAAGATGCCCCAAGTAACTTAGGCTCTTTTCTTTCCAGATTTTTACAAGTGTCCTGTGCATGAATGCTGACCTGTTTCCTAATGGTTTAGTTAAATAGCAAAGACAGCTAAAATCTATTAGCATTGCAGCTGATCTAGGTGGCTTTGCAAACATTTTTGCCTTTCTCCAAGTTAAATACAATTTTAATTATTATCATTTAAGAAAAAAAAATAGCAATTTCTTCCATGATAAAGAAAACAAAGGAAGAAAAAAAAAAAAAAAACAGGTCAGGGAGGAGGAAGGGTAAAAGTTCTGTTTATTAATTGCTTAAAATTCCAGTAAATTCAGTCTCTTAGTGCTTTGCTTTACTTTGCTAATCCTGAGAAAGCTGCTACATTAGGTAAATTGAATAAGATCGTGTTAGATGTGCTCCAACATAACAAGTCCTCATTTTTACACAGTTAAGATCGTATACAGAAATGTTAAAATAAGCATTCAATTTCCATAGAAACAAGAATAACTTTTTTGCATACAGAGACATATAGATACTTACAGGTGATCTAACTTTTTTCAACATAATCTACTATCATTGAATCATATTTTATTACTTTTCTGACATATAGAAAGTGTTATTCTTAGAAAATACACTGCTTCCATTTTTAATGAGGAAATACAGAATTTTACAAGATTTTGAGATGTTGGAGTCGGATAGCTCATCCATCTGGAATGCTGTGAAGGTTGGATGCAGACTCCTTAAGAAGCACAGGCCAGGAAGGGAAGGAAGGAGGGGTTAACCTTCACAGGAGGGAGCAGTAGGAATACATGGAGGTCTGCTTGGGTCTGGGGCCAGCTTATGGGTCAGGCAGCCCAACAAGGTTGACATTACAGTGGATGTCTACTATAGGCTGCCTGCTCAGGAAGAGTAAATAGAGGAGGCTTTCTTCAAATGGGAAGAAGCTTCACATTTCCAGGCCCTGGTCCTCACAGGGGACTTCCACCATCCTGGTATCTGCTAGAGGGACAGAATAGGAGGACACAAGCAACACAGGAGGCTATATAAAATGTGTGCCTGTGACTAAAGGGGCTGAGGAACTGATGAGAAAGAACACAGAAGAGGCAGAAGTACTCAATGTCTTATTCAACTCAGTCTTCACTGATAAAACTAGCCTACAGAAATCCCAGGACCCTGAAATGTGAGAAAGCATGGGGCAAGGAAAACTTACCTTTGGTGGAGTAGGATCCTGGTGGACTATTTGTTGAACTATTTAACCTTGTGACAAAGGCGGCCAGCAGCCTCCTGGGCTGCCTTAGGAAGAACTTTGCCAGCAGGTCCAAGGAGGTGATCCTTCCCCTCTACTCAGACCTGGTCAGGCCACATCTGGAGCACTTTTCTGATCCCTGGTCTAGGATCCCCATTACAAGAAACACAGAAACAGAGACTTCCTGGAGTTAGTGCAGCAAAAGGCCACAAAGATGATGAAGGGACTGGAGCATCTCTCTTAATAGGAAAGGCGGAGAGAGCTGGGACTGTTCAGCCTAGAGAAGAGAAGACTGAGGGACACCTTATCAGTGTTTCTAAATACCTGCAGGGTAGGAGTAAAGAAGAGGGGGCCAGGATCTTAAGGGGTTCCCTGTGATAGGATGAGAGGAAATGGACACAAAACAAAACACAGGAAATTCCATTTAAACAGAAGAGAAAATGCTTTGAATGAGAGGATGGCTGAACACTGGAAGAAGTTTCCTAGGAATGTTCTCACGGCTCCATCCTTGGAGATATTCAAACCCCAAATAGAGTTTGAGCGGGGAGGTTTAGACAGGTGATCTCCAGAGATCCCTTCTAATCTCATCTGTTCTATGATTCTGAATTTAAGGACCATTGCTATTATATTGGATTTCCAAAAAGAGAATTCCTTTTTTTTTGCAGCTGTATTTATAGTTTCTTATCATCTGGTGGATTATTGCTGTTAAATTATGCATAAACTTGGACTCGATTATAATATCTCTTCCTGAAGTATCATCTGTATAAATACAAATAAGTAGATGAAAATAGTGGAACAATTTGAGACAGAGTCTGTCAAAACCTTGCTCAAATCATACATTGGAGCTTTTTAATTATATTCTGATTGCCTTCAGAAGAAATAGCATGCAGTGTTTATCCCACAATGCTCTGTGAAGTTTAGAAGAAGAAAAGCATTTGCAGTATCCGTTATATAAAAAGGTGATGGTTGCTGCCTCAGCGCTGTAGTCAGTTCGGCTAAGTAACTTTGTGAAACTGATTGGTACCAATAATGATCATCGAATGTAATCAATTCCCATACCTTTACATTTTCTTCTAGTAAAAGTTTTGGAAACAGCAACGTTGTGGATTTATGTAACGTGATTTAAGGGGCATTAGATCATCTTTCAACTTATATTTTTAATTTCACATCAGTTATAATCACTCATGATTACTAATTTTGAACTATATATATCTTCTAACTAGTTGTCAGTTTTTTGACAAATTTATGAACTCTGGCAGCTGCAGGATATTTCAACTCTTTCAGCCTTTCTTACTGATTCCCATTCTCCAGTCTAGGACTGTTCATTTTGCCAGGGAGCAGTCTCTCTGGGCTACCAAGAGCTGCTGTTCTGCTTGCACTTTTGTTTATCACAGACTTAGACTAGGAACTAGTAAACAATCTAACATGGTCAGACAGAACCAAATATGATCAATTATAATTTACTATAGGCATTTTCTCCGTATTAGAACTATCTGAAAGAGTTCTCGTATATGCTATTCTAGATGCCTTAGGAAGCATAAAAAATGTTCCAAAAAGTGACTTATTCCCTCTTAAGACAGATGTCTAAGATTGATCAGATAACTCATCATGTCTATAGCCTATCTTCCCCAATTAACTACAGTGAGACGTAAGACAAATAGCTTGGACTAAATACTTTGGAACTTTCAACGGAATGCTGTTTATACATCTCAACATGCTGTTCTGTCAAACTAATGGTAAGGATAAGCCTAAAACAATAGCTGGACCTGGTCTTGTGCTGAAACTCATATATTTAAATAGAGAATTTGCTTTAATTTTAATTACAGAGTAACTTGCTATTTGTTTTCTACTATGCAGACAAGAGTCTTTTAACAATAATTTTCTCCAGTGGAACAAACCTAACCTAGCAATACTGGTTTCACTGGCCATTCTTAACCAGAGAGTCAGATTCTTAAAGCTCATAAACACATAAAAATTGGTAACCATTCTGTTTCCCTGGAAGATTCATTGAAAATACAGAGGATTGTAAGACTCTACTCATTTTTTACCAGAGATTTTCCTCTCCCTCAGTGTTTCACAGAGGCTATAGAAGACATGGCATTTAAAGTAGTTTGTCCCTGGCTTTTGTCAGCTGTGGGACTCTTGTCGTTTCAAATGATGACACAGAGTGGAGTATAAAAAGCAGGAAATAATTGTACTAGCCCTCCAGACTTAAATTATAGATGACACTAAAGAGACAGAAAATACCTATGTGAAAGGAGAATCTTGACTGTGACCTAGTTGATTTATTAGAGCTAATTAGGTCAGTGGAGCTGACCTAATTTTTTAATTAATAAATTGATTCCCAAAGAACACATGCAGACATTTTCAGACTTACATAAACCAGGAAAGATAATTACATTGTAGAGATAACAAAACACTTTGTGGTGACTAATTTTCATCTGAACAGCTAAATTCTTACATAACAGGTTTAAACTATATTGTAGATGTGGTATAGGTGGTGCTTGATATGGCATTTATATAAATATAAAAGGTCAAGTATGCATTTTTTCCTATCATAAATTCTCTAGTCTACATTACACTGGATAAGTGTATAAGCATATACTTTTCTTACATCTTTCCTGAATATTTTCAAATAGAATATAAAGTTAATTTAGCAACCAGAGGACATTATGAAAACTGCGGATAAATTTCTCAGAAGTTTTTTTTTTTTTTTTTCCTCCTAATAATGTATTACAATCAGTAGTTATTCTTTGTATTCAATTTTACTGCTGTTATTTTAATTATTTTCACTTTTATGTTGCCTTAGAGAAGATTAAGTATTCCTAATAATTAGAGGACATTTTAATTGGTTTTGAATATTATAAATAAATCAGCAAGATTCTTTCCTGAAAATAAATAAATAAATAAATCTTTCTAGACTTGGTGAACTGTTTTATATTCCTAGAGGAATTCTGAACTCATTTAGGTTGAGTTACCACTAGGATCAAATATATTTTTTTTATATGCCTTACAAGTTGAAAATTAGTTGTAAAGAAACTAACATAAGGAAAAAAAAAAAAAAAAAAAAAAGTTAGATGACATGAGCAGGAAGTCGTGCCATAATTTCAGCCTAATGTCTTTAGAATAATATTTCAATAAGGTTGAGTAGTTGGTGGTCACTACTAATTTTGAAGCCAGCAAATAGCACTGAATTTGAAGCCAGCTCATCATCGGGTTCACCTGGTCCTTCTCTGTCCAGTCCAGTAGGAACATTGCAAGATCATCCAAAGCATGAAAGAGGTGATGCTTTATTGCATGGCTGCTATCAACAGGAGAAGTAATCTTGCCTTCGCCGTGTCTTACTGAGGCCCTTCACTTGGGAACTCCAATTTTACAAGTCTGGTGGTCTTCTCTGGACTATAAAAAAAATTAATTGTTATATCAGTAAGTGGGCCAAATTAATATTTATTGTGTTCCTTTATAAAGATATGAAATTATAGGATGGATTTAAAGATATTCATGCTGTTCTAAGATATTTTCCTATATTAATCATTTATAATAATTAATAATCTTAATAAATATCTCCTGACGTAATTGGGGACTGTGGTCAAGAGACAATCATTTCCACAGCCAGGGCATGCTCTTGCCCATGCTCAGTAATATAGAATCATAGAATCATAGAATGCGTAGATTAGATTCTGTAGAATGCATAGAATAGATTCTATGAATCATTTCCACAGCCAGGGCATGCTCTTGCCCATGCTCGTTAATATCTTCCTAGTTCTTCAGATTATCCTTTTGACACTCAGAAATGTCAATGACGCAGTTAGAAGTTGTATAGCATACTAACCTGGCAGTACTAATATGTTGTTTTAGACATATGGCATGACCCAAAAGCACTACTCAGACAAAATGAGATTTGCACTTTATCTGCCCAATTCTAGCTGTTAAAATTACTCTAACATCCACCAGCTAAAATAAAGAAGAATAAATACTTTTTATGAGAAGGTCTGCCTGAGAACATTGCCAAAGGAGACCTGGTCTACCCACAACCTCTTCTAATGATTTATGTATTCTCAGGGAAGACACAAAGCAGCACAACTGTTAGTAATTTTATATATTCCTAACATATTGGGGAAAGGAGACCACAAGGTGATAGCAATGCAGGCAGCAACTGTTTAATTGACTTAATTAGATATGGAGAAAGTCTGGCAGATTAGCCTGGGGCTACCTGACTAGTGATGCAAGCAATTAACAGTTATTTCATTAGCCCCCAGGAAGAAAGTTATCCATGGACCTCCAGCACCATGCAGAAGGCTAAAGTGAAGCGGGGCGGGGGGGGGGCACAGGGGTATGGGAGCCACTTGCACACAAGGACCATGTGTCTGGGTCACTGGCAGCCAGACTCATCCAAGGGTCAAAGTGAGGGTCCTGGTGCGCTGAGCCTGTGCTGCCAGTCACAGCTGGGTTAGAGAGGCAGGGGGCTTGACTACCATGAGTGTATCTGTACAGAGTGCATCAAGGAAGTTTTAGAATAGAAATTGCTGTGCACACACTGTACCCATCCTGCTTAGTAAATAAATGTCACTGAGTGTTGTGATTTGTTCTTGCAAAACCCACCTACCCTCCCTAAGTTCCTCTGTCACAGCACACTGTTGTGTCAGTTTTAGAAACACTCCACTGCAGAGAGAGGCGGTATGGAATTGCCCAAATAAGTAATCACAGTTCCAGTTTTGTGGACATTCTCTGTAGAGAAACGGAGACAATTCAGAGTCATAGCAATATTTACTGGCTTCCAAATATATGAAAATAATCATCATAGGAACTCACTTCTTGTGTTGCTAGTAAGAAGCTTGTAAGCACATACACTTGCAACTTCAAAGCAATTCCATGGTATAATTCCACTGTTAATAATAAGATCAGAATTGAATTTTTACCATAGATTTTCCATGGGACTAATTGATGTTACAAAGGAGAGCAAGTATGATATTATCTTTCCTGTAGAATCTTACAAATTTCTTTAAAGCAGGTTTCTTCAAGATATGTATGTCCTTGGGGTAAAAGCCATGTGGGTGGATGCTTTCATTCATAAATCTCAGTGTGGTTATCAGTATCATTTTTTCACTCTTCTCAGTCTGATTTCTGAGAACATTACTCCCAAGTTGCCCCTTTTATGAACTCTAAATTTTATTCATAACCTCTTAGTCACAGGAACCATCCCTAATCAACAACTGGATATAAAGTGGAGGGAAGAGGAAGTGTGAGAGGATAAAGAGGAGAAGTAATGCTGCAAAAATCTAAGTAAAGTTTTAAGCTGAAGGTTGAAAGGCAGAGCTCTGATCCTTCATCAACTTTCAATACCCATAATTTTCTAAATATCTGTTCCACTGCAATAATAAAACCTTCCAGTATTTCTCTTTTTTTCCTAAAAGAAAATAATTTCCAGTATCTGCACTACTACTGTTTTGCTTTATTACAAGATTCAGAAATAAAAGTCTTTAGAAATGTAACGTTATTATTTATTAGTTATCCATCCTGCTACTATAATGTACTTAACTTCAATATTTAACAAATTATTGAACTTCTTCCCCCTTCTGTCCTTAATTGTCATATTTTTCTATGAATTTTCATTTTGAGTTACTCATGCAAAAAATGTTGTCTTGCACTTTGGAGACAATAAAGTTCCAAGTTTCTTTCTATATAGTTTATCAGCTTGTGATATATGAAAACACTTGATGAATTTGCTTGCATTAATCTTGATAAAAACAAGATTCACTACATCCTATCTGCCTGAATATGTTGAATTAAGCAAATTAGGCTATTAGAAACAAATAAGGTTGTAAATAAGACATAAGGCACTGTCATAGAGAATACTATCAAGGAAAGGGAAAGAGTGTTATTAAAGGACTAATAACTTTCGATGGGAAAAAATCTCCCATAGTAGCCAAAAATTTTGTTCCCATCCCTGATCCAATCATCTAGAGCTTTGAAGTTGACCTAATAATAAGGTCAGTCAATTGTAGCACATTTAGGCAAACAGATATGTGGAGTACAGCGGAAAACAATCCTATTTCTATATGATTTGGTTGGTATGGGGAAAGTTTAGAAATTGTTGGAAAAACAGGCAAATTGTAGCTACTGGTCATACACTGAACTTATATTTTATTTCTTGATTTTGTGCTCATGAACCTTGGGTGATTTAATAATTCAGATTTTGTTTTGCAGGAAAGAGTTTGGTGGTTCATAATCAACTAGTAACATCAGTGTGCAAGAGTTTAGAGATGCCAAGCCATGCTATACCTATCCTGCTAATATGATTGGAAAATAGGATGCTACGGTGCAGAGATCCAGCCTACAACTTCTGAAACAGTATAGTGCCATCCAGAGAGGGATGAAGGTATGGAAAACCTTTCCCAAAAGTGTTCTCAAGGAACTGAACGGTTCTAAAGTTCCCTCTATACAGGAACTGGGAAATGCTAATGGTAATTTCCTTGCTAGTACCACCTCAAACGGTACACTTGTCCCTGCTGCACTGAATAGCAACTGCCAGAATCAATGCCCCTTTTCAGTCCCTGCCAAAAACCAAGATTGGTTTTTGGTTGCAGAATTAGCAACCAAGGAGGTCAGCAGTAATAAGAAGATTTAAAATAATGAGAAGCTGGGCTGCTTCTTGTGCTGTTACTCTTTTCATTCTTCTTACATGATTGGCACATTTTTAAAGCTATATAGATCATTTAGAATTCATACAAAGACTCCAGCCGACTCTGGTACCCAAGTACTCTCACTCACAAGAATATGAACCTCCTGATTCATGGAGCAATACGCTATTTTTAACTATAATCCTGTTTTTTACTGTCTCGAATGACAAGGAAATTTCTAATTTCTAATTGCAATATTCATCAGTATTGCAATATTCAAAAAGTCCTATATCTCAAATATACAAGCTCAAACCAAAAAAAAAAAAAAAAAAAAAAAAACTTCCTGTG
>VZSV01000040.1:4480138-4500285 GCA_013398735.1 Nothocercus julius
AAAAAAAAAAAAAAAAAAAAAAAAAAAAAACTTCCTGTGATTTTATATGGGTCAGTGTTCATGTCTGAAAGTGTTAACATCTGCAGAAAGTGCTGGGTAATTATCAACACTTAGCTGCTTATAAATTCAGGAAAGACATGGAATAAAGAGAAGTGGATGGCAGCTTTCTACAGAGGGTGGTAGCGTGAGGGGAGCTGACGTACACCGTCTTCAAGAAGTCTGACTTGTCTTGGGAGTAATTCAGATGACATAGCTCACTCCTGTCCTCATTAGATAGCTACACTTTATGACTGGACTCCAGATTATCACTTTGAAAAGATGCTGCCTGCACACATTCTTAATCCTTTTGCTTTCCTGCACACTTTCCCAAGACCTGTATCATTCTAGTGGTCTTTAGTGCTGTACCATAAGCTCTTCAGTAGGGAGGGAGACGCCACCTCTCCTGAGCAACTAACCTTCATCAAGCTGTATAAAGTCTGTAAGTTTATGGCATTGAAAAGAAAAAATATACAATAGAATAAAAATACAATACAATAAGAATAAAAGATCTACAGAATTTTAAAAATGCTCATCTTTGCTCAACAACAGTGAAACAATTTTGAGTTTCTGCCAGTCATATATGTGCATCGTTTAAATGCAAATTAAGTGCATAAATCCCTATGTTGGAATGTAAATACAAATAGAGCAATTTTTAAAGAGATCAAGTTCCTTCACTATCAATTGATTTTATTGCTGAGTACTTCTAAAAAAATATCTTGTCTAGCATTTAAGCGCTGATCAAAGAGCTTAGCAACTAGGGTTTAAAAATGTGCATTGTATACTCACATATATATTATGTTCACACACACATATAAGTGTCACTCGCGTTCTAATATTTCAAAGCTGAAATATTTTTAGGATATCATTTTGGAAAAAAAAAAAAAAAATTGTGATGATCCCTCAAGGCCTTGAAGAAAAGAGAGTCCAAAACTCAGGCAAAAGGGGAGAATCTACTAGAAATGACTCTGTTAAGAAGTCAGGTAGTGATCAGAGTGGAAAAGAGGACAGTTTTATTTCTACTTTTGTATCCTCACAGCACCTTTAGGACTACTTGGCATGCTGACCTTATCATGCTGCTCTTTGAGTTTGATCCAAAGGAAAGATTTGAGCAGGGAAGAGAACAGAGAATGAAAGTGCTGACACTTTTGATCTGAGCTAAAAGCACATTTTAAGGAGTCTAAATTTCCCTGTTGCCCACCTAACACTCGAAGACTTTTCATCCCACTGCAGGACCTCTAGACTCTCCTTAGTTCTATCCTGGAATTAACTATGAACAAATCGATTTTAGTATCTTAGTATCTTTATTATCTGGAGCTTTGTAAAAATATTTGAAGAAAGTCTATTAAACTTAGTGGTTTAAATTCTCTAGCCCAACTAAATTATAAACACAGGAACAAAGACTGACTACAAATCTTTGTAGGGATTTTCCAGTTTGTCAGAAAAAATATGTGCACACATGCTGCGTAGCTCATGCTCAGTGTCTCTGACCCAGCCAAGATGGTGTTCAATCTGCTGCCTACAGATAGCCTGTTCATTCACAGCAAACCCCATGTGTCCTGAAAATCTTAATGTTTATACATTTTATTCTTTCTACCTATTATGTAGGGATATGTCTTAAGGCAAATAATGTCTTCACATGGTGGCTTTCATTCATCAACTATTATTTCCTCTCTATATTGCAAAAGTTTTTGTTTTCATTGCTTTCTACTGATTTTCAGTATTGCTTGCAGTTGCTAAGTTCTGGTATGTGAAAATAGATGAGTAAAATCATTCATCTTACATTTTCCTACTGTTATTATATGTATTCCTTTTAAATAATCATCTGACAAAACTGCCCTGTCCCACAGCTATTCCAGAATCCCTCTAGATAAATACCTCTCTGCTCTAAAATGCTTGAACCTCCTGTGATGTATGCATTATGGCTTCTTCAGGAGAGGTATCCCCAATTCTGCTAAGGTTAATTACTTTAGATAGGCTTTCTTTGAAATTGTTTTAGAGCATATTCTTTCAGTCTAATTAAAGGAGAGGGCAGATGTTTTCACCTCAGAGCTGTCATGTGATCAGCGTCCTCGATGCTCTAAAACTAAACGGACAGCAGCATAAAGAAAATGAAAATTAGCACATCTAGGTCCAGGTTCTGTTATTTCATGGGAGTCATCCAAATTTCAGTCATTCAAATCATGACATTGCCCATTCTACTTTAAAAAAAAAAAAAAAAAAATGGAACCGCAGAATGCTTATCACAAGCTGTAGAAGGGTTTTATTTTTACGAATAAGGTAGTTGGGAAAGCATCTTCTCCAAGAAAGATACAGAGAGAATATTGTTAGGGGTTTGATTAAAGCTCCTGAAAATTGGTAGAGCAAATTTCATCCTTCATCAAAAATAGCAGAAATTATTAATCTTATTAAAGACACCTCCAAATGAAAACCATATAATTGCAGGAGCTGAGCTGCTTGAGTGCTTTCTGGACAGAAGACCTCTGGGATATAATATTTGCATTGTGGAGGTCAGAAAGAGGAAGAAAAAACAGAAATCACAGAGATTGAAACAGAGGGAGGAGAAAGAAAGAAGCGATCTGAATATTTGAATGTAATTCTGAGAAAGAACTATAGCGACTTTAGGACATAATGCCTGAAAGAAACATGTTTCAGTAAGCTCGGAAATTTTTTCTCTTTTTCTTTAATTTCCCATTCTTGTCACCAAATCAACATTTTGTATGTTTTTTCAAAATAAAAATATAACCTGAGGTAGGGACTGGATTTTATCAATGTGTTATCCTAACTGCAACAACTCACAACATCTCAAACTTTTTTAGTTTGTCAAGTCAAAAGGGATAATATCAAATTTAAAAAAAAAAAAAGAAGAAAAAAAAAAGATTATTGATTTAGATCTAGGACAGTATTAATATGAGTAAACTGTCTTCTAGTCTTTATTTAGATTTTCCTATACCTCCTCCGTCCTGTCCCCCTGTTCACAAAAGTTAATCCAAGAAGGAAAAACAAAATAAAAATAAATTTTATTCAAAGACAGGTTTAAAAAAAAAAAAAAAAAGAGGGACGAAGAGACGAAGGGGGAAGAAGATCAAGTTCTAAAGTATAAAAGAAGCGCAGAATGCATTTTCATCCTGACTAAATCAGTAATAAATCAGGGACAGCTAAAACCTCAAAGTAACCAAATGGGATTTTTTCAGCGATTTGCTTAGTAATCTAAACCTTTGCACTGTGATGCCTTTTCTTCAGTCTCACTCTCAGTTGAGAGACTTTGCAGTATCTTCATGAATTATGACAAACTCTGCATACTCTCCTCTGAATCACTAGAAGTCTCTCTCCGCCATCTTGAGGCCCAGTTACGCATCTGTTACCTGCTCTTTGGAGACATCAGGGGTCATAGTGGACTCTTAACCAAAGATTCTTCATTTTGTCATCTTTCTGGCCTCCTCTATCTCTACCCGCGCTGCAGGATCCTCTCCATGTTGGACATTCTCAGTTGTGTGGGAAGGGAGAAGGGAAAAAACACCAAGCTCTGCAGATGGATTCATCTGATCCAGTAGTTTTACTACATCCGAGTGCAATAGTTTTACCTCCTGCAGGCTTGTCCCACACTTTCTGAAGAAGCTGTACAGGAACAAATCAGATTATTACCTGTTACACCCATATGTCTCCACAGATTTTAAATATATTCCTAGAATTAATTAATAGAAAAAGTGTACAAAAGGAAGAGTGTTGCCAGAAGGTCGAGTGAGGGGATCCTGCCCCTCTACTCAGCTATGGTGAGACCACACCTCGAGTATTGGGTGCAGTTCTGGGCTCCCCAGTACAAGAGGGACATGGAACTTCTAGAGAGGGTCCAGCGTAGAGCGACAAAGATGCTTAAAGGACTGCAGCATCTATCTTATGAGGAAAGACTAAGCCACCTGGGCCTGTTTAGTCTGGAGAAGAGAAGGCTGAGAGGAGATTTGATCAATATGTGCAAGTACCTGAGGGGTAAATGCAGGGAGGATGGGACCAAACGCTTCTCTGTGGTGGGCAGTGACAGGACAAGGGGTAATGGGTACCAGTTGAAACACAGGAAGCTCCATCTCCACATGAGGAAGACCTTTCCTGTGAGGCTGACAGAGCCCTGGAACAGGCTGCCCAGAGAGGTTGTGGAGTCTCCTTCTCTGGAGATCTTCAAAACCTGCCTGGAAACCACCCTGTGCTGGTTGCAACCCTGTACCCCATGTTGTAGATGTCCCTGCTTGAGCAGGGCTTTGGACTAGATGACCTCTACGAGTCCCTTCCAATCTTAACCATTCTGTGGTTCTGTGATTCTGAAAACTTCAGAGAAGCGGTTTTGTCTACTCACTTAAGGAGTTATAAGTATGCCACCATGATCATAACATGACATGATGGCAAATATTTGGAAAAAAAAAAAAGTATATTTAATACCAAATATATATTAGGTGCATACCTGCTAAGTGTAAAAAGGGAACGGACAACTTTACATGGATCAGACACACCAAAGTTACAGAATAGGTTACTTGAATTTCCACCAGTTACGTTCAAAAATTTTTTATGAGCAAAAGAAACACATCATATATCCAAAGATAAAATTTTATTATTCATCTAGTTAGAATCTGAATTTTCTAATCAAAGAATTATTATTACTTTAGTTGAACTGATTCCAACACTGACACTTTGAATTATAGAGAGACAGAATGATGCATACACTCACTCTTTGAGTTATATACAGCTAGAATGATGCACACACAAACTTTCTAGTATCTACCTCTTTCCCTGGCATTATGGTCACTCTTTCTGTGCCCCTCTGTGTCCTCAGTGTCCCAGCTCCTTTGATGGGAGGAGTATGATGTTAACATCGATGGTTGCTTCCTCTTCTAGAAACCACTTGAGGCCATTTTTATATGTATATCATCATATTTACACCTTTATTTGGCCTTTAAGTCAACAATGCACCTAAATTGATTATTTATGGTGTGATTTACATATATTATTTGTTGTTATTTGTTTGCTGTTTGGTACTTCCAAAACTGTTTTTTTTTTTTTTTTTTTTTTTTTTTTAATAGTTTCTAAAGTTATGCTACTGTGATGGCTAGTTATTGAACACTAGTGACTGGCTTATAAACATGGAGCCTTTGATATAACTTAGCTTTTGCTAACATCCCTTGCTTATATTTGCCTGTCCACCATTTTATTCTGGGTCTGTCATATTTACTGTGTTACAATGCTAAGCATTTACAATATGGAAAATTATGATCCCATTTCACATTTGAAAATGAAATGAGCAATTCATTTTGTCCATAAAAATAGTACTTTGCAGGTTTTTGTTGAGAAATTTTGAATTTTTGTGAAATCTGACTAAATTATTATATAGAAATATTATACATCATGTATCTATATTTAAATTTAAATTATATATGCCATATATTCTTATATAATTATATGTTAACACTCCAATTTCAACATTTTTCTCATCTTGCTGATTCTGACATCTCTACAAGCTTTGGATGACGATTTAAAATCATTAATAGAGAATTATAAGGACTTTATCAAGGCTATGTTGTATGATTTCCAAATATCTTTCTGAAAACTGAGCTCAACACAATATTTTCAAAAAATGGATGCACACTTCCAGACAGTTTTTATCACTTCTTCAGGATTACAGTCCTTGGTTCAGAATATTACAGAGCCTCTGAAATAAGGAAGTCAGTAATTATTAGAGAAAGCGACGACAGATCAGAGAGGAGAGGCAAGAAACTAAGATAAGGAAAACAACAGGGGGTTGTTTGTTGAGCCTAGTGACCTTATTTCCTGCTCTTAATACACTAAAAATTATGCCAATCACAGAAAAAAAAAAAAAAAAAAAAAGAAGAAGAAAAATGTCATTTTGAATTCAATCTTTCTACACAGCAGTTGGGTATTGTCATTTTTTTTATTCCTCCATCTGTCCTCAGCACTTCTCTTTCCCCCCACCTCAGGGTACTACTTTAAAATGCAAGCTGGTGTAAGCTAAAAAGGGAGGCTGGAGACTGATTATGCATGTGTAAGTTATTATTACTGACATGTATGCAAACTGCTAACTAGTGCTGTGTGTCCTTCATTCAGCTTGTATTTTTTCCTTGAAGAAAAGCACCAAAATCAATTGGGAAGAGAGAAATACAGCCTTGAGTTAGTTTTAGAGCTGCTTAAACATTTAATAAGTAATAAGGATCCATCCAAAGATGGACTCTTACCTTACCTATGGCAGCTAGAGGCAAGAATTACTTGGTTTGAAAAGTGATTTGCTATGAAAATGGTGTGAGCATAAGAAGCAGGAAAGAGGAAAAACTATTCTATTGCTAGTATTTAAATATACAGTAATCTAAGAATAGCTGACTTATTGACTTTTGCATTTATTATTATAGGCCCTCAGGACCTATGAGCTATGACTGCAGACATAGTTATATGCACTTACCTCTGTGTATGTGTATCTGTAAGTTGAATAACGTGTAAGGCTTTGATCAATTTTCAGCTGTAATTTCATCTTTCCTGCTTGAGCTACCAACCATTTAGACACCATAGTACCTGACTAGTTATCTTGTACATAAGAATGAAGGATATGTAATTTAGCGTTACTTTTGGTGAAATATACATGCATTTAGCACTGCACCCAACTACCCTTATTCTGAAACTGAAATGAAAAAGAACATAACAGAACTTTTCCAGTGAATGTGCTAAACCTGGAGTTTCTTTCCTGGAATTTCTAACACATATAGTTCAGGTTATAAATTCTACAAGGTAAGGATCATTTCTGTAGCATTGGAAAGTGTTCATTTAAAAGTATTTTTTTGGAGGATAAATAGAAGAGTAGCTTGAAATAGGGGAATGAGTGCCTAAAAACTGTTGTCTGCACTGAAAATAAATAAAAAAAAATAAAAAAAAACAACAATAATAATAATAAAAACAGAAAATGTTGAAGACACCCAAGTGATTCAATGCTTCACCCTGAGTCCCTGAGGAATGAGCACCAGTGCAAATAAATACTGGAAAAAGTAACCTTCCTTCTTATGATCACAAGTCCAATTACATTGTTGCATTTTTTTCCCATTAAATCAAAACAAAGGGCTACTTTAAAAAGCATTAAAGAAATCTTAGGACTATTGTATTCTACATACAATTGAACATTTGGGAGAGATGGTTTCAAATAGTGAAATAAAAAATAATAATAATAAAAAAATAAAAAGCAAAAATTGTTGAGTGCTGTAACTCTTATGATATATTTGGTTTCATTTATTTCTGGTAAGTCATGGAAATTGACCAAGTCCAGGAACAGCATCTAAGAGACTTATGAGAGAATTAAAACTAACCCTCAAGACAGAAATTCATCACGGAAAATAAGTTTCATCAATAATGAATTGTATAAAGTACAGAAATACTTTGCTAAGACTGAAAGTTGAAAAATAATCCAAAGCAGGGTACTCAGGATCAAATGAATACACAGTTCAGAGCTCAGAAACCAAATTTATGAAAGGAGGAAGAGGCTCAAGACAGGGTTAAGACAATGCACGTGAAAAAAAATGAAAAAAAAAAAAAAGGGATTGGTTTGCAAATATCTATATTGAGTGCTATGAAGAAAAAAGGACAACTGCAGCATCTCTTGAGCAGATTATGTGTTCAGAGAAGTAGTGGAAAATTGAATATAGGTAACTATCACACTAGAGCAAACACAACATTTACTTACTTAAAAGATGAAAAAGGTGCACAGACCACTGTGATAGTAATAGCAGAATTTACACTAAAATATGAGTAATGGAAGGTGAAATACAAAACTCTGAGCTTTCTGTGGTTAGCTTATTACTACCAAATATATATATATGAAAGAAAGGTGAATGAGGAGGGCAAAATGAGTTAAGATTTTATAAGCAGGAAAAAGGCCTTTCTTGTGCTAAAAAATGCATTTCAGCAGTTAACAGACTCAGTTTCATATTTGGTATCATAAAACTTATATTTTACATGTACATATTGCAGAATCATATTGCTTGCAGAAGTGACATGGTTTCTAGATCTTCACCTCATTTCTGGATTAAAAGAGAGATTTCAACCTGTTGCTTCTTGGAATTCAAGTGTGGGATAGGCCACTTTGCAGAAAAGGATACAGGGTTCAGAAGAAAAAATGCAAAAATGCAAAAAAAAAAAAAAAGCATAACCACTGGTTGGAGCATTTGGATGAGAACAGTTTGGTCTCAATGCCTTCTAATTTTGTTTGTTTCATTAAAGAGTCACAGAGTAAAAATGTGTTCTGATGACTTCAGTTGCCTAGTATAATCTGTTCTGACTGAAATCTGTGAAAGAAAGACCACAAAAGCAGATCACCTCCAACAAGGGTAAAGGGTGACCTTTTTTTGCCTTCCCATCCAGACAAAGATGTAAATCCTTAGTGTGAGGAAGGACTGAAGAACAGTCTAGCTAGCTGTGCATGCAACAAAAGTTTTCTTACATCCCTATTGGACTTGATAACAATTCAGGCTGTCACAACGGGAGATGTTTACTGAGTTGACTACATAAAATAAAAATCATATATGAGCAGCATGTTGTAGTTTTCTTGTCTAATAATATACAACCTTTTAATGAAATACAAAAGTCCTCACATCTCTGACAGAAGTTGACAGAAGTCTCTGCAGCATTTATATTGAAGGTTGAAAGCTCCAGTGTTCTCCTGAACTTGTGCACCTTTAAAGTTTGGAGAAGTACTTTGGTACTAAGGGTAAAAAGAAAGCTCAAGCATCTCTAGGTGAAACAAATGCCTGCCACGGATAAGGATAACTTGTCTTACAAGAACTAGATTTTTCTCAGACATATATTGTCAACAATAAAAGCATTCTGATTGATACCATTTTAACTGGTCCTAAGAGGACCAAGAAATATGGAGTTCCTCAATTTTGAGACATTTATCTTTAAAAGTTTAACTGTTAATCCTGATATGGTGATGAAAAATATATTTCTCATGCTATATCTTAGATTATGCCTTGTGCATTCATATATTCCTTTTCGGTCTGCTTAAAATGCTGAGTTGTTAGAGCTATGTTAAAAAGGTATATCCTAAGTTTTCTGAGAACCCTATTCTAATACATTTCTTGAAAACAAAAAAAGCAATGAATTAAGCATGATGTCTGTTATTTACAACAATCAATAGTAAGCTGGATAGAAACTATTAATGAGTGCCAGCTACCAATCACTGTCTCTAGCAGTCTAAGAAATGTGTTTTCAGACATTTCATTTCAAATGCAGAACAGAATCATAGATTAAATAGCATTTGGTACCGAAATATTTCTTAGGATTTGGTCTATCCAGAGTACCTGTCATTACACAAAATTTGTGGTGGCATGGGGATGTCCAAATTTATGTTCTAATAACTGAGCTTGACCTGAAAAAAAAATATTATAAATCGTTGAATTTGAAAACTGAGTTCACCATTCATATTTACATCAGTTTCTTCTGGAGACTATCAGTTGTAGCCTACTTTCTATTATGGGAGAATTACAGGTAACCATCTCAATGCAGTAAAAGAGAACGGGGTATTCTGAAGGTTGAAATGAATTATGTTAATTGGTGGTTTCTTCACTAGGCTCTTCCAAAACAGAAGTTAGCAAGGACAGCTGCTAACATATAGCTATATCCATACAATTCTGGCAATAAGACCTAAGGGGGAAAAAAAATCAGTGTTTAGTTTCCACTAGTATAGTGGATTATAATGATTATAGTCTGGGCTATAATCATTACAGGTAGTATAAAATGTAGATTATATTGCATTAAAAAAATTAGTAAGCTAAACATTTTATTTATGGATTTCTGAAAACGTAAGTGTAAACCGTATGAAAGATAATACTATCTTCTCTGTTATTTTTACCTTTACAAAATAGCATCTTTCAATGCAAAGAATGAAGATGCTGTTTGTTTGTTGTTTTCCTTTTTAATCATGTATCAAGGACAATCTTTGTAAGAGAAGCAAGTGTAGTGTAAAGAATAACTAATGAAGTTAGGAGGAAGAGTTCATTGTCTGATGTCAGTAAAAGGAACTTTCTTATTCAGCCTTTCAGGACCTGATCCAAGTCTCACTGAAGTCAGCTGAATTCTTTAATCTGATTATTCAATTGTGGAATCAATAAATTATCAGAAGAGACAAAGTAAACAAGAGATGTCCTAATAAGTTCCATAGGAGCTAAGATCTTGCCTACAGGAACCAATATAACTTCCCTATCTGGTTATCTCTCACAGTACCCACGTACAGTATTTTGTACCCTCTATATCTAGGGGCTGAGTCCAACGGTCTCATGTAGTCAGCAGTGCACTTGTTCTCAGAATCCTTGTCTGGAACAGAAATCCCACACACAGCTGTGCTTCATAAGCCATTAACTTTCAGCATCTTCTGTACTTTCTTTTCTCAGAGAATACAGAACTTGCCTCTTAGTGCTAATTCCGCTGACACAGGAACCTTAAACTTTCACTGTGCCAGCATCTAACTCCTTGCAAGTTGGCCTAGTACTCGCTGCCTTGCATTAGCCTTTGGTATCCTGCATGGCAATGTGATCAAAATCTGTAGGTAAGTTAAACCATGAACTGACAGGAAAATCTGAGATCTCTCTATAGCCTGGTGCTTGGGGATTCACCTGGAGCAGAACAGCAGAATGGTTCTAATTGCTTCTTCTGTATTTCAGCCGGTAACTACATCATATGAAAGACTGAAATGACCTTGTAATTTACCCTTTTCCTGCTCAATGAATTTTGAATTCTGTGTTTGTCGTGGGCAAAACAGAGTTGACATGGGGAATTTCACTTAATTTAATGCCAATTAACATTAAGATTAATTACAGATTGGGGTACTGAGAAACAGAGAAGACACACACACACAATTAAGCACTTAGGGAAACTTATTTTCTCCTCTTTCTCCAGGCTTAACTTCAGTCTAACTCCTCTCCTCCTCCCTTCCTAGTTTCCACTCCTTTTGATCTCACCACGGGTTTTACCCATCCCTTCTGAGAGGCAAAGGACTGTAAAGCATGTTGGGCTCAGTGATGAGTGGTTTCTCTCAGACATTTCTAGCATCTTACTCTTTCCTTTCGTTGCTCCTGTCTTCTTATGCACTTGCTCTGATCTGGCACAGGTTCCCCAAATGCCACAGTCCCTTCAGGGATGTCCCTGCCCTGACATGGGGCTGTTTCCCCAGCCGTGACCCTTCTGCTTGTTGCCTCCATTTCATTTCTCCAAACACGGCTCTTCACTCACATATTCCCTTTTGTGTCTCTTCCTGTGCCTGCTCTCAAGTGCATCCTTGGATGTCTCTTACAACTACAGAAATCTGTTACTGAAGGACATAGTCATGGAAATTGCATGTGTATGTTTGGGTTGCACACTTCATGCAGAAGAATTTTGCCTTAAATAAGCCAATGACTCAGAGCATGTCTATGCAAATTAGAACAACATCACATGTGATTTATTCCTTTATTTCCAGGTAAATCAAATGTGGGGAGCCATTTTTGTTGACAATAACATAATTTGATAAGGTATTTGCTCATGGGGGCATGTGAGTCTTACTCTGAACTGTGTTACTGATTACTGCTCATTGCAACAAAAGTACAGTGGCTGATCTTTTCTTTTTTTTTTTTTTTTTTTTTTTTTTTTTTTTTCCTATCCTCTTGATTATATACAGAAGATCCAGGGACAGTCAGGCTCTTAATTCTTGTCCAGGTAATTACCTCCTAAATAAGTTAATCAGCTTTCTTACCTACTGAAAGGATACGTGAGTTAAAGGCAAATTTTGACACTAACACCTTGACATAGAAAATAATGCCAAGTGACTGATGGAACAACATATATAGCAATAAGCCATTAAGAAGATTCACTTTCCTGTTCTTGCAAATGTGATTTTAGATCATTTGCAATTTTACTTCTTCAGCTGCGCTTTTGTCACTGCAAAAACTTCCATATTGGAACTTCTACCTGTCTGACAGCTAGTGCTATATTCTGTCTTTTGCTACAAATTAACCAGAATTATTTTCCTAATATTTTAAGACTGTTCACAATTTCCTGTTAGATCCCTCTTTCCAGCTACTTGTGTGCGTGTATGTATGTGATCTTTGTACAGCAAGGAAAATATACCAAATATTTCTATACCATAATCTTCATGGTATGATTATCTGAAAAACAGTGTTTCTATCACAAAAGATCTTATCGCCACTGTGCTGTACCGTAGCTTTGCCTGGGCTTGACTCTGAAGGCCACCACTAAGCTGCAGCTGGCACGATGAGCAGCTGCACACCTGCTAAGCAGAGCAGGCTAACAGAATATCTCACCCCAGCACTCTTCTCTTTACACTGATGGATAATAGACCTCTTTCACGGAGGAAAAGTCCTTGTCCCTATCTGCAAAGGCTTCTTCACTTCTGCAAAGGCCTGCCACAAGCCTGAAATGCCAGCTGCAGTAAGCAAGGCAGCTTGCTTTGTGAAATGTTGTTTATTTATTTGCATTCCAAATATTATTTTTCAAGCTCTTGAACACTTTTTACAGAATTTAAAAATTGCATACAAACCTGAACCTATGTCTTTCTTTGTTTCACCTTCATAAGCACAAAATATTCTGGATATTCCCCTCGGGTAGCAAGTAGACAGCTGGTCACCATGGATTATGAAAGTGGTCAGTCAATGCTTGCACACCTCGCCTGTGAGGAAGAGTAGAATGGTTAAAAATAAGATGACTCTAGCAGATTTTTCCATGTCAGTTGTTGATCAGCTCTCAAAAGCAGCCATTCACACATCATGTAGGGCATCACAAGCTTTGGAGAAAGCATTTTTTATAAAGATCCTCTATAGCATATATCAATATGTTTTACAGAGTAAAAGTATATTTGCTATATTTTCATTTATCTTGTTAAATATGCATTAACTATGGATTTAATGCAATGTCTGAATTTTTTGTTTACTAATAAGTAACTTCTAGTGGCATTTTCTCATAAGAAATATATGTAATCTCTAATGTTTGGGTTTGCGGTATAATTATGTGATAAACTTTTCCAGTCAATTTTTCACAGGAAAGCACATCAGATGTTAGTTATTTACATATATTTTGTGTGTGGTTCTTGCTGTATGTAACAATTAATTACCATTAATTTAGATTGTTATTAACCAAAAATTCCTCCTGATATTGTCACTGAGAATTAATTATCAGGATAAGATACCATCTTTAGGGAACAGGAAACAACATGAAAGAGTATGTACTTTGAATTATAGCTCTAGCAAAAGGATAAATATGATAGTGTAGATAGAACTATCAAATATTTCTTTTACATCATCCCCCTCATTAAAAATGCTTTTGGTGTTAATTGACTGATGTTTCACTTGCAGATTGGTTAGAGCACTATTTTCATGAACATTTTGGAATTTTGCCTTATCAGTTTCACCATTAAGCTTTTTGTCTTCCTTTTGGACTTTTTCATCATCAGATAACTCCAAAGAGATTAAAATGTCCTTCTTATTGACAGCTTTGTAACCTCCAAACAGATTGCATTTTTTCCAAGGTACTCTGCAAAGAGGCTGGGGGAAAGTCTGTATTTTAAGGCTCTCATTAACAATATTAACTGGTACTTACTGACTTCAGAATGTCATTCTTCAAAGTGTTACTCAAACTTTTATACTGTTTGGTTTCTAAAATTGTTTAAAATCTGCTAAAATACTGTAAAGCCGATAATTGCTATTACTCAATAAATTCAGTAAATTAGAAATTTGATTGGAACTTTAACAGAAGTTATTAGCTCATTTGAAATTTAAAAATATATATTTATCAGACTTTTATCTTACAAAGTAAGTT
The DNA here is from genome assembly GCA_013398735.1 of Nothocercus julius. Taxonomy (NCBI): domain Eukaryota; kingdom Metazoa; phylum Chordata; class Aves; order Tinamiformes; family Tinamidae; genus Nothocercus; species Nothocercus julius. The sequence goes on from VZSV01000040.1 coordinate 4,494,017, forward strand.
CAGATTTTTTTTCCTTAAAAAAAAAAAGCTGGAAAAATAGCTTATAAATACCTATCCCAAACCTCTACTAAAAGACAAAAACAATCTCATGTATACTGCAGTTGCTAGAGCTCTGTGTTGCCTTGGATGTTCTTTTTGTTAACCTTTTAAAATACTTAAATACTAATAGCTTCTATCATGTTTCAGGATAATTATTTTAAAGACAACTGCTCAGACTAAAGAAATCGTAGTTCTTCTATGCTTAGTGTTAATAAAGATGTTTTGAATCACTGGGAAAATACCACTGTGGTTGGAATGTGTTATTTTATCTTAAATACTGCTATTTTACTCTGAAAGGTTAATATTTTGCCTGCAACTATACATATTTTTTGGTATCTATACACAATGCTTTATATTCACGTTCAACTTTTGTCTGGAAAATGAAGTGTACAAATAGTAAAAGGACGATGTAATATTAAACACATGAAATCATAATGTAGGTATTGGTTTGCTGTTTTGTATGAAAGAAATAATCAAGAAAATATCTGTATATCCATCAGCTGTGCAAGCTTTAACCATTACTTCACTGCAAATGCAGACCTTAATATCTGGACTGTGAAACAGTTACTCTCATCACACTGATTTGTCCTTCATTCATAGCATACTGGTTTTACCTTGTAGAATCTTGACTTTGGCTCATGTGTAATACAACCCAAACACACCAAAGAAGTCTCTCGTGCTCATCCAAACGCTAAGTTTTATGCTGGGACAATGGTTTGCCAAATTAACAAATCTGAGGCCCCGTCATCACCAACATGCAAATTGTGCATCATTGCAGTTGACTAACGAGAAAAGCTACCATAGAATTTGTAAATGTCTCATATTTTTAAAAAATAAGTATTAATACGGCAATGAATATTGAGTTTACCAGTTTTTTGAGGCAGTCATAATAGTTCTGACTTAACTGTAGGATTTGGAACCAATTTTAAAACCTGAACCAACACCTCATTGCCCCTACCCAGAGGAAGTCCAGATTTGACTAAGTCATCAGTCCCTCGGTCTCCTTTTTTCATTCTGTACCTGCCATCAGGGGAGTCTTGGAGAGATCAAAGGAGCCACAATCAGCTCCATCTAGCAATAGGGAACAAGACTTCAGGGCATTCCCCACGTTGCATCTGTCCCTCCATATCAATTCAATCAGCATAATGTAGTTGTGAAACACAGTCCAAGAAAAAGGACTCATACGCACTGGTTCATATGTGTACATCTAGGAAATTAGGAATTGTAACCTGTCAGCACCAGATGTCCTCAGTGATGTGGATAGATAAAGCGCTTTATCTTTAACAAAGAATACCCAAAGCCTTCTATTTCAAGATTATAAGCTAAAGAGATCTAATTAAAAAAAAAAATTATAGAGGATATCCAAGTTATAAATAAATGTTGATCCTGAAGGCATTTGACTTTGGCGAAATATATGAAATTTTAACTGTAACTCACTTTTCCATGTCTCTGTAATTCACTTTTCCACCTCTCTGTAAGACAATTTAAAAGGTTTGTTCCTGCTTGAAACAGGACTTACAAAAGGTGTCTATACTGTGGTAATTGAAGCTAAAAATAAGTAGCTATTTCTTTTCTAAACAAGAGTTGGCCTTGCCCTGACTGAACCAAAGTTTACTGAAAATGAAAATGAGTAATTAACAATGTCTTCTCCCTTATCCTATTATAGAAAACCGTTTATTTCCTGAAGAGGAGAACATAAGCTGCCTTAAACAAAACAGAGTGTAGCTGTAGTAATTTGAATTATAGGATATACACAATTGAATCTGGACCGAATTCTGCTTCCTTTCATTCTATAAGAGTACATGATGCAAACTAAGAAAACAACAAATTTTAAGGGCTTGACCTTGTAAATCCCAGAGCTACAAGGGAATAATGCAAAGCCATGGGTAAGGCTGTTAAAGATTATGCTTAATAGTGCATGATACAAAAAAATACACATGAAAGAGAAGCTGAGCTTTACAAAAGCTGAGGCCCATACAACATAGGCAGCATTCAAAAGCTGTTTATGAGAGACAAAATTTAACTGGGAGCATGCCTGTCACAGTGTGGCAGTAACTCATGATCGTTCCTGCTTGCGGTTTTAAAAGCACACAGAAAGCATGACTGAATAGTGATCATCAGCAGGAGAAAATGAAAATCTTAACATATTTCACTGTATCTCAGTGCATTCAATGGGTGCATGTAAAGCCTCTGTGTCTGGGCCATGTATTTCCCTAACCATACTTCAGACTACCATCTCAATTCACCTGTGAATGAAAATTTGCTTACTCTATTGATGACAGTACTCACCCCTACTGTTATGCTAAAGACTGTTAGCAAAGGTACTTAGCAAATGATGTTAGGAAAAATCCAGGCTTCATGGAAATCAATGACAAAGCTTTTCATTGATTATATAGAAGCAGGATTTCACCTTGCAAAAGAGAATTCTTACACTTTAGCTTATTGCATTTGTTTTCATCAGTATTAAAGAGTTGGAAAGATTGAGCTCATGACACCTTTTAATTTACTTATGATAAAAAAAAAATCTGTAATTAAAAACCCTTGTCTGGCAAAGAAAGCATGCTGAGAGCTTATTTGTGAAATGAAATCTGTATTTACTATATCTATATACTTTGGCTTACTGGAAAAGCAGTTAGGAGTTTTTGTTTGTTTGTTTGTTTTTAATGTATTAATATGCTTAATAAATTCCAAATCAGGCTGAGGACCTACATGCACAAATATTCTCTCGTTCTTACTTGCTGTGAGCATGTAGAAGGGATATATGATAAATAGGCAAAATTACCACAGCTGCTGAAATGTCTCTTCCTTTTATTTATTAATCCCATATAGTCTTTAAGTTTTCACAGTTATTGCTTAATTGATAGTGTTATTTATTCATTATTATATTTATATTGTTATTAATGAGGAAAATGAAGAATTGTATTGATTATATTAAGGTTGCAGTAACATTTTAATACTGACCAGAGTAGTTAGACTTATGTTTCAAGACTTCATCTGACCACATGCAGTTTATCTATTGCATAGATAAAGGCCTGTATTCCACTGGTCCTTCAGATGTAGATAAATTATATTTGGGCAGACAGATCTTAGCCTCTACAGTCCTTTTGTAGTGTCAGTCCAGAATACTGTACAAGGAACTAGTGATCCACAAAATGGCTAATCATGGTGTATGCCTCCATATCATACATGCAACCACTACTTAATGAATGTGTATCTAATCAATATGTAGTTTGTCAATGTATATGTAATCAACGTGCATTTAATCGTAAGAATATGTGTAGTGCACTTTGTCGTACGCACCTATTCAGAAACTTTAGGTTTATTAGTGAGATAAGAATACACAGGCCCATTGCTCAAGGGACCCTTCAAAGCTAAGTCCACATTCCAGACATGACTGCTATGACTGCTACCAGTAATGAATCCATATTGAAAGCAGGACCCTAGAAGAGTGTAAGCAAGCACAGAGCTAGTGAACCTCATCACGGATGGGATCTGCACAGCTTGCTGTGGAGTTCTGCACGTAAGAGGTATGTCCCATGCTGCATCACTTCAGGGTTTCCATCATCAGAAGAAACATAAGATTTTATAAATTCTTGTAATCTTTTCTGGGATATCAACAAATAGTTATCTGTCTGGAAAGTGTTTTTGCCTTTCTTGATGGGATCTGAAAAGAACAGACATCTCCTGATACCAAACACCTTTTATTCAAGCTATTTAAAAAGGAGACTGCTGGAGTCCTAGACTTTCATTGTATAATTAGAAAGTGGAATAACCTTTACATCTGTGATTCATACTCGAAGACACTAAGGGAATGCAATGCAACCAGTATCTTATAGTGTAAAGCTGTCAAAAAGAGCCAGACTCCTGTTTTTAGAGCGCCAAGTGTGGACTCACAGATTCTTACAAGCATTGGGTGGAGATGCATCAGGCAGTCAGGTGCAGCATGTTGTAACCCTGCTGCTGGAATTATGGATGCCTTTTATACAGCTTTTCTTTCTACTTCAGGTCCTCCAGTTTAAATACAGACAACTTACAGAGCACATGGAATGAACAGAGATCCTCAAAGGAGACTCAGTTGCGAACAGCTTGCCTCATGTTTGAGGTTGAGTTCTCTATGAGGAAGTCAGTGGAAAAGGTGAAGAAAAAAAAATTTTTTTTTTTGAGATTATTACTTTGGCCTCCTTTCAAATAATATTGCTTTCTAATGTAATAATAATCTAGAAAGTTTGAGGACACTGTTAAGTTTCAAAAGGTGATAGACATTTCCTGCTACATATGTGCAAAGATCTTAACTATGTCTTCTAATCTAACCAGAGATTTTATTTTAGCTTTCCATTTATAGTAAAAAGCACCTTTCATTCAAAGCCTTAGTAATCTTAGACCTTAACAGCTTCTCACTGCAATGTGAATCATTTTTTCCTTTACTCATTCCCAGCAATAGAAATGTGAATTTGAATTATTGGAATAAGAAAATTATAGGCAATTTATGTTTGTTGTAGTCTTGTTTCTATGATTTTGAGAGAAGATGGCCATAATTTGTAGCCCTGGTAACAGAGACTGCACATCCATTTGTTAAAGCTGACCCAACAAACTGCTTGTCCCTCTGGATTTTAGTTGGAGGAAAAAAAAAAGAAAAAAAAAAAAAAGAAAATGAGATTAACTTGTCATTTGGGGATTTTCTTGTTGTTGTTATTGTTTAATTATTCAAGTAGCATTACAGAATGAAAAAGGATCTTGTTAATAACTGCTTCTGCTGGAGCTATTTTTAATCATCTCAATCCTGAAGCAAAAATAAAGGCTTTTTTTTTTTTTTTTTAACATTTTACAAATGACCAAAACACCAAAAATCACCATTCATTCAAGAATATTTTACTGCATACTTAGCACTGCTTATTCCGAATGGCACCTAAATGTTAAGCATTTACTTACAGCTGTGGCAAACCAGAAGAAAACAAGAAGAGTAATTGCATGTGACCTGAAAAATCCTTCAATGACCCCAAGCTTTGTGAAAGATGTGGATCATGACTCTCAGTTCCCCTTGTAGTAAATGGAAATAAAAGTCCTTTAAAACTTACAAGAGGTGCTTAGTACCTTCTAGCATCTTGTCCTTGGTTAGCATCCGTGTACAGCTGAAATCTTGGTCTGTTAATTTAAATTGATTTGATGTGATGGAACAGTGTGCGTTCTAAATGCTTTTCCCTAAATCACACTCAATTAAATAAAAAGCTTGTGATTTGTTGATGTGATATCAGTGCCCACGAGCTATAAGGTTAGTCCGTATTATATAAATGCTTCTTTTTTTAAAAAAAAAACAAAATTTCCATCTCAGTACTTCTTTATGGAGTACCACTATCAAAAAATATAACTGTTCCCTTAAATATTCCCATTCTAATGACCACATTCCATTATCCACCTTTTTTTCAAGCCTATTGTTCTGCTTCAGAATCTGCCACACCTTTTAAATGCTCACCCATTACGTCCTTACCTGCATGTAATTTCTCAGCTATTTTGCGAAGTAGTGAATTTAATCCTAAAAGTCCATTTACTATTTATTTCTTTAGCTCTTAAATAGAACATTCAGTTACCTAAGCAACTGTTGCACTACTGGATTTTGCTAGCCAGAAGATATGCATGTGTCCATATACAACCTTCTATACTTTTTTTTCCAGGTAAACAAAATCCTATCAATACGAGATTTGTCTGAGATTGTATTTCTGACACAGTAGGTCAAGTCTGGATTGGATCACTGAATTCCACAAGTCCGCAAAGCCTAATTAATGACTGATCATAAGTTCCAAGAAAATCAGTGGGCAAACTGGGCAGGAAAAAAAAATTGGAGAAGGCTGCGTGATAACTCGTTCCAGGACAGCTACCCTGGACATCTGGGACCAGAAACAACCTATGACCGCTGGAAGCCTCCACTAGTCCCAGATAACTGTAGAACACTGCAATGAAGTGCCTGAACCAGAAAAAGCAAGAGAACATCTCATTACCAACCATGTATGATATTCTCTCCGCAAAGTCTGTCCTCAACAAGCTGATGATGTGCACCACGCTGCTGGACGTGGTCCACAGCTGTATGTGACCACATAATGGTCATACAGAGACTAAACTGCAGGAATGCCCAGATCCCTGTAGTCCCTGGTAGTCCTGTATCTGTCCTGTGCCACTCATCTGAATAGGAGGCCTTCCGAGAAAAAAAAAAAAAAAAAAAAAAAAAAAAAAAAAAA
>VZSV01000040.1:4505054-4572688 GCA_013398735.1 Nothocercus julius
TTGAACAAAGTCAAAGGCAATATTAAATGGGAATAATTAGCAATGAGAGAACAACACTTGGATAATCAAATCCAAATAAACAAGGTGCAGCCACCACTGAAATGGATCTTGGAACATATTTCAAAGCACTCATCAAAACATCTGTCTGTGAAGAAAAGGAAGACTAATTCTTTATTCAATTAAAATTAGCAGACAAACTCCAGGGGGGCAGAATGCAATTACTTGAGCTGGAGCTTGGCCCAGCCACACCCCAATTATCTGAGTGCCGTATAGATCTTCTCAGCCACAGACAGTCAGATTTAGTCTTGTGAGTCACAGCGCTGTGCTAGGATTACAGAATCTGCCTGTATTATTACTTTTCTTTTTTTTGGGGTGGGCATTTTATAGACTATTCCACTGCTGAAATTGCAAAGCCACTTGAAGATCGGTACATAAAAATTTAACGAAGGTAGATCAAAAAGATTATTTTAAAAGTTCTTCTGGGAAATGTTTATTTGTACATTCGACATTGCAATATAAATTACTGTAAGTGAGTTAAGGATTCTAAAGAAAGAGCATGCCAAATGCTTAAAAAAGAATCGTTTTCTTATATTACTGTCTGTCCAAGAGGCATCTCTCTCTGGAGTTTTAGTTGACCACTGGTGAAATATTGCATAACACAAGCCCACTCATGCTCTTCTGACAAAAACAATGATTGACTCCAGTTGAGTTCACCAAATTTTCAGCAGTGTCCAGAGGATAAAATGGACCTAAGACATCATAAAACTAAGTAGAATGATTACAAAGAATAGTATTTTTGACAACCACAACTCAGGGCATATGTAGATTTCTCAGTGGAGGAATCTAAGAAGAAAATTCTGCTGTTGGGCACTGCTCTGACAAGCCTGTACCCAGTAATTTTCTCTTACTGTGCTATTATGTCTACTGTGCATGGGACAATACAGTGTAGCCCATAGTGCCTATAGCTTTCCTCAGAATGTAACTTATAATGTTCTCTGTGTTACTCATTATAGCGTGCAACCACTAACAGCTGCTGAACATGCTTTTGAAGTTTGGTATTTGAACCTACTTTCTTGCCCTCTAACTGACAAACATTGAAAATGCTGTCCGTGGAACCAGCTCATTTAGCTAGAAGAAGATGTAGATATATCTGGTGGTATATATGTAGGTTTTTGTAAGGTTTTCTAAGAAATGAGATAGTTCTGTTTCAGATGAAACTGTATATATACACTTCTCAGCTGCAGGGGCAGTGTGGATCAAACTTCAGGAATAATGAAGTGTTGCCATAGTAGAGGCACAGAGATTTTTACGAACAAAGTAAGTTTAACTGGGAGAAGTATCTAAACCAACTCTAAAATTTTAAAATGGGAGCATATAATTAGGAAAATATAATTAGGTCAATCTGATGCAAAAACCTGAAGGAGTCATCATTTTCTGTAAGCAAACAAATACCACATATATATTTCAACCATAAAGTCTAAGGAGTATATATGCTATCTGCAATATTCATTAATGATTATGATATTTTAAGAGGGTGTCCAAATATTACTGTGGGAGTGAATAGAACTGTAATAGGGAGTTGTCATCTTCACAAAATTCTAGTTAGGGAGTGCACTATGATTGAAGAGCTGTCACTCATGGGAGAGTTTTTTAAATGTTATATTGTTCTGGAATGCTTTTATTTTCTATAGCTTCAGTGGAAGAAGGTGAAAAAAAAAAGATATATAGCTCTAAAGGATGGAGGCTATTTGTAAGTGAGCATACAAATGTTAAGGATATCAGAATAAAAATAAAACATACACTGTATTTGTATGAGCACAGTCTGACCTGCACAACCATACTTTTGTTAGCAATAATAGGTCAGCATTAATGATATGTCCACTGCTTCAAAATTAAGTTTTCTGCTATGGGAATACATGTCTCCCTCTTATAATGTTTTTCTTAATGTTTCTTCCTTGAGTATAGATTGTGATCTTTGTTCAATGCACAGTAAATGGCTTTTGCCATATAAATATTATATATCTGCTTCGAGACATGCATAATTATGAGTTTGTTTTATAAGTGTATATGTTCTTAGAAAAGGCATGTAACAAAAGGAATGAATGCTAATCATGTTTTCAGATGCAGAAATCAAGATAAGAGTGATTCATTTTTTTCAGATCTCATTTGTTCTTAAAACATTTTGTCACTTTTTAAAGCCTTCATGTATGTTTCAGAAAACTCAGAATAGGCCTATTGGTAGAATTGTGGATTTCAAGTTGTGAATGGCAGTTTGTCCTGAGGATTCCTCATTTCTACATAGTATTTTATATGCATTCTCTTGACATAACTGCATAGGTAAACATGTTTAGATATACATTCTATTTAAATAGAAACATTTGTAAATATATTCAAAGAGAAATTTTGAAGCTTTAAAAGCAAATAGTTGAGAGAATAAATGACCTACAAGTACCAGCTACTGAGTTGGTAATCAAATCTATAACATCATGTCTTGAAAGGGAATCATGGGATTGCATACTAAATACTTGACATTATTTTCTTTGCTCCCAAAGAGAATATGACTTTACTGTGCAAAACATTCAGATTATAGTTTGTGTCCTGTGCTTTCAGCCCTTCAAATTGTTTAAGACTTTAAAATTTAATCAAGGGATTTCTTAATGTAGGCTAAGAAAGAGTAACATCAGAAATACATTTGACAAAAGGGTAACAAATTTCTACTTAATTATTTACAATGGCCCTATACTGCTACTTAGAGACACAAAGTAGTCAGGCTCCTGAGCATCAGATCCAACAGTCTGGAAGGACAAGGGCATCAATTTGTCCTCGCATCATGCAAACAGTTTTCAAGATTGCATCTTGTTGATCTTGATGAAATTACAAGTCTAGCATCTGATGCAGCATGCCAGTAATTTATGATCACAGGTCACTCCAAGCTGAATGTTTTCGGGGCACATCAAGCCTACTTGTCATTTGCATGCAATTCATTTTATCACCTAAAAGATGTTTTTCATCAGGCCACTGGGCAGGCATTTGCAGTTCTGGAAGTCCTGTAGTTAAAAAAAAAAAAAAAATGACCTCTTTTCCTCCATCACAGCACTAAAACAAACATCAAAGCAAAATGTAATATTAAAGCAATTAACCTATTATCTTCAGGTCAGGTGTTTGCTATTTTGCCATTTACAGAATGACAAACTCTCCCACTTGGCTGCTGATGTTTAGATTGGGCCAGCTGTCTGTTCTTTATAAATGCTGTTTCAGTTGATTATGTGATTATGAAGTGCCCTTCTCTCTGTCATGTGGGATTACTCTGACTTAACTTTGTAGTTGAGTATTTTTCCTGTGTTGCCCATTCAAGAAGTAGAAAGGGAGGGGGGAGAAAAAAATAAAGAGAGAGAGAGGATGACTGTGCAGCTCTTATACTGTACTAGTCTCATCCTGCAAATTTTGGAATAATTTACTTTCCTTGATGAATCAGTCTCACTCCTTATGTACCAGTAGGTTTAAAAAAAAAAAAAAAAAGGGGTTGAATAACATCTTCTGATTTTTTTAGTATTTTATCACTTAAGGGTCCCAGAGGGCCTGTAAGAATAGTAACAACTTAAAAAAAAAAAAGAAGCTGGGCAACATTCTTCAAGACACTTAAAATTGAGACTAAATGATATAAAGATGCCACATTTCATGAAGTCATATGGAGCTTAAATACTTGATCAGACTGATTTTGTTTCTTTTTAGTTACAAGAATATAATTAATTCGCACATCTTTAAGCATCTTTGTTAGAAATCTGTGTCTATGATAGTCATCCTAGGTTCTCTTTGCTAGCCCCTCCTAAACAGGATTCATCCTACCCAATGATAGGCATTCAAGGTAGGTCAGATGGACCATCTCTTGGTGGTTCTCATTTCTATCTAATGATTACAAGAGGAGCCTGGATGATATATACAGAGTTGGACAAAATTCCTACTTCTTTGAAGATATGTGGGATGAATCCTTTACTGGGCATCATTTTACTCTAGCTGCAAGCTCTTAGCTGGGTCAAACTTATGTGGTGGCATACTTCGCGCACAGGTTCTGTATAGCACAATGTGTTCTAGCTAGCTGCCATGCTACAGATGTCTTGCTTATATTTTACCATATAACAATGAAAAGCTTCATATGTCTATATAAACTCTAACACAAGGGGGAAAAAAATGGAAAAAGTCTATCTCTTTTGCCATCATTGTAGTTCAAGGCAGGCTAGCTTCCAAGTGTATTGCTTGAAACTACCTCTATGATAGATAGACGAGATGCAGACTAGATGTTGTAGACTATTCTGCTTCCTTGATACATTTAGAGTTTGCATTATGCCAGCCAAGCAGCAGCTGAACTAACTAGTAGCTGAACTGGAGATCAAGCCTAAATCAGACACATCAACAGCAAACTGATTCAAATTACTGTTCTAAATGTGGTCTAGACATACGTAGGGTCCCATATCCTACCCTCCCAGACTCTGAAACAGAATAGTAAAATAAATTCCTTTGAAAACATATTCACTGAATAATCTGAACTAAAATACAATCCGACCCTCCTCAGACCCATTTATATTTTACTTCTTTTGAAGTTTTCTGGTGACCAGATGTGATGCATAACATATATTTAAAGTAAGTGATCCCGATGTAACATTTTTAAATCAACTGCCTCAGACTATTTTCCCCTACTTTGTCGGTATACTGTGTTCTGCTTTGCACAGCCCATTGCCCTTATGCTTTGTGTCTGTTTTACTTCATCAGCTTTCATATTTCAGCTACTATAATTAGACAAGTCTCTCTCTCCACTCTTTACTATTATCCACCTAATAAGGCAAACAACTCAAGCAAACTTTCTGTCATGTCATCTTGTCATCAGTTCAGACTCAACAGAGGAAAAAGAATCTTCCCCTCTTCCCTAATAGTACCAAAACTGTCAACCAGATTTACAACCCAGGTCATAACAATTTCTTCAGATTTTTTTTTTTCTTTTGCATTCAAGGGAGATGAGGGTGCAAAGAGCATTCAAGAGTCTATAGGTTCCTCACCTAATAGGAGGAACCCCAATTACTCTTTTACAGAATAAGGTTGGAAGGGACCCATAGAGGTCATCTAGTCTAAACCCCTGTTCAAGCAGGGACATCTAGAGCATGTGGCACAGGGTTGCATCCAGCACAGGGTGGCATCCTCATGAGAGAAGGAGACTCCACAACCTCTCTGGGCAGCCTGTTCCAGGGCTCTCCCAACCTCACAGGAAAGAAATTCTTCCTCTCAAAAGTATAGGTTTCTTTCACTGTCTCATATATTTTCTGAGTGAGAAACAAAGAGTGCTTAGACAAAGAAGGTACTCCTAACCTCCAGCAAATGCAAATAAAAATTGCAAGAAAAATAAAACATTTTCTCTGTGTTCTGTTTTCCTAAAATATATGCCTATCAAGCTCTGAGCAACAGCACCAATTAAACTAACCATAAAAGCTTGACATTTAATGTTGAACCAGCTAATAAGTGAACACAAGTGAAACTGTTCAGGGGAGAAAGGAAACTAAAGGTGAGTCATAGCACCTGGAGATATCCAGCGAATCTCTAGGAGACCTAAAAGACAAATTACATGCAGATTATAAAAAATATAATTATATAAATGGATACAGCAACTTGGGTGCTGCAGTGCCATACATCTGTTTTATAGACTACTGAATAATTTAGTAATGAATTTTAAAATTAGAATATGTTACCAAGGGCTATTAATATTTCATGAAGCATTGTTGAATTTCATGGTATCAAAATTACATCTGTTGTAGACTGTTTCTTCCAGTAATAGCCAACTATGATTATACAAAGTCACTGCTTTTCTTAATTGTAGGTATTTTAGTGATGTTGTGGAGAGCAAAATCAACAGATGTTATATAGCGTATCCCTCTTCCAGATGGTGAATACTCCTGCTTTAATGGCCTAAACCAGCTTATTTTTTAATCATCAGCACCTATACCTAAACCATTACTTAAAAACTTTTTTTTTCTTGTAACTATTAAGTTGGAAAAAAAATCTGTCATAATTTTAATAATGTGCCCTTAGAGAAAGATGACATGAACCAAACACTGAAGCCTTTATCCTGTGAAATTCTATTAGATTATTTTGGAAAGATTCGATTACATATGGAAAGTAAGAATGGTGTTGCTGTTGAAGAGAAATAAACCCTATTTATATCAGTACCTGACCAAACATCTCTATACACACTTTTTAAACTGTCATGCTTCTATGTTTCATAGGAAAAAAAAAAAAAAGGAAAAAGAAATTCAGAAAAAGAGTGGAACATAAAAACATAAAATTTCATGTTTTTAGAAAATGCAAGAAGGATGTAGCAAATTACTCTTTATGAAAATAATATGTATTATTATTATATATACTTTATTAATATACAATTCAATATTTTAGTCAGTATTTTTGCTATTACTTATACCGGTAAAACATCTTTTCTATATTCTCTTATTGAATGTGGTCTTCATAATATAATTACTACAAGAATGTTTTAAGATGCAGATAGACTCATTTAGTTAGCATGTGGAAAGTAGTAAAGTGATTGCTTCTGACCCTTTTGGTTCAGAAAGCATAACCCTTGGCACAGCAGTTGCAAACAGTTAGCACTGACTACTTTCCTTATCAAAGCCCAGTTACAGAGATTTAAATATCTATCTTCCCAAGCTATATTCATTTTGCTGCAGTATTGCTATCAATTTGGGCATAACTATGAAATATAACAACCCAGTTTGCTATACTAATGAAGACAAGTACTGGATGATTAAAAAATGAGTGAAAGTTATATTCCATTCCCCCTTTTTGGAGGGAGGAGGGAAGGGAGTTGATATTAAGATAAGTTATATATTTAGTCATAAGGTATATACTTGAGCTAACTCCTGCTTCTTCAAAACCCACTGAATCCTGCTGCTTTTGTAAGCTTTTGTCTAGGTATATAACACAGATGTACACAGTTTCTTTTTCTCCCACTCCTCTTTCTTTTACTACCTCAGAGCATAAGGTACTATCTCCAATCTTCCCTTCTTTGATGAGTATTCTCCAGCCAAATTTTATGTAGCCACCTGCTTATTAACTACAAGCAAAATACATCTTTAAAAGAATCTAGATTTTTTTAGAGATACCAATAGCACTTTAAAAAAAATCCATTTTCTGCATCCCAGTCTTGACAATGAATCATCTCTCCCTTCTCCCTTCTGCCTATTTAAATCTTCCTCATTGAGCAAACAATGATCTTTTCCATTATGTTTCTTGAGGGAATAGTGATGTTCCTCCCTCTCATGTATTTTGCCTATGCTCCAAAGTCTTTGCTGATGCAATTATTGTGGTGATGTATCTAAGACTTTGTAAAAGCTGTCTTCTTTCTCTTGTGTATGACTGAACACATAGTGAGTATAAATCATTAAAGAATCACAGTGCTAACAGACAACTGAACTGCCGTCTTTTGGGTATTGAGAAGCTTCTCTGTTGGTATAAAGAAGAAAAATGAGAATTCAGAATCACTTTTCTTTCTATTGTTCTGTGCTAGTAGTATTTCTGAGATGGAATTAGACCCCATTACTAAACCCAGAAGTGCTCTTTGGTCCATTCATTCTTAACCTAATATGCATGTGAGCATGTATAAATGCTCATACAGAGGACAGCTTAACAGTAACAAATTCACAAAAGTTACAGTTATTGTCTGTCTCTAAATGTAGGCATACACTATGCAAGGTGGCAGTGACCAAAGAAATCAGTGGGAGTGAGAAAGTCATCTTTTAGAAGGAGGGAGTGAGCAACTTTTTGAAGTATGGTTCCATATGCCTGCAGAGATTGGTTTAGTAGTAACCTACAAGACTGACTGCAAAGAGCAGACAAAGAAGGCAGAAGTTTTATTAGAGGTCATTTGTTCCTGAAAAGATTGAACCTGTCCATGTGTTTTTCTTAATGTATCAATAAGAACTGTAACATCCTGCTATTATGTGCAAATCTCACATTTTAAGCCAGTGAGAGCCAATTTTAATAATCTGTGTATTAGATGTGTGGTTAATAGACAGAAATAGGCATTCATTCTAAGACAAGTTTAAGTTTGACAGTGTTGGTAATTTCAGGGGCCAGACCAAAGAGCTGACTGGGGAAGAATTAAGCACACAATGAACCATTCTGAGTACAGACAGATGTATGTATGAAGCATATTTACAGCTAATACGGAAAAATAATTACCCTGGCAGATATAGTTTCTAACAATATCATAAGCGTGCTGAAAAAATACCTTTTGAGATTACTTTTTTTCAAAGATCTTGGGGCTTTTGAGTCATTCTATGAATCGTTACAGATTGGCCTTGCTCTATTGTAGGACAGAAAAGTGGAGAATACATGCTACCAATGTTGACAAAATACATTCTTATGTCCTTCCTTATTCAAGATGCTTGCAGGTAAGCCCACACTTCAATGACATCCTGAATAAAAATACTTCCTATAGCCAAGGCACCTCAAAGGCACTGCTTGCAGGTAGGTTTCTATACAGTGTGTAATATAATTGAAATAAAACATATGAGTGAACTGGGGAAAAATAAAGATGTCTTAAAAAGCCTTTTGGCACAGATAATTTTTGTACAGCTAAGCAAACAATATAGTAAAACTCCATGGAAGACTTCACAGAACAGCCTTAATTTTAACTCTTTGATATATATCTCTAAATGGAAAAGATATAGTAATTGTGTATTATTGTTTATTTAATCCAGGTCCACTGTCTTCATTACATTTCAAAACATTACTTGCTGCTTTCCAGATGTGAATTAGTCTCTCAGTCTTCCTCCAACAGAAATCCACCAACTGTGACCATCAGTAATTCTTCTTTTTTTGTCATAACAAAACATATAGTGCCATATCCAGAGACAAATTAATCTGTTGAGTTCAGAGATGGGAGTCAGTAGAAGTAAAAAAGGAATGAATTACCTAAGAACAGAACTTTGAGGCTGAGAACTGCTGCATGCTGACAGTGGTGCTGTACGGACAGATGTACAATGTAATCAGCATAACAAAAACAAATGTCATACTTCAAACTGAAGTGACTGATTTCCGTCCAAACAGCAGAGATGAAAACTTCTTCTTTTTTTTTTTTTTTTTAATTACATTTCTGGATTTTATTCTATGTTCTGGCAAGTTGAAGAATCAATTATTTGAGGTAATTGTAATAAATAGTTCTTCCCTTTTTTTTCCATTAACTGTAATAGATATGTGCTTTTTACCTCTATGAGGAGAGATACCTAATACAGTTACCAAAAATAAAGATGCTAAATTTGAGAACAAACATATCTTGCACTTCTGTCTCTTTCACACCACCTATTTCAACATAGATGTACTTAAGGGCAGAACTTATTTCAAAGTTGACTTCTATGATCATAGAATCATAGAATCATGGAATGCTTAAGGTTGGAAGGGACCTCTAGAGATCATCTAGTCCAACCCCCCTGCACACGCAGGGTCACCTACAGCATGTGGCTCAGGACTGCGTCCAAGCGGGTTTGGAAGATCTCCAGGGAAGGAGACTCCACAACCTCTCTGGGTTGATATGATATAAAGATCAGAGTTCCACTAAAATTGTATTTGTTTATAAAAGGATCCTTTAAGGATGTATGTATCCATCAAGGAGAACTGAAGGATCTGGCATTCTATACACAAGAAGTTGATGTATTAATTCTTCTTCAAAAAGAACTATGACCCTTTGAACCCTCCCTTAACCCTAAGCATGCCAAATCTGCTTGTGGTTAGCAGGAGCTTGCAAAGAGATCTTCCACAGAATCACAGATGGGTTGAGGTTGGAGGGCATCTCTGTATATCATCTAGTGCAACCTCCCTCCTCAAGCAGGGTCACTTAGAGTACATAGCTCAAGATTATGTCCAGATGGGTTTTGAATATCTCCAAGGATGGAGACTCTATAACCTCTCTGGGCAACCTGTTTGAGCGGTCTGTCACACTCATAGTTAAGAAGTTTTTCCTCAAATTCAGGTGGAACTTCCTGTGTTTCAGTTTGTGCCTGTGGCCTCTCTTCCTATCGCTGGGCACTGCTGAGAAGAGATGGCCCCGAATGGTTTATACCTCCCATTCAGATACTTACACACATTAACAAGGTTCTCCACTCAGTCTTTTTTCCAGGCTAAACAGGCTCACCGCTGTCAGACTTTCTCTATATGAGAGATGCTCCTGTCCTGTTAATTATACTAGTAGTCCTGTACTCCTCCCTAGGCGCAGGACTTTGCACTTACCTTCTATTGAGCTTCATGAGGTTCCTTTCTACCCAACCTGTTGAAGTCTCTCTGAATGGCAGCACAGCCCTCTGTACTTTCACCATCTGAATCCTATAGATGTTTATTACTGATACTCTTTTCTGTTACACAAAAAAAAATATAGTTCTACAAAAGGAGATAAAGTAATCTGGTTGTTTTGTAACTGAAAGTCAGCAAACTATCACACACTATCTGAACACACTTAGGACCACATAAAAAACAGCCATTCGGAATCATGAACAAATAAAAATATTTACATTCAACTTTATCCTACACTGAAGCAGCAATGCATTCCTCTCAACCATAAGGAAGAGATGGCAGAGCAAAATGTCCCACATAACTCCAGAACAAAAAGTTGCTAGTAATCTAGGACATGATTCCTATCTCAACTAATACTAACTCTCTACAATATAGACATTTATATCTTAGCTAATCACATCTGTCACCCTTTACTGTCAGTGGAAGAAAAAGGCACTTGTAAGGGCACAGTTTGTCTTGTAGTTTAGCAGATGTAAAGGCTTGTATAACTAGTGCAGTGAAAAACAACAACCCACTTTCTGTACTCCTGTTGCTGATTTGGACTTAGCCTAAAAGAAATAATGAAACATACAACACAAAGTTAATGAAATCCAAGAGGTACAAAATCTTTCTCCAGAATTTTTCTCTTTGTTATAGGAACAGTGTGGTGCCTGAAAAAAAAAAAAAATGATTAAATAGCTAAACAAAAGTCTCTTTTTACTCAGTTATCCACATACTATAAGCTGCATATTCAACCCGCTGTAATTGTTCAGGTGCAATAGGAAGACATCATAGTCACTGCTGCATTAGACTGTACTTAGCAAAATATAAACCCTTTTATACACATCCCAGATCTCCAAAAAATTCCATGGGCTGAATATTTACTCAGATCCATCTATCCTAAAAATACAGAAGAGAAAACAAAACAGAAAATCAGAAGTTGGTGCTAAAAGCATATTAAAATATTATTTTAATATGCTTTTATTAAAAATATATTAAAAATATTATTTAAAATCAAAAGGCAGTGTAAACTGATCAGTTACAGAGAGATGCTCTGAGATATGTATCCATGCTCCATTCAGTGAAAATAATAATGAAATAATACATTTCTGTTGGTCTAATCTGACAGAAAATGATAATCCTTCATAAGATAAAACTATCGTGGACAGTTCATTGAAGAGTGAAGCTAATCCTGTGCTTACTTCTATTCACGCCTCACCTAATTTGGAAAGAGAAGTGGGAACAGAGACTAACATTTATTCCCGTTAATGTAGGTACCTATCTGTTCCTATCAGATCCTAGCACAGTCAATGGAGATAAGAATCACCTATGACAGCTTTGGTCCTAATTTGCCACTTAAGTTAGGTGCCTTAAGGTAAGTGGAATTAATGTAGAAATTATAACCTGCATAAAGACGTCTGTGAAGACCAAAATTCAGACATAAGGGTTTAGGAAGGAAGCTCTTTACTCCCATGTGCATTTTTTTTTTTTTTTTTATCCAGGATGTTCAGGCATATTACAAAATGAATGTGCATGTGTGTAAATATGGTGGTGGCACAGCTGAGATAAGATGGTGATGCCTTAGACTAAAGCTGAAATATAATTGATTTAATAGGTAAATTCAGGACAGATTGCTATTGGCTTTTGACATACGTTATATAATTATAGAAACAGAACACATGAGCTACCTTTAGTAAATGCAGTTGCAAAAGTATGTGACTTTCATGTTTTTTTCAACTTACATGTGGTCAATGTTTAGTTAGACAACACAACAGTGTTTTTTTTTTTTTTTTTCTAGATGACAAGAAGGGCAGTATCAGTATGTGACAAATACAGATATGTATTAACCAGATGTATGTATTAATGTAATTGATACCTTAATTATGTATTTTGCCCCTTATTTCAGTAAATTCTGTTAGGCAAATAGGTAGTCTGTCTAAAGCTTTCTGTTTTTCTAAAATGGAAAGTACTATGGAGCTGTGGTAGTCATTCCATTGTTGAGGTTGTAAGTACCTTCCATTTTAAGCTCAATTAGGCCCTTCCATCTATTTTTAACATCAGACTGTTCTATTAGAAATCTCTCTTGTGTGGTGTTCTGCAAGAACATGATTTTTCCCCCTAGAAAGTTTGAGGGTAATTGGACAAGGCATTTGTGAGATTTGGGAGGCTGTAAAATCAGTGGTAATTTGCATTTGTTACATTATCCTAATGTATTTCAGAACAGCATATCCCCAAAACAGCATGTTGTAGAAACTGCAAATGTAGTTTATTCTCCTGTCTTTACTGAGGAGCGTGTGGAAGTTATGAGCTTTACAGGACTAGACAGAACTACCAGGGCTAGGAAGGAAGCAGAGCTTAAAAGGTTCCCAGGAGCAGCACTGCTGTCAGAGCTTCTGTTTAGCACACACTCAACAGGAGCAGAACTTCGCAGCACTTTCCTGCCCTAGACTTTCACCTTAAAAGATGAAATTAGGAAGAAATAGAATCATTAGATCAAGCTTCCTCTCCCTAAAATAGACAAATCCCCTTAAAAATCATGGACGTAAATTTTCAGATATTTTCCTCTACCCTATTTGAACACTCTATAAGAAATCAGAATTTTGAAGGTCATTATATTAGAGTATTTTAAAGAAAGATTAATTAAACCTAAAAATCAGATATGTTAACCAAAACCTAACTTATTTCTTTCTCCAAATCCTGATCCCTGTCATGTAGTTTTCAGGTATACTTCAAAGATAATATATTGACCTAAACTTTTAGGTCACTATTCCCTACTGAGTAATAAAACATAACTGAGAGAATGTGATATTAAATTATATGTAACACAAAGCATTTAAAGAATATTTTAAAATTAAGCAAAAAGAAATATATTCTTTTATCTATCCCCCTTTTCCTTGTTTATGAAGTATTACACATCAAATTCTAAATATAATATCACATATCTAAATATAATATCACATATCTAAATTACTTACATTTATCTTTATTATCATAGTTAATTCATATACCTTCTTATAGTTTCACTTTTACATTTTGGTTTGAGTAAGAAACATAAACTAAAAAGCATAGATTAACAGAAAGTGCCATTTACAGGCCTCTAGACTGGGCAACTATACATATTCATTACAAGCTGAGGATCATAATCATCCTCCAACTTGCCACATAGGTCAAAGATTATGATATTATATACTCCATTCCTAAAGTTTATGTTTCATACACTTCACTATAGGTTTTAATATATTCCATAAACTTTTCACTATTTTTAATATGACACGTATCACAGAACAAAAACTGATTTTTAAACCAGACAGTACAGAAGGCATGGAAGAAATTATTTCATCTGACTCAAATAATCTAATATTTAGTCCTCCAAACACCGCCCCCCCCCCAAAAAAAAAAAGAAGTTCCAATCTTTGTCCAGTATGAAAAAAATAAAAAATAAAAACAAAATAAGATAGAACATATCCAAAAAAAAGACGACATTGACATACATGACAAAAGTATGGATATTCTGCAGAGGCTGTTGCTGAAAGTCAATCAAGGCATGTCAAGATATCTAAAATGTCACTAGTTTAAATGTGTGGAACTGGATCCCACCTATCTGTGAAATCTAGACTTTTGGTTGCCAAAGCACACAATTGGCCCCTCCCAAAGCTGGAACGTGTCTAAACAAGGGCAACAAAGCTGGTGAAGGGACTGGAGCACATACCTTATGAGGAGTGGCTGAGGGAGCTGGGGTTATTTAGTCTAGAGGAGGCTCAGGGAGACCTTATCACTCTCTACAGCTACCTGAAAGGAGGCTGTAGTGAGGCAGGGATCGATCGCTTCTCCAGAATAACTACAGATAGGACAAGAGGCAATGGCCTCAAGTTGCACCGGGGAGGGTCAGGTTAGGCATTATGAGAAATTTCTACATGGAAAAAGTGGTGAAGTCTTGCAACAGGCTGTCCAGGGAAGTGGTAGAGCCACCATCCCTTGGCAATGTTCAAGAAACATGTAGATGATTAGCTTAGGGGCATGGTTTAACAGGCATGTTGTTGAAGGACTTGCGGTTGGACTTGATGAACTTGATGGTCTCTTCCAACCATAATGATTCTATATTCTATAGCTTATTGCTGCCTAAAATTGGGTAAGAGTGCTTCCACCCATACTTGCCGACATAGATGTAAGTCTAATGGGTAGTTTTGTTTGTTAGTGCCAAATTGTTTTTATTGTTATTTACTACATGTTACAGGGGAACAGTTCATGCAAGTCTTCTAATGTATGTTGAAGTCACATTTCCCAGTTGCAATACAGCCATATCTTCACAGAGATAAGTAAAATAATAAAAACTTTTACTGAAAAGAGAGTAAGCAGAGAGAGGAGCTCAATAAGTCCTTAACAGGTGAATATATTACTATTTAGCAAAATAATTAACCATTTTCTAGAAGTACATTCTCAAGTCTCATTTTTCTTAAGCATGTGCTTAAAATAGCATTTGACTTTTTTTTTTTTTTTTCTGAATGAGAGCTTAAAAGATGAAGAATAAACACAAGAGAAAAAGAGATCATTGGTAAAAATCAAGGATACAAAAGATAAAAATATTTCCTTCTCTCTGGAGTAATACATTTTCTTGGAAATACAGTAATGATCTAACTACACTGACACTCCTCTTACAATGAAAATTTATTCTTAAATGATTTAGCAAAGGCAGTGTATGATGAATAAATTATACACGAAGATTAGGTAAGCCAGCATTAGAGTGTCAATTGCAACTTTTTTTTACAGCATTAAGTCAAGGATACCACGACAAGGGTTCTAATGCTTGACAGAGCTGTGAACAAACTAATTGCTCCAAAACATGAATCTAGTTTTACATAAATAATTTCATAGTTCTGCCTTGTATTTATTCTTGTGTTCTAACAGGAGCTGATGTTAGGGCATGCATCTCAGAGAAAGAGGAAAAGGAAAAAGAAAAGGAAAAGCATGTTATCTTTATGGTTGATAGATAAAACCTGAGATCTGCAGCGGGTTTTAGAAAATTCTGAATTATTTGGGGCAGATTTTACCAACCTAATCTTCTCCTTCATGTGCAAATGGTACCAGTACTCAAATACAGTTATAGGTGACTTCATTTGGTGGAACACTGAAGCAACCACTACCCAGCAGTTGATTAGTAAATGTTAATTCCAGAGTGATTAACTGTAAAAATAAGAGCTTGTATGAAGATGAAATTCAACTTTTTAAACATTAAAAAAGGAATATAATCACAATGTAACAAATTCATAATTTGCATCAGGTTGCTAAAGTGAATATATATGTAAACATTATTCTTTCTGCCTACAAACTACTCCACGTACTCTTCAAATTCCACTGAGCACAACAATGATGCCTAAGTACTGCACAATGTTACTTAAGTCACATTGTTAACTTATCAAAAGAATGAAATTTTCACTGACCTGAAACAACTGGTATGGAGTATGTCAGGAGTGTGCTCTACATGTTTTTTTTTCTGACATTCAATTAAACTGATATCCTGATTTGTGATTCAAGTGATTGTCTTGAAAAAAGAAATTATAAGATGAACTTGAATGAAAGCGTTACTGAAGAGAAATAGCCGTAATCAAATTTACAGAATTGGTCTACAGGTTCCTTGCAGTATGAAAGAGACTTGTGTAGAGAAAAAGCATGTGCAGAGACTTGGAAGTCCTATTTACAATTATCCTTCTAATTTAATAAACCATTCTAATTCTGCTGCTCAGCCATTTAAACATAAAGCCAGTTATATGCAAGCTTCCTCAGCAATCAGCTGATGGCAACAGTATTTTCAGTTAAGGGGATATACTGTATACAAACATGAGAAATACCTGAAAAAAAAAGAAAAACACTTTTTTTTATAGTTTCTTAAATCAGTACGTCATACTTCATTCCATATTATCACTCATCTCTTTTCAAACAATTCTAATTACTGTATCCTATTAAGACACTAACAAACAGAAGTCATTTCAGATCAATTTTTAATGATAGATCCTTCTTGTGATTGCTCCCATAGTACACAGTTTTTATTTGTTAAGCTGACGTAGATACTTAGCCCTGCTTTTTCTTTAAAACTCTTTCCTGCAAACAAATCAGATGGCAATGAATATCAGCAGAATAGTGAAGGTAGCCAGAAAAAAAAAAGGTATTCTTTAAAATAACGTATCATTTTATAGATATTAAAAATATTACTATGTTCCTCTTCTTCAGCTATTCGGCGTTAGCAGCCTAACAGATTTTATTTCAGTCTATTTTTGTCTCTACATTAAATGAAACTGAAGAAATGCAGGGCAGACAACTCTTCATTCATGGGAACTAATAAGCTCACTAAGTCATAAACCCTGTCTCAAATGAGCTATCATTATTCACTTTTCTCAAACACCTGGGAGACATTAAACATTTTTTCCTATGAAGAGGACTCCTTTCCCTTTACAAATAAAATACTTGCCTTATGTAACCTTTAAATAACAAGCTGCTTTTAGGTAAGCTTGTTAATAAAAGTACTACCTGAGGGTCGCAAGTATCTAAAAGCCAGTGATGAAAACTCAGCCTCTCAGATTTTTTTCTGACTGCAAGAATCTTAGGTATTGATGAGGATTCTGCTTTCTTTACATTTGAGAGTTCTGGCCTTTGTAGCAAATTTTCAGTTTGTAACAGGACACTAGAAAGTGATTTGTGGTCCATGATCAATGAGGTCATGCAAAGCAGGTGTATTGTAGAACCCATACTGGACACTTGTGTGCAATTCCTGGAGTTTGAACCGTTTTATCCATAGGTTGCTTCCAATCCTGTGTTCCTACTATTTGACCTCCACATGACAACATATAAGATTATTCTAAGGGATATGTATCTCATTTCTAATACCCATAAAATAACTTGCTCTGACTTCTCAGTCCTATTTCTGCATCTGTATAACGCTTCTGAAGAAAATTCAAAGGCTTAAAGTTTTGAAAAAGAAGTACTTAGACTAGAGTTCAATGTGAGAAGAGAATCTAGCACAGATACTGAGGAACGTGATACTCTATGCCTTAAGAAGGCCGAGGAGGTGTCTAGATATTGCTGCTGATTAAAAGGCCTTTTAGAAGGAGATACAGAACCGTGCTACTTTGCATTACAGTGCTAAAGTAAATAAATAAAAAACAACATTCCCCTTTATTCCAGCTGCTGCTGGACTAAGCCCCTGAGAGTAAATTTATCATACCGTTTAAATACAGGACCAACCTGCTCAGCACCATACACTTCCACTGAGAGGTTTCAGAAGACATTATGTCTTACAGAAATTACAATTTTAAGTTGTTTGAAGTTTGTCTTCTCTGAACACAGTTTAGTCTTATGGAAAGGATAATTGAGTCATATATAGGAGAGAGTGGGTGCAAGGAAAACGCCACAGTAAGTAGTCACAAAGGCCACCTGATATAGGATACCTTCCTCTCTGTCAAGGCACTTCTTATAAAGTACTGACTGGTGTCTCAGGGGAGTTAGTGTGAATTATAGTTCTGGGGAGTGGAAGGAAAGATGTTAAGCTTGTCTTTCTTGCTTTAAAGGTTATTTCTAATTTTCATTTAATCTGTTTAACAAGAGGTCTGTTGTTACTTACTTAAAAAAGGCATCAGATTCAACCCCAAACCTTAAATATTAGAACATATTAATGAGTTACACATTTTTAAAACACATAATCATAAATAAAAAAAATAATATCTGAAAGTGGGGAATTCAAAAAATTCACAAGTGGGCCTGAGTTTTAATTAATTTGCTGATCTTCAAAATAAAAACATACTTACTCCAACATCAAGCATTATGTCCATATTAGGTAGCTGTAACAATGAAAAAAATGAGGATCTTGACAGTTAATAGGCTGCATTTCATATTCTGGGCTAGTACACAGTGTTTTATAAGTGCCCAGCTGCAAACATCGCTTAGAACTTGGACAAGCACTAGGCCTTGCACATCTTTTCTGCTGACTTTTAGTTCAGCTTTGCTCTAAATCTCCCAGGTGGTATTATGAGAAAATCTTGATTTTATCACAGAGCAGACAACAAGAGTCATTAAACTTTGATGACTTAAATGAGATAATGTTCAACAGAGAGATGCACGCAATCTGGAAATTTAATTTAATTAAATTTATTTATTTACCTGAATGTGAAAGACACTGTTACTTGGTAATAGAGGACCCTGGTTACTTGTCAGAAAAGTATGGCACAAATTTTAAGACAAAGGTTTGCTGACCTTCTCTGCTGCAGGTTGGCTGCATTCCATAGTTACTTCATAGCCTTTACCCAAGTTACGCATAGGAGAGGACCTGGTAAAGAACTCAGGACCTTTCTCTGGTCATCAGCTTAGCTTTCATCCAGAACAGCCAAAGCATCAGTGGTGAGCATCCAGATCTGTTATTTTCCTGATAATTTCTCTCTGGTTCTTCAGTCCTCAGTAGTCTCATGTAACTGGAGTAAGAGAGATGGGAAAAAAAGGTAACTACAGAGATACAAGGATATTACATGCTCTGGAGGAAATATCATATGCCAGAAGGATTGCAAAGAAAGGTCTTGGCCTCCTTTACAAACTTTTTTCCGAAGTTTGAGAATGCTCACTGGACACAATTGAGCTGTGTAAGTGTGTGTAGGGTTTGGAGTGTTTTTATTTGCTTATTTTTTTCACAAAGAACTGGATTTTCAGGGGAAAAAAATCACTGTGGAAGCACTGTGATGGACACTAACAAATGTCAAATGCCATTCATAGGAAGAAGTAAAAGAAGACCCATGCCCTGGTTGCCAGGTTAATAGAGGTGATCCTGCCCCTCTCCTCAGCTCTAGTGAGACCACACCTTGAGTATTGGGTGCAGTTCTGGGCTCCCCAGTACAAGAGGGACATGGAGCTTCTAGAGAGGGTCAGCGTAGAGCAACAAAGATGATTAAGGGACCGGAGCACCTATCATATGAGGAAAGACTAAGCCAGCTGGGCCTGTTTAGCCTAGAGAAGAGAAGACTGAGAGGGGATCTGATCAATATGTATAAGTACATACATAGAGAGACTGTAGGGAGAAAGTGGCCAAACTCTTCTCCATGGTGGCCAGTGATAGCACAAGGGGTGATGGGTACAAGCTGAAACACAGAAAATTCCTTCTCCATGCGAGGAAGACCTTCTTTCCTGTGAGGCTGACAGAGCCCTGGCACAGGCTGCCCAGAGAGGTTGTGGAGTCTCCTTCTCTGGAGATCTTCAAAAACCTGCCTGGATGCAACCCTGTGCTGGATGCAGCCCTGTGCCCTGTGCTGTGCCTTAGCAGCGAGGTTGGACTAGATGATCTCTAGAGGTCTCTTCCAACTTCTACCATTCTGTGATTCTGTGGATGGATGCCAGAGGTATATCTACATATCTACACTGCTAAGTTCATCCGCTCAAGGGCATGATCCCTGGGCCAGCAAGAGGATCCCTGGGCCAGCATGAAACATAACACTATTTCATGCTGCTCAGCACTAGAACACCTGAGCAGACTGTCTGATACTTGATTTGAAAAGAGGAGACTCAGGGAAGACCTTATTACTCTCTGCAACTACCTGAAAGGAGGTTGTCATGAGGCAGGGGTCGATCTCTTCTCCAAAATAACTACTGAAAAAAGGGCCTCAAGTTGCACCAGGGGAGGGTTAGGTTAGATATTAGAAAAAAATTGCTACATGGAAAGAGCGGGGAAGCATTGGAACAGGCTGCCCAGGGAAGTGGTGGAGTCACAGTCTCTGGCAGTGTTGAAGAAACATGTAGATGAGGCACGTTGGGTCACGGTTTAACAGGCATGTTATTGAAGGGCTTACGGTTGGACTTGAGGATCTTGATGGTCTTTTCCAACCATAATGATTCTATATTACATGGAATTTTGATTTGGCAGGGTGATACAGCAATATAGGAAATCACAGGTGTAAATTACACTTAGCAGAACTTGGCAATTGTAATGTACAGCTGAATCATAATACAAATTTGATTCCCATTACTGGTCTCTGTAATATGCTCAATATCAAGGAGCTGAGCATTGCCAGAAAATAATATAATAGCTTAAAGTTTCTTCAAAAATTTTTGTTAGTTCAGTTTTCCACTCTGCTTTGGGCTGAGCTACCTAGGTCCTTTCTCTATGCTGGGCTGGCTATCTCACGGAGACTTTCACATTATTTTGATTAACTTCCAGGGATACATTTACACCACATTTACACCAGCTATTCCACTCAACTGATATAACTCTTCCTCTAAAACAAAGGCTACCCTCCAGTCCCCTTTGTGTTGAGATAAATTCAGCTTTCTTTGAAGTAGCTGTGGTCAGCTCCTGCATTCTTCTCTGAGCTTTGTGAGCTCCTTGCTCTTACCCATCTCCTCCCTTGCCTTCTTCCATTGTGAGGGTTTATTGATTGTTGATTGTTCATCCCTACCACTATAGGCAGTGAAGACACATATTCAAGGTTAAGAATACAATTCCCCTCTTGTATCCAAGAAAAATACACCTGTGATGGGTAATAGCTAATTATCATTTCAATATGTATCCTTTTCTTTTGCATCCAGCATTACTTGATACTAAATGATTTATTTTTCATGCCTCTGTGAAGCAAATTTATCTCAGCAGAACAGATATCAAGCTTTAGAGCAAGTCAGAAATGCAAGGAAATACAGATTAACATCACTTATAAAGTTTTATGCCAATGTACAAGAGGTTTATGGATTAATATTTTTTTAATCTTGTTTTTTGAGGTAATAGCAATATTTCTTGACCTTGTCTTCTCTTTGTAAATCCAAACTTCTCCATGCATCCACTGAATATTTAGGTAGAAAAATGCCCTAATAATTAAAAATAAATGCCCTAATAATTACAAAATCTTTTGTTCTTTCTTTGATGAACAGTCTCTACATATTAGTGCTACATAGAAATAGTAGGCGCCTTCATCAACACACACACACAAAAAACTATTTATGGGTATGCATACATGCTACTTCAATCTCATTCACATAAGATAATAATAATAATAAAACTTATTCAAGGTTGGCACACTCCTCTGGCACTGTACCCTCTGTTGATGCCATATGATCAGATCAAAATAAGTGAGCAGCTTAGGATAGTGTAGAAAAACACATAAAATGGAGAAAAGCAGATACTTCACAGTGAATCATTTAATACCATTTAGCCTCTTATCATTGTGTCAAGTGCCCACATACTTACTCAAGTGCTTAATACTTTCTTGACTGTATTCATTATCAGCAAATATTCACGATGTAGTTTCTCTCAATAATACGGGTTTTAAACTGTTCATTTGAACTGTTTATTCAAGATGCAATAATATTTTCATTTTCACTGGACACAGAAATTTTGTTCAATGAATAAATGCAAATGAAATCAGGTATCTGGTGGGAATATCTCAGATTAAAAATTCATCATTTACTTTCTCTAATATTTGCTATGTGTGAAGTAAACACATTTCTAGTAGCAAGTTTTCACCAGAATGGCTGCAATGTAACTACAATTAGAAGAAATTCAGTGGCTATATTGCATATTTAAGACAGTCCCTGAGAACGGAAAACCAAAACAAACAAAAAAAACTCCAAAACTTTAAGCCCTAATCCCCCACTCCACCTCCCGAAAAAGCCCTGACAAAACGAGAACCTAGAGAAGACTACTATTAGTTTCTTTCTTAAACCAGGTTGTTCTTCAGTGTTTAGAGATAAGTTTTGATTTTTCTTCCCCGCCCCTCCATTTTTTTTCTCTTTCTGTGAAGAGCTAAGATAAACACTAATCAATCGTATCTGTGAAAATCTATCTATAGCAGCAAAGAGGTCAGTTGTACCCTTCGGCCAAGAGTCCTGACAGCCCTTTGGCAAAGCTTTAATAAACTCTCCCCCCTTAGTGCACATTTCAAAGTGCCCTATTACACGTCACATATTCTTTCTCTAGAAGTTAGTTAAACAGAAATGATCTAAACAGATATTAAAGCAATTTACCACCTCTGTGTGTCCCCTTCCACCTCATGATATTTCAAGATGGTAGCCAGACTTTCCGTAGAAGATCAGTGTGATGTTATATATAGTGTTTGTTATCAGTACATATTGCTTTTTAATCTCATTACTCTTTTGCAGCATGCTAAACCCATTCCTTTGCACATTTGTACTGTGCACAGACCCATTCAAGCATACACAAGGTTGAATTCATCCAGCTGGTACTACTGTACTTGACCATAAAGAGGGAATAGCGGACGCATGACCCCCCCTTTTTTGTAATTATGATGCTTGTGACACATTATTTTTCTTTAATCTCATCTGTAATGGGAACTCAGAGTGTATTTTACCCCAAATGACAAATGCACAGTAAAACTAGATACGGATTTCTGAAACTGATGGAGATAAGACTAGTAAAGGCAGGGTGCAGGGTTTGAGAGTAGTCATTCAAAGGCTCTAAAGCTTGCTCAGTTTCCTTTTTGTAGACATATTCAAGGTGTTTTATTCAAGATGTTTTAGTGGATGATACTTAGTTCTCCTTTCCTTTTATCCTTTTTACTCTGTCCTTACCACCTTGAAGTCTTTTCTTCAGAGAATTGCAAACAGTAGGTGGTGAACAGGCAGGTCCCAAGTAAAACTGGGAAGTCAAGTGAGCAAATCAGAGTCAGGAACTGATCAGGTCTAGTAAGCTAGGTCAGACACAGCCTAGTGATCAACAGACAAGACAACAGCGATAAGGTAGCTCAAAGATCAGGAAAAATAGTCCAGGCTGCACTATGCTGTACTCACCTTTCTTTCTCTAAATCTTTTGTGTATTTGTACTTGAGTTAAAGCATTAGCATCTATACAAATTAAGTGGGAAATGCAAATAAAATATTTTTGTCAGTGGATTTACTTCAGAAACAGACAAATATATGCTGATGTTGTTTTCAATTTTATTCCCTTTTTCATAGGAATAAAACAACTTTTTAAAATGACATAAAACACATAGAAGTTAAATTGCCATGAAGTCATAAAGGAAGAGTTTCCTCATGCTCCACTGATTGTATTGCTGAGCTCACCACCATCTACACTGAGAATCTAATTTGAGTTCTGACTCTGGAAGTAAATTCCACATCAAAAGTGTCTGAAGGTACATTCATCCAATTTATTTATTTATTTTAATAAAATTAGTTATGGAAAAACAGCATTGTATCTTCCTTTCAAGGTGGACTTCACCTAGTTCTTTTACGCATTGACATTAAGGAAAGATATCATATGTGTGCAATCTGAGCTTGAGTCATTTTCTGTGGAACAGATCACACAAGAGGAATATTCAAGTCTGCCTAACTTTTGCATAATTTTTAACCTTTATTGAAATAGAATCTCTTAAGTAAAAAGAGACACATTTTCAAGCCTTCGAAAGGATTCAGTCTGCTTGACTCAGGGGGTCTGAACTTTAGTAGATACAATTTCCATCTTAGAAGAGATCTTCAAAGGCACCAATTCCTACCCATCAATTACAGAGGGGGAAATTACTCTGTTACTTTACTAGAACTAGTTCACAGAGGACCTAAAATTTTTATACTAAGATCCTAAGTTAGATGAATCCACATTCTCTGCCTATCTAAGGCAAAATGGCTTGAGAGTGACCTACAGAAAGATTAAAAATCAGTTAAAAACAGAAAAAAAAAAGAAACTCCTGCTCTGCAAAGTGGGTACTTTCAAGAAGTTGTTTCCATAAAAGTTTGTAGAGGCACAACATGTTGGAAGATTCAAAGAAAGGCTAGACAAAGTTGTGACAGCCAGTATGTAAGTCCTTACTAAAAGTAACAGAGAGTGATGTATCTTCTGGTGTATCTTCTGGCTTTCCTACTACCACAGTCTGGATCCTAGAAAAAAAATGAAGGGAACGTACCATGCAGCGTAG
This sequence comes from Nothocercus julius, assembly GCA_013398735.1. Classification (NCBI taxonomy): domain Eukaryota; kingdom Metazoa; phylum Chordata; class Aves; order Tinamiformes; family Tinamidae; genus Nothocercus; species Nothocercus julius. The sequence goes on from VZSV01000040.1 coordinate 4,529,260, forward strand.
CCAGATTCATGCACTTTCTCTCTAAATAGCTTTAGGGAAGGAAGATTGGGGGTAGAGGGACCATAAGAATGACTCAACAGAGTGTTTTTTGTTTGTTTTAATATCATATACTTACTCATACACTGCACATACCCCTGGTATTTCCAATGAGGAAAATAAGTGCAAAATTTCTCAAGAACAAATTATTTTTCATTAGGCAAACATTGCAGGTCTGTTTCCTTCCTGATTCATAGTCTTATTTATACACTCTTTTCCCCAAAGTATCTTCAGTATTATCCTGCTGAATACCTCTTGTGAAGTGATGTCATGTCTTTGAATATCTCTGTAGTGAGGAGATATTATTCTGCTTCTCATACGGCCCCCAAAGTAATTCAGTATCACAGTTACTGTGTTTTATAGACAATAGAGACTCTGAGCTCCTTTTCCATCTTAAACAACTCCTGCCAAGAGGTAACATCAGAATAAGACACCTTGCCAACAAACATACACAAAATTCCCTATTCCTAATCTAGCCTATAGGCCATGCTTCTCTATGTTAATTACTCGGGCTGGAGATGTAGATGTGAACATGATTGCAACTTTGCTTTTGTTCCTAAAACACTTGTAATTGTGGGGGAAAAAAACAAACAAACAAACAAAAAGCCAGAGTGTTTAATTCTGAACTTTGCACTTCCATTGTGAAAGTGTGCAAGGAGCTGAAAATCAGAAAAAAAAAAGCGTGTCACTTTATTCTTTCAGCTACAGTCTTTCTGTTGCAGTTGAATCACACATTAATTCACAGAGTCCTGTGGCCTGTTGTTAAGAAGGTCTAACAAGATGATCTTTTCTGGCCTCAGAATTTATGAATCTATGAAATGACTTACATGTGATATAATTACATGTGATATGTTGGAAAGGTGAGCCAGTATGTGTAAAGCGAGTTTATTTTACTTTTATATGGATTCACTTTTATATGGATTCACAGCTGCAAATTTCTTTTAAAGATGATAGGAAAAATCTGATTTGAGTGAGTTTGCATGTCAAAGAGACTGAAGACAATATAGGTCAAATAACTTCCCATCATTCTTTAACTTATACCTTCCTCTTGCCTCCTGTCATAATGGTTGAACCAATTTACAGTCATTTATACATCAGCAGAACAAAAGCAAGTAGAAAAGAGTCCAAGTGAGTTTAATGGGAAGGACTCTAATTTATACCATGTCATGAACCATTTTTGGACTTTCTCATCGAAATTAATGGTGTGGAATGTCTATTAATTCACCTATTCCATCCCCTATAGTACAATCCATTTACTCTATCCTTGTGTGTGTCTATTTTAGATGAGAAAGTAATGAGAAGCTGTCTTAGAAATCACCTGCTTGGCCAATGATTTGGGAAAAAATTCTGACCATCCATGAGAGGAAAAATACACATTTAATTTAGATATATGGCTCTCAAGTAATTGGCCAATCAGGAATAAAATATACATAGCAATAGGAACCTCTTCTAATGTGTCTAATTTTAATATACAATTCACATCAGAGATCACACACAAAATAATTTCTGTCTAATTTTCTAACAGCTAGGTGCCACAGTGATTCTCTTTACAGAATATTAGTAAGATCTCTTTATTTTTACAACATTTCATAAAACAAGAAGAGGACATTGTGATCATCCAGGTAGAATGAACTCCCAATATCAGCTCAAGATTGCCTGCAATGTTCACATTAGGCCTTTTGGTCTGAGTGTATTAACAGGAGTTTATATTATAGCAGATGAAACCTTTGATATTTGAGATTATTTTTCTCTAGTCAAATATTCCTGGAATAGAATCTCTTTTCTTCTTAGTTCTTCAGTATGTAACAATACATTTGGAATTCCTAAAATGCAAGTTTATTTGCTTGTTTCTGGTTTAAAGGTAACCAGATCAACTCTATCAACACTCCAGTCTTTCCATTATTTAATATTTTCCTATCTTTGTCAGTCATGTTTTATTACATGCTGTAACAATAACGTTAAATAGCATGGAACCAAGAATCCATGAGCATATCGATAATGATAAATCTAAGGCAGCAAGTGGCAGATCTCCGTTCCTCAAGCCAAACCTAGTGCCCTTAAACAACTGATTGGCTACATTCATACCCCCAGAGTATAATTTCTGTTATTATCTGGGGGAAATGTTCAGGTCAAACATTTCAAGTAACATCTGGACTGTGCTGCAGTCGATGACAATAGTGATTTTATATTATGAAATATTTTGTAGGATGCCCCTAGCTATAGTCCGAGAGCACGTGGAAGTGTTGGAGAGTGCAAATCTAGCCAATAATGTTGGAGGGATGTGGATGTGGGCAGCAGGAGGACCAAAACTTGATTCATTCTCATTTACATAGCCTTTTTACAGTGGATCTTTGAAGAAAACCATCCCTCTCATTATCCCCAAAAACTGTCTTTGAGAAAAATATTTAGACTGGTACAGAACAGAATCAGAGTGAATGCTAGGTGGTGGTCCTTAAGTTCACTCCTTGACCCTCTTATTTAACAGTGCAGGTAGATACAGCCTGACAATGCTCTGTAGTAATATAGTGTTTTGATACTGATGATTCATTACTTAAGATCAATTTCTGAGTCCTAGCAGACAAGGTTTTATTACAGTTAATACCTATGATGTTAAGTACTACCCATTCTAATTTTTTAACTGAACAAAACCATAAAACATGTTCTACCAAGAAAAAAGAAAAATCAAAATTAAATCAACTGCATAGCACTTGTACCTTTATCTGGTGAGCCTGAATAATCACCAAACAGACCACAGTCTAAATTGACCACTCTATTAATAAACTCTAGTCCTAACTAGAGTCTAGTCCTAACTAGTCCTAACTAGAGTCTAGTCCTAACTAGTCCTCTAGTCCTATAAACTCTTTATGCTTTTTATATTTGAGTCCAATATTAGCAGTTCATCAATTATTTTTCTCAGAATAAGTGTCAAGCCAGCAGACCTATAGTTTTGTAGGTCATTTACCATTTTTTAACATCGGAACTGTATCCCACTAATATTCTTTGAAGTATTACTATGAATAATTAACTACAACTGTTGAGTATAAAATCACAGTATATATATGATGTCTTATTTTTGCCAACATTTTATTTTGTGTCTTTGTTGGTTTACTTCAGGGAAAATTCCACCTTATTTATTCATTTATCATTTAGCAGAATTCTTGTTTACTTGTGTGTCTGTCCATAAAGAAAAAGGTATAAATAACGCACTGATGCTCCTATTCACAATTTTGTTGGTGTGTCTGCCATATGCTCAGGTTAAACCACTCACCAGATTTGTGCACAAATTACTCTCATTTCAGGCTGGCAGTTGTAACAAGTAATTTTTCTGCCTTCCTCTGAAACAGGAGTTGTGGTCCAATTCTTTGAATAAACTGGACATTTCATTAAGATATTCCAGAAAGTTGAAGAAATTTAAGACGCTGACAAAAGTTTTGATCTTTTCTTCTTTCTTTTTATTGCACATAGTAGCTCTTGGTTTTACATGTTCAACATCTTAAGTTGGCTCAAAAGTTTTGATGGACAATTTTGTGGCTCATGGTGCACAGAGCAGATATTCAGTGTACACTTCAGGACCAAATAAACATAGCTCAGTTGTTTCAGAGTATGGAGAAGGGATATAATGTCAACATGATGTGCCCAGTCAACAGCCACACTCAGTTTGGTGGTCCCTTCTGTCCTTTGTTCTAAATGTGCTATTAATTATTTGCACTGTGTTTTATTAACATATAATGAAAAAAGAAAGCAAAATCTGTGTAAGATAACATATATCATCCAGGGAAAATACTTCTATTTGCTATGTAATTAGCCTGGCACCTTCTTTTCAAGAACATCTATTAACATCAAAAGTATCACTAGATAATATTTTTAATTTCAATGAAAACAGCAACTGTACCCATCTGTTACTTCTAATTCCAGAATATGGCTACTGCTTATTAATAAGGAATGCAACAAAATATTAACAATGTCTTTCAATGCTAAAAATGTACTGGAGGCTTTTGGAACTGTCAGGTCCTTTGCAGCAGGGCAGTATGCTGCTTAGAGAAAAGCAAATGAAGCTAACCATGTATTTGATACTGATTCAGTCCACACAACAGATGGCAACATAGATGCAAATACAGTGCTTGTCCTTTTATTATTATTAGTTAATATTTACATCACTGGAATGCCCAAAGGCTGTGGTGAGAAGCAGAGGTCCATTATGCTAAACACTACACAGATATTCTGTTCCTCCTGCACACCAAACTCATTGTTGATTCATTTATATTGCCCAGAGAGTCGTTCAAACATACAGAGGGTTGATTTCCTCCAGCTGCTCTGAAAAGTTTATTGTCTAAGAGGCAAATGATAGAAAAAAGGAATGGAAAGAAAGCTTCTGAAATAGAAAATTTTGCTTTGAAGGCTTTGCTTTGCAATTCTTATTCTACAGATGCATTAGAATACACTTTCACTTTGCTGTTTCTTGGGTTCCCTTCTTGATCCTCCACTGCTTCCTTTTTTTACTTTCTATCTCATTCCTGTTTAGGTGCGGATTCTTCTTGAGTTCCAGGATTAACCCGATATGTCTGGGAGAGGGTGCGGGGAAGAAATGCAGTATGCCCAGTATGAGTGATAAGGCAGAACTTCCTTTATTGCAAGAATACACACAGAGTATATAACATCCAGTAATTGTTGAGCCTCCTTGCCAGAAGCTCATTGGTTACAAACAGACCTTTTGGCAATAAGTGATTGGATGTTAAACAGAGCCTCTATCACTAGGACGGTAACACAGCAGCAAGGAAACTTAGCTACTTTCTCACACTCTGGATAACTGCAAAGCTACTATTGTTTATGCAGACTACCAAGGTCACTGTGCCTCTGAAAACATGCTGAGATCTCTATATTACAAACGTAAGGCCTAACTTATGCCAGGGGCCTAGCTGAGTTAGAAACCAAGGCCGTGGTTGTTCAACGCTTCACATGATCCATGTCCCTGTTCCTTTAGCCATTCTGCACCATTCCTGTTTCCTTCCCACTGCTTATTCTCCTTAGTTTTCCTCCACTGCTGTCATGGCCTATGCTTTTACCAGAACACCACCTCACATCCTCCTAACCTGTTTAGACACTAGGAGCTCTATAGGAGTTACAAAGCCTAGGGTATCTCTTGGCCAGTGTTTTGGCATGAACAAAACAAATACACCTGTAATCTGTAATTAGCCTACTGCATTCACTGTAAAACATTCCACTGTTTTCATACAGAGGTATCAAAACATTGATGACTTCTTAAGTATTATGATTAGTGTGTTGCTGCAGTGCATACAGTTGTTTCTCTACAGAAAAGCTTCTTTCACACTCAGGTTTTGTCTTAGGACCATTTCTACCAGGTAGCAGGAAAAAGCCCCCCAAAATTCATCCTTTTTCTCAGTAGGTACATCATTCTGTCTCTCACAATTAAGCCCTTGTAGAGTTTGAAACTAGATTTCAATCAACTGTTCTTTGATCCTGTGAATGGGCTTCAACTACATTGGTAAATAACATTTCTTCTCTCTTCCTGCTTTCTCACCTCTTACTTGGAAAAATTGAAAGACGTTTTTTAGAAGTCTAGCAAGTGTTTTGATGTTTAAGATTGAAATGTGGGCCCATTTTTTAGCTTATTTCAAATATGGTACATGTCCAACTATCCAATAAAGGATAAAATCCACAGTTTTACAGTTCAAGAGATATAAAATAATGCTTTGTATGAAAGTTTTTTTTTGGCACCATTTAGTAGCAGATATCATAATATTGGCCTCATTTAAAGAATATTTGTTTTAAATATAAAAGAAAATATTCCTTTGCAAAATAAAAAAAAGAGTATTTCCCAATTCAGTGAGTACTAAAGAATAAATATGACCAGAATGTCTTATAAAGAAATCTTGTAAATATGGAAAAAATAAAAACAATACTTAGTGCTAATAATTTGTACTTCCCAAAGTAATCAAATGTTCCTGATACAATATAAAAGAAGAAAAATCATTATATTTATAGTAATTAATCATTAGGGCTAAGAGTTAATATCCTTTTCAAGAGAAGAAGCAACCTTATATCTCTTCACAAATGCTATGGTTAGTGCTCTGTGTTTATACTCTCACATAGCATTTATAGGATGAAATTGGACATAGTTTAATTGCTAGCACTAGCTTTCTTCAGTGAAAACTCCACATAAAACTCCTGCAGCTCTAAGAAATATGCTCACACAGAGTGCTGACCAATACAGAATAATCTAAACCTGCACTCCAAGATTCATGGAAACCACTCAACAAGTATATTCATACTAAGTTCTTTGGGAGCTATCTGCTAGTATCGGGTAGCACTGCTAACAGGGAGTATTGATGTGATCCTTTATCTCACATTTTTGTAGAGAAGGAAAAAAAAGATTTTAGTAATATTTAGTAATTTTTTAAAAAATAGTAAAAATTTAGTAAATTTAGTAAAAAAATAGTAATTTTAGTAATATCACACAAATTGACACGAATAGTCAATTACATACAATTTTCATATAGGTATATATACATGACTGATAGGGCTGTCCACTGTGCTGATCAGTTCCAGGAAATAAGAAGCACTTCAATATTCCCCCAAAGAAAGCAAATGTTTGCTGTCCCATACTGATACTACCATTTGCCCAGGGCTGTCAGCTGCAAAATAGTTCTGATATGTTAATTTGGTTAACTGTGGTTCCTGTAAATAAAATAGAATTACTAGGTTAAGGTCTTACCTTGAAAATTGGAGGAAAAATATATTATCTGCTCAAGTTTGATAAGCATTACTTCCTGAAACCTAAGTAATAATGCTAGCTTTAAAAAGAGTAGAAAAATAGTGAATGCCAAAATTCACTTAGAGATTAAGAGAATAGTAGGGCAAACATGCTCCATAATGGACTTAGGAAGTTTGGGAAATAATCGAACAATGAGATTTGCGAAAGTCCTCACCTCTGAACGTTTGACAACAGGAATTTTCTTGTGACTGTGAAGAGCTATGGACATTCAGTAGCTGTCCTTCAATCCTCCTTCATCTCCCACATTATCTCCCTCTCCAACACAGGTTGTTTTCTAGTACTGATAATCCATATTTTGGATGACGGTACCTCTCACCCTCAGGGGGCTCTCAATCCACAGGATCAACCAAAATGATTGTCACTTTGTATCAAGCCAGGGGCAGTCAGATTATCTGAAAGCTCTCTTTTTACCAAATCCCACCAAGGAGCTCTCCTGGTATCAGTTACATGACTACATCATATCAGCTACGTGGAAAAAGCTCTTTGTTTTACCTTTCAGTTTGATGCAAACAGCAACTCTGGAATTCATTTCAAAGCTCTAACTTCTGAAATCAATTGTATATGTGATGACCATTCTACACACCAAAATATCCTATAATAGTTTCTATGAACATCACATGTCCTCCGTAAGTCCATAGCACTGTATCATTTGGATAGCATAATATGAGCATTATAGTAATTGCAAGTCAGGGGCCTATTTTCAATTTCAGAGTAGTAATCTGAACTCTGTTCAATTGTCATTTTTGGCAGTGGCACACCCCAGCTCATGCCAACTATGGGAATGCCGTAACCCTCACTGACAGCCTTGATTACCTTCCTTTTTTAGGCAGTCCACCTGCACAAAGTAAAAACAAAACAAAGCTGAGGGATGACAAGAACATCGTGTAAGGTCACAAATCCAGATACTAGCAGTAAATCATAGGCTTACAAATGCCAATAAAGCTAGAAATAATGAATACCACCGATAGCAGGTCTTGACATGAAAAGAAAAAAAAAAAAAAAAAAGGATTTTTAATGCTTTTTAGAACACGTAAGTATCACTTTAGAAAGTAACACAGGCTTATTCTCATGACGCAGATGGTGATAGCAGCCACTGCAATAAGGTCAGATTTGTCTATTTTATGTCAGGGACTCAAAAAAAAAGATTCCAGGTTGACACAGATGATGAGAAAGGAAGGAAGAATCTGACCTTGAAAAGCTTACATTTAAGAGAGAAAATTAGTTTCTTGCCAAATAGTTCACTTGTTCAGTAGTTTAGCAAAGGTTGTTATCATACTCCCAGACTTAAAAACATTGATTTCTTGAAATTATCTTTTAAATCCAGAAAATTAGTATTTTAGCACTGATCAAAACTCCAGGAATACAAGCAGGTCAAGATATTTAAGGAGATATGTACTGCAGTAGGAACTTTGAAGAAAATGATGCTGCTTAAATCTGTCTGCAAATTATGCAAAACCTTTCCAGTTTTTGACTTTTCTCTTTCTTTCCATCCTTTATTTCTTCTCTGGAAAAAAAAAAAAAAAAAAGTGATGCAAAATTAGAGAAAGGTAAATGTTTTTCCACCACAAGTAAACAAACAAACAAAAAACACCTAAAATGATGGCTAGCAAATTTATCTTGTCAAAACATTGTCTTTGCAGATAAATTCTCTTGCTTCCAAAAAGTTAGTTTTCCATTAAAAGAAATGTTGAATTATTTTGGTTAACAAGGTTCAGTATAAAAGATATGTTAAGCTCTTGCAGCTCTTAAGCTCTTACACAACCCCTGTGTAATTGTTTTTCTTTTTCATTATGGAAAGAGAGACCCAGGTATAGTTTTGATATGTTAACTCTGTATAGGGCTTGATCTCTCTGTTGCTGTTTCACATTTTTATTGATGCAATTCAACCAAATTCTGATGATTCACTCAATTTATCCCAGTATTATGAGAGAGGAAAGGTCCAAATGAAAAAGTAAATGAATATCAGACTTATGTTCACAGTTTCTTATCTATTTTGGCTCTATTTTTGCGATTAAAAAAGAAAAAAGAAAGTTTTGTTCTGGAATCAGGAATTCAGGCCATGAGTTGTTTTCTGTTGAAGTACTGTACTAGCCACACAATTTGCCACATGTCATTTTTGAAACATAATGGTTATTAACGCTGTTCATCTTGAGCTCTTCGCTAATTCATCCAAATCATCCAAAAATCCTTTAGTACCCTCAAATGATACAACTTTCTTGTAAATGAGGATCACTCACTTAAACTAAAGAAATGTTTGTTATCATAAGATATTAACTATCACTCTAAGAAGATTCAGAAATCAATGTTCAAACTCCTTGTTTTTTAACAGTTGACAAAGACATTAAGCCAAATAATTAACCTTTCTGTAACAAAAAAAAAAAAAAAGGAAGAGAATGATTCTTTAACATATCTGTTAAATATAAAGAAGACCATAAGAAAGCAACTAAAAAGCCTATCAGCAAAAAGAGACACAGTTATTTCTATATCGAATTATAATTTACACTGGATGTCACTCTTGTAGCCTTCTTAGTTGTAGACTTCAAATCACAGTTCAAATTTGCTTGGGCAAATTTTCCCAGTGCAACAGCAAATCCATTCCTTACTGTAGATTATAGTCTAAAATAAAATACATTTTAAATGCTGATCATAGTTTACTAAGTTATATTAAATAATCTGATGTAATGAATCTCTATTGCATTCCATATCAGAGACTGCCTTGTCCTTGGTTAAATAATACCCTTGTAAAATTGCAAAGCAAAAACAAACTGTTTTCCTCTTAACCAAACAGAGATAGCCCTGTGATGAAATTACTGAAAATATGTGATTTGGGGAAATTACAGTTCCTTGCTTAGTATGTATTGTGCATGCCCTACAGCTTTCCCTAACCAGTAGCTCCCAATTTCATTTAAATTGTAATGATTTCCTTTAAGGACAATTACGTTGCCTAAGAGCAATGCATAACAATACTGCTTTGGCATGGTTCAGTATAAAATGAGAGTAATAACTGTTTATTAATATGATAATTAACTGTTAATGCTTAGCAACCTAATTATATCTGTTAAATAACTTATATTTTTGAGCCAAATAGTAGCAAAAAGAATTCTATTAAAATAATAAAAAGATATAAATATCACAGTAAAGCCACAGTTACAGTTTAAAATGCTGGATTTGAACTTAATTTACACGAAACAGATTCTGGATTTCTGCATACTGTGAATAAAAGTGGCTGTAAGGCTTTCCTTGTTCTAATAGTAAATGGCTTGCTGTTAGAACTTGGGACTTACTGAATTCTGACTGTGTGAGTGAGCTGTGAATATCTTAAAATATGAAGCAAATGAATAAAACTGTGTGTATGCTATTACACATAGTAATAGAAGTTACTGTGTGTGGGCCATTAGAAATCTGTTTTCAGAGAGAGTTGCACAAGTTTTGCCAAAGGTGGTTTTATTGGATTATATTACTACTTTCTTTTTCTTTGGTCCAGCATCTACAATTGTCTCAATGTTGAATAATACAGACAAATGCAGCCCTGGCAAGGTCTTGATGAGGAGCAATAAGATTTCAATACCAGACCTTATTTAGTCTAAAAGATAAAAATAAGAATGATCAGAAGATTAGAAGGAAAGAAGAAAACACTGAAGGGGAACATAACAGTCCTCAAGCCAGAAGTTAAGTAGAAAGAAATATCCATATCATCAGTGAATTCAATGCAAAAATTGGGCTTAAAAGGAAGCAAAAATGTTGCGGAAAGGCAATTGAACATATTCCTAATGATAGATATAGCAAGCCGATGCAGTATTTCCTGAGGAGACTGTAGAGTTTCCATCATTAGTAGCCTTGAATCTAGATAAACACTTCTCACAGATTAGATAGGCTGAGCTGACTCTGAAGCAAGAGGACGGCTCAGTTGCCCCTTGTGGTCTACCCCAGTCCTGTTACTCTTTGGTAGGTCACTTCCAAATAAGCATAAAAAAGTATTGGCCAGAATTTCAAAAGTTCATAATATGGCCTACATATCACTTTAATTAAAATTGGGCAACCATTCTATCACAGCATTAAAGGACATTTTTTTATTATTATTATTTATTTATTTATTGACCATAAAATGCTTACAAAACGTTGCAGTTTCTACAATCTCCATTCCACAGACTTTGGAAGAAAAACTCAAGAAGAGTTCAGCCAACATCACCTATAAAATCAGTAGTAAAGATAAGAAAGAAAGCAGGTCTCCTGAGCCCATGATATTTTATGATATTTGTTTGTTAGATAACTCTTTCCTAGGTCCCTTTGTAAGAAGGATTCTTTTTGAAAACAGCATATGGTCAAGATGGTAGTGGAAATCTTTCGTCTTTGTTTCCTGCAGCAATGCATTTTACTCCATTATTGAGAACTATTATTTTCCACATATTTGGTCTCACACTAAACCTGAGTCCAGAGTTTTATGTTACAGCTACAGCATTTTTGAGATCCGGACCATAATAAAAAATAGCATGGATCTTTTTTTTTTTTTGCCCCTCCTCCTTTTTCTGGTTACCATTGTTTTTGGAATAAAATAAAAATTTATGTAATCCTTTTCATCTCCTTTGGGTGGTACTTTTATAGCTCTGAAACTCCTTTTATAATATGCCTCCTAACAGCTTCAACATCATAACCTGCAATTCCATTCTTCAGGATGAAGAATACAACTGGACTCAAAATTGCAAATAATTCTCCACATGGTATTCAGATATATGTCACTGAAGATTTTAATCAACAACAAGAAGAATTTGACTTCAGTTTTGTTCTGGAACTAAGACCAAATGTCGTTTACAGGATACAATATCATAATAGCCTATGTTAGATAGACAAAGGGACTTACTCAGCTAGCAGACTTTTTCCGTGGGAATTAATTGCCCTGGCAAGGTTAACATACAAAGCGTATGTTGGAGAAGATTAAGAATAGATAATGCAGGGATCAATTCAAAATCTGCTATAATGATATAGAAATATTGTAATAACTTCAGTAACACAAAATCAAACTGTACAATACAGACATTGCAAAAGCCCAAAATTAAAACATATCTTAATAATGGTCATTTGAATCACAAAGATAACGGTAGGCAAACTGGTTGACACAAAGGGTATCCTCAAATACCTTACTAGCCCTACTCTAAGAGAGTTCCATTTGTAATAATTGAAGGAAGTAAAAGACAGCACTGAAATATGTGATTTTTCATTACAGCTGGAATAAATCAATGATAAAATGGAATGGCGTAACAGTATCACTCTGTATTCTCCACAATGGGGAACCTCATCCATCTCTTAGAAGAGAAATGGATTCCTGGCAAACTAAGCTGGTTGAAAGTGTTCTGATTTCTTTCAGCTAGCTGTATCAGGCATGATTCATTTGTTGCATTAGGACTTACTAATACAAAATTTAAGACCCCTGTCTTTTCACTTTTTCTCTATTTCGAATTAGAAATTTTGCTGCAGTGAGGTCAATTAAAACCTGTGTTATTACAAAGCTGCTAAAGTGAAAGACTTTTATTTTCCTATAATTCAGTCATGGGTTATGCAGGCAGACTAGGCAGTGAACTAGAATCACACTAAAATCAGAATCAGGAGTTTCACTAGACTTATGTTCACAACTCTAGGAAAACAAGCATGCACAAATGTGTGAATATATGTATGTATGTGTATATATATATTTAAACATATATGTATGTGCACATACGTAATATAAATAACATAAAATATAACATCACATATAAATTACAACATATGTTTGAGTTTTTAACCCTTACCTGTACCAGAAGAAATGATTCCATTGTACTTATTTCCCTTCAATTTTCTGCTGTGCAAATAGAAGAAAGAAGATAATTGTAGACAACAACCTAAAATGCTTACTCATACCTATGGAACACAATGACCCAACCCTCCTTTTATCATGTCATTCCAAATATAGACAGTGTGGCTTGCAGCCAGAAGCTTAAGTATCTTCACAGAATCATTAGCAATAACTAGATACTGGTGTGAGAAAGATGATCTATAAAACTTTCATATGTGCTAAGAAGCTGTGTAAACATAGTCTATAGAGACATTCTATACATATCTCTGGATATATATCTTCCTCTTCAGAGATTAGATACCTATATTTATTTAAGATAAAGGCTAGGCACATTTCTGAAAGACATGAAACTTTCTGCCTGTATAGAGTGTCATAATGGCTAAGCCCAAATGCTGAAAGACACGGTTTTGGTCTGCCGCTCACCCTGAGGAAATTTGTGTCCACATTTTAGTGAACAGTCTTGGTAAGTGCATTATTTGCCTTTTGCTTGAAGCTAGATCACCTTCTGAGAAGAAATGTGATATTTATGGTGGCAGGGGGACAACAGGAGAAAAGACGAACTCGACAGTCTGGTTTTCAGAGCATCCTGCTTGAATGTGAAGGAACTTGATTTCTGACTTTGTCTACTTCTACTTTTCTGATCCAGTTATTGTACAATATAAAAATACATAAACAGTTCAGGGCCCAAACATCTGAAGTGTCTCTCTTTTTAGCAGGAGGGAGTCCTGGCCACTTGGCTGCAAAATCCAATTTCTTAAATCTTCAGGAATCTCAAATTTCTTTCTGCAGTCAGCCCCAATTCAACAGTAACATCAGGAAACATCTGTGACAATGCAAACTGCTACAGCTATCACTCAGCTGAAGACCGGAGAAGTCTCTCAGAAGAGGAAGGTAAAGAACCGACACCGGTTTTCTAACTTCCTCCATAAACTGGAAGTGTTTTGAATTGGTAGTTGGTTGCTTACTGCCTAAGAGACACTTTTCTTCTGGCTTCTGATCTTCTCAGTAGACTCATACTCTTAGTGCACTTTAAGAATGCTCCAAACAAGTCTGTAGGACTAGGCCCATCTGAGGGATCAAGGGGAGTGTAGGCGACCAACAGCCTCCTACCATCATCATCATCATGAGTGTTGGTTAACTCATTTTCCAGGGAAGATTTCTATGCATGTGCAGGCACCCGGTAAATTTTACAACCCAAAGGTGGAAGTTTAACAGCATTAAGGTACTAAAATAAATTTTAAAAATACCACTTCGTGAGCTTTCTGGAAACATTTCCACATATATATTCTTCTGGTGCTCATTCTTCCTAATTTGAACTACATCAGTAGTTTCTTAATCTCTAGGCCCACAGAATAAATTATCCAAATTGGACTCTCGCATTCATCAGTCTCATTCTACAAGTTTATTTCTGGCCTAGCAAAAATACAAAAAAAGATTTGATTGTATTATCTACAGATCACTGGCCATGTAATATCTTGTAATTTGTCTGTAAAGCACCAATGGGGTGATATAAATAAGAAGGAAAAATGAAAATCACTCATTAGTTGATACAATCCTCTCCACGTTGTCTTGTATCATTAAAAATCTTTTGTTGTATTTCAGCTTTTTTTTTTCCCTAAAAATCAATAAAGTGGAGAGTCGTTCTGTCACATGTCAGCGCCTCTCCCAGTCTCTGGTTCACTTTCATTTAGTGAAAGACATTGCACTTTACACATGATCCAAGATCGTGTTCTCTCTTATTGTTATTTACTGTATAGTGCCTGTATACAGCAATTTGTGGAGTATGAAAGGCAACTGCTTGACACTCATCTGCTTAAAATAATACCATATACATAAAATAATATTATCCTACACATGATTTAATACTGAAACACAAAAAGATCTAGAAGTCCTAGTATGCAAAGGAGAAATAAATCACAGTTTATATGCTTATTTATCTTTCTCATTGTGTTTTTGTCCTGAGAGAAGGTGATTTTTTTTACACAGGTGTAAATACAGACATGGTTAAAACTGCTGATGAATTTTAAAAGTAAAGCAATAAAAACATGGTTAATCAACTAATACTGTTCTAATGTCCTCATTGTTTTCAAGCTGATGAAGAATTTTAGAACCAAAAAATCAAGGTTAGGAAGAAGAAAAATAACCCAGATAAAGGGGAACTATATAGCACTGGGAAAAAAAAAATATATAGAAGAATTATTTCTGGTCTATAAAATAACTGAGCAGATTATATTAAAAAAAAATCATAAATAAAAATATTCACAACAATGTATGGCTGTAATCAAAATCTTGAAGCATTTAAGAAAATTCTCACAGTATCTCATTATACTAATTTTCGATCATCATTACAAATTAGTCCTCAGCTCCTTTTTTTTTTAAAAAATGATATCATAGGTAAGTGTGTGGAGCAATTGTCTCTACACAGCTGAAATTGACTTTATAATCAATCAATGTCACATTTGAGCCATAAATATTTGTACAATGTCAGAGCTGTGAAATGATGTCACAGCAGCACATTAGCATTAGGCAACACTAAAGAGCTGAGGGTCACCGAATAGTTTGGAGAGTTTACAGAACTACTTCATACTGTTTTCTCTTCCTGACCCACCAATGAATAACAGAGCCATTTTGGGGAAGCAGTAAATATGATATCTTCATATGAGTTAATCACATTAGCCTTCCTTAAAATCAGTAAAAAGTATTACATCTTAAAAGCTCTTTTTTTTCTCTATTATTTATAGAAGGAGCCTAAAAGGGCTTCATCAGATGTAAACAGCTACACTGCAGATATCTAAAGCTAAGTGAGAAAAATTTCACTAATACATAATACATTTTAAATCTTTTTTTTTTCCCTGTATAAAATGCTGGATACACATATCCAGAAGTGCAGCTAATGCTCCTGTAAGCAGCACTGCTCACTCTGCTTGCTTCAAATCTTCCAAAATTCTCCCAGAAAAGAATAAAATATTCCAAATATATGTACATTGAATTGTCTTTAACATATTGGGTTTCAGTCAAAATACTATTGTCCTTAAGGTAATATTTTCTGAAAGGCATTAGTTATTCATCCTCTCAGAAAATATTAGGATAAGAAAGAGTAGTTTATGTCATTCAACTTCAGACACCTAAAAGTTAAAGATGTAAGCCTTAACTTAAAACCCTTAGTTCCCTTGACAGTCACTGAGAAGAAATTGGCAGTTCCAAAAGGCAATTCATCTGACCTATCCTGGATACCATTCTTAAGATAGCATGAATCATTCTCTTGAGGTGCCTATTTCTCTTCATTGACTATAAAGAAAGAGTAGAGTGAGTTAGAGAAATTTGATTTTTTTGATGCCTAAACTAGAGCAGATTAATCCCACCCTTAGAAGAAAAATTTTAGGCTACTTTATACTGAAAGTTCTTAAAAGTACAACAGCTGCCCAAAAGAACTCTTCTAAAAACAAGGTGGTAACACTGAATTTGGTGATTTTCTTCCTAGTGTACTAGGCTGAATTTTGATACAGATTAACCGGTCACTCAAAACTCAAAATGTAAGCACTAAGAACCTTCTGGTTGTATCAAACACAGAAACACAGAATAAAATATCTGTTCAAAGTAGTCATATATTCCACAAATGATGAGTCATTTTTAGGAGTTCAGACATAACAAAAAAAAAAAGATAATTTTTAATATAATAAATTAATCCTTCTGGATACTGGCATCAGTATCAATACAAAAGATAAAGGTTGATCTCCTATATGTGGGAAATTTCCAATAATAGCCACAGGCTTACAGCCAAATGAAGAACCTGGCCTACAGTGAATGCATGTTTGGAAATCAAGGCTAGGTGAAGAGAAATGGGTAGCTTGAAAGAAAATTGACTGTAATAAAAGAGGAATAATGACTTCTTGCTCAATTACTTTGCAAGAAGTAGCTTATTATATATAACCAAATGTACATTTAAAGATTGTAATTTAAATTGTTCTGAAGATACAGCAATTTCTCTAAAAGTAGAGAAATTTATTTTGCCATACCTTGAATTCTCCTTTCTTAAACTTGCCAAATGGGATGTGAAATGATTTAAAAATGACTTTACCTTTTTATTTTTTGTCTTCTTAGCATAAAATCTAAATGTCATACTTTCATAGAAACCTCAAACCAAAGAAAGGCATTAAAAATTTTAACCATAAAAATAAAATTTAAAAAATTACATGTGACAACATGCAACATCTGTAATGAGGGGTGCTCCATGGAGGAAAAAAAAAAAAAAAGGAAAATTAAAATTCCATAGCTGGAATTCCAATTACATAGTTTCAAAAAGTGCATTACTTTTTTTTGGAGCAAAAGTAGAGAAAATCATAGCTGTCCTGAAGTAAATAAAGTCCAAAAAGATGCAGTAGGGTCACGGTTTCTGGTTTGGTGAGTACTGAAACACAGTATGCGCGACATTTTACCAGAAAAACAAAAGGATAGGACTTCCATGGTTTGAAGGGACACAGCATGCTGACATTTCCTCCCAAACCTTTTTTTCAGATATGAAGAAGTTACATGAGTAGCACTAAAATGGGAGAATGGGCAAGGACTGAGCAGGCTGTTCAAAGTAACATCAAGTGAAGTTCAAAAGAAGTATCATGAATATTTTGACATCTCAAAACTTTAATATCTGGTTTTAAAGTACATTTGAATACCATTAGAATGATGACACAATGTGGTACCAACAACCTGTAGTACAAAGATTTTGTTTGATAAAGGTCTGCCTTTACAAGCAACATTCTCTAGCAGAAATATAGTTTATACTATAAAAAGGACTTGGAAATGCCAGTAAACCTCATCCTGTAAACCTCGACGAGATAGGAACAGCATCTGCGTATGTCTGTTTCTTTCTTCCTTTTTTTTTTTTTTTTTTTCAGCTAAGTTGAGTCATCTGGAGATTTGTTTTCACATCCTGATAGACATAACTTTGACAGCAAAAATTTGCCTGGTGGATATGGTCTGATACATTGACAAAAGGAAAAGACTGAATGACGATCTTGAAAATATGGGATAAAGGAAAGCCAGCTTTATACTATGACTCTGGGTTTGGGACCACCACACAGACAATGGAGTTATCTACAATTAGAAAGAGAAAACTGGATGATTTTGGAACATGTGATTAAAGACTCACATCTTTTTATTCTGGAGTTTATCAAAAGTTTTATCAATGCTAACTAAATTAGACTAGGAGTACAGTTTTCTGTAACCATAATCCTGTTTCCTAATTGTCCTTTTTAAGTGTCCACAGGGTACATTAGAAGGAGAATGTCAAGCCAGATAAGCTTGGTCTGATACTGTATAGCTATTTTAATGGTCCAACCTGGAAGTTGTTAGAAACATGATCCAAAAGGTAGGATGGAACATAGAAATATGAAGGGGAAGAATAGAATACAATAAAGGATTTATTTCGAAAATATTTTAGCATTAGATAATATGGATTTTTGCTTTGAACCTAGCACAGATAGAGGTAAGTCTGGCCAGGAATATTTAGTTAATTGAAAACTCATATTTGTATGCACAACTTGAATTTTTCTTTATTTAATACAATAATTCAATGACCTAACATTTTGATATTACGGACATCATGGCTCTCACGAATCCTTCTCCTTTTTACCGTTTAGCTGTATTCAACGGAATGATCCATGGGCTTTCATAGTGGATAAGCACACAGAGGTCGTAGATTCAGACTCTACACCTGGCTGAGCTACTCAGCAGAAATGCAGCTGGACTGCGGAAACCAATTTCGCTAAATTCAGCAGGTGCCCCCTCAAAGTAAGTTGCCAGGAACTACTTATTTCACTCAAGCCAGTTTCTTTAATTCCATCCTTTCCTGTACACTGCTCATTCAAACAGGCCTCACAAACAAGCTTCAATAATGGAGAAGACTTAATGAGAAAATGAAGCCAATGTTCTGGATTAATGCCTTCCAAAGTCACAGACTGTTAGGTAGGTGCCCAGAACAATTTTCAGACAAGTTCTCTAATCATCAAAAGGCCTTTAGTATCCAGGCAGTGACCTCAAGCATGATTTTATTAATGCGTATCATTATCTTATTGCTACTGCATTCAGTTTTTGAAAGAAAGTTGCTGCCAATCAGCTTTAAAATAAGCCTAAAAATCTCCCTACTTGCATGAATATCAGTTAAACTGCTTATACTATTTGATGCCAGGTTTTAATTACGGAATTAGAGAAATATTGGATGGTGATGCATCAGTAAGCATAGGACACCTAACGACTTAGCATTTGTTAACATAAACGCTGGGATACACTATCACACAAAAATGCAGGGCAAGAGTTTAAAAAAGTATCATTTAAAGTATATATTTTGCTTAAATAATATATTCTCCTAAATATAACACACTTCCTATGATCACTGTAGAGGAAGTAATTCTCTAAAGGAATTTGAAAAAATACAAGCTTGTGATAAAAGTGTTGCTGACCCTTGAGAAAATGTGAACATGAGGACAGGATAGAAAAAGAGTAAGGAGAACAGTGAAAGAAGGGAATGAATTGGGTATGAAGGTTAGAGCAGAAAATTGGGGGCAATTAGTCTGGAACATTGCAAAGAGGCCATTGTTCCTGGCTACAATGTTTGCTGAGTCTGCAAATCACATATTTATTTATTTCTGCTGACTAGCCTTCTAAGTAATAAAGTACTGCAAGGGCACCGACCAAAAACAGTAACGTAATTCATCTGAAATTAAGTCACAGCAACCAGTTTATAGATAAATGGATAAAGAGTTATATTTTCCCCTGGCATAAATTGGTGTAACGTCACTGGAGTCAATGGAATTTTGTCACGTTACATCAGCAGAGAATTTGTTCTACAACAGAAGCAACAGTTTTGGCAGTTATGTCCCATTTTCAGTAACACCAAAGCTACAGAAAAATCCCATTTGCAGCTTCTTGTCGATCTGTCTAATAGTTCTGTCTAAGGGCTGGAAGGGTCCCCCAAGAATTAAAAAAAGAGAAATCAATTTCACTGCTGGTGACATCCAAAGACAAAAGGCATGGAATGAAATTTTGACACTACTTATATCCAGCAATTTCACTGAACTCAAAACACCATTTTATGGCAAGAATTGCATTCTTTTTAGTTGCTCTTTCCATTTAAATATCTGAATATTTGTATAGTAATTAATACGAAAGCTGCACAAATACAGATTCTTTGACTCCTTCAGCACTTACATTTCCTCCACATAAATTTTAAACAATAAAGGTAGGAGCAGGGACAACTTATCCAGATTGAACATTTAAATAGTTTCACTCCTTAATGAAATTTCCAGATTGTATTTTCTTTAGGCAATTAGAAATTATATTGCAACTTACAGCAATGATAATTATTGATTTCATTAAAAAAAAAAAAAAAAAAGATTTTTACAGAGATCCCCAATGCTTTATAAATTAATTGAAGCACTCTCTGCAGACATATTGCAATTATTTCTTGCTTATTTCTTTTGCTGTTTTTTTTTCTTCCTTTCTTGTCTTTTTTTTTGTTGTTGTTCATTCTGATGTGTTTCAGGTAAAGAAAAAAACAATCTCTTTGAGAAGACAGATGGAACTAAAAGCAGCATAAGCCTTACTAAGTATATGCTTTCTATTCTAAAATGTTTCCATATTTTTAATTTATCTTTCTGACAACTCATAGATGCCAACAGGAAAACAAAACTGGCTTTTACCAAAAGGAAAAGCTTTGTTCCTGAAGATGTTAGTCATCTCATAAACATTGCTACCTATGTCCTCATGATCGTTCAACAAGCTACATGGACTTCTGAGAATCTCAAATACCACTCTATCTCTTTAAATTTCTTCTTCAAGCTGCTTAAAATGGAGATAAAATAGGAAGAGCATAAGACAGTCCTCTACTAAGTAACACTAACAATAGGACAACTGGCTTACACGGGAGGCTTACAGAAGATGCAAGCCTTAAGAGTAAATGTAGTGTACTTTACGTAAAGAAGTCCTCACAAACTGTTAAGTCTTGTGCTGGTGATCTGCAGTAAGCATACTGTTGTGCTGGAAGACCCTGAGAAGGATACAGGGGTGTACAGCAAGCTCTGACACAGTGGCTTTACTGTGCTGCTCAGACCCCCCTACCTGCATCTGCAAGCACCTGAAGACCCTCTGCTGCCTGCAGAGAGATCCTGATGCAACCAAACTGCTTTGTGCCAAGGTCCTGAGAAAGCTGCTCATCTGTTCTCACTAGCGACTTCCAGTAGAGTCAACTTTCTTGTATATTACAACAGTATCACCCATACCTATTTTATCTATTCCTAAGATAGAGAAACTGAGGGCTGACTCGTGAAAATTGAACACATTGCCGCACATACCCTATTGCCATACTGAGAGTGGCTAGGATTTTCCTGAAGGCTTTCTTGTTGCTCAGTTTTTATTTGTTAGCTTTTGCGTGGCTGAGTGCAAAAGAATTCCTTTGTCAGAGGAATAATTATCTCTTCTCGAAGAAGGTGCTGAGGTCCCTTTCCCCTAGCATTTTCAATGAGCTTGACTAATCCATGTAGCTCCATGTTCAGCTTGCAAGTTTCTGAGAGTTTTATTCTCAGATACCTTTCTTTCCCTGTTCATTGCAAATGGAGAAAATATAATTTTGCTACCAAGCTCTCAGAAACTAGGTAATACTGTATTTAAATTCTTCTCTGATTCCCAATCAATCTCTCTGATGATCTTGGAAAGAAAGAAATCTTGCTGCATTTATATCCTGCAGAGCATATGAATTTCAGCACATAACTATGCTATAATTGTAGTCAGGTACCTTAGAGAAGCAGATTTAAGGTATTATCCATTGCTAATGGCCTCACATCCACATGGAGATGTAAGTGAAATGTCATAGATGTGCAGAATGTGCTACCTCTTTAGCAGTGACCAGTACAAAATTCTTGTAAACAGCACATTTCATTGCCAGTCCTTCTCTAGGTAATAATGGTTTTCAAAGTATTGAACTGGTGAAAAAGACAGTGAAGTTTCACGAGGAATGTCCTTGATTATGCAACAGCAACAACAAAACAACAAAATGATGAAATTTATCTGTGATTCCTTAATATCAAAGAATCCAAATTCCTTTATAAACAAAGGAATTAGTTCAGCTACTAATGAAATACAATCACCCAGAGGTGAAATGAAACAGATTTTCTCCTTTTATACACTTTGCATAACAGTTCAGCATTGTAGTGGAAAAGAATATCAGAGACAGGAGAAAGAGTCTGCATCTGATTTTAATTACCTTTACTTTTAAAGTCCCTGAATACAGCAAAACATTTTGTAAAGTTTTAGGGTGCACCATTGCCATGGTTTCAGAGAAGAGGAAGGCATAATTAGGCCCTTAACGCACCAAAATGTGAAAGCAAAATGACTTTAAAAACCACTGATCACTAACCGTCTCACGTTAAGACCTGCTTGATGAGCCACTTATTTACGTAGGGACATTGGATTATTAACAGAGGTGTATGCAAGGAGAGAAAAGGAAGTCTTGCAATGAGGGAGTTTAGGATGTCAATAAAGCATGTTTACTGCAGTAGCATTAGGCAGTTAACTGTGATTCACGGTTTTAAAAGCAGAAGTCATTTAGCTTGCTAATTACAACAACAGCTGCAAAATTAAAGAATTCTTCAACTATTTATGAGGTATGAAGACAAAGAGTGGAAACAAAACGTTAGAAGATTTGAGATCTGACAGTTAAAGATTTTCTATTAAAAATGTCTCAGCTGAGTCCAGCAGAGTCTTACCAAAAGGACTTTAGAAACATCCTTGCTTTTTCTTACTCAATACCTACCTGTGTTGCATTATAGTTTTAGATACCATTAGTCTTCCAAAAGATTGTTTAGCACATTGGCTGGGTGCTTGCTGCCTGAAAGATCTCAACGGGATATTGTGAATTAAATCTCATATGCCTGCAGAACATTTGACTCAATGAAATAGCAAAATGACCAAGCCATAAACCATGAACCTCTAAATTCATTTGAACAGTAGCTCCTTACCTCTTCATTCCTGAGAGTGCTACAGAAAAAGTAGGCCGTGAGCTATGCAACAGCTCCTGGTGGACCATTGCCAGGTCTCCTCCCTCCTACTTTCTTTTTTGAAATGACACGCTTTTCTTCCATTACTTCTACATAGGTGCACTATTTCGACCAGCTTACTGTATAATCTAGTAGATAAACAGCCAGTTCTGCAACAGGATATATGCATTTAGTTATGCCCTTACAAATATGCCTTTCATTTTGCATCCTCAGTGGTTAAATATTGGGAGGTGGGGGAAAGGGTCCCTCTATCAGACCTCCTTTTTTTTACCTCTGTCCAGTTCTTTTCTGCCCACCTGCCAGTCTGAAAGGAAATCCATGTTGAATACGCAAATGTTAATGGAGATGTAGTGTAGAACTTGCCATTTAATAATGTTATTTAGCTAATAAGGTTAGATTGCTAATAGAAAGATTACTAGAAAGCTAATAATGGTAGTAACAGCTTTGGCAAGAAGAGCAGGGAACTGTGGAGGAGAATGTGACTGCTTCTTGGGTCATAGTCACTTTTTAAAGTGCCATTTTGATGTTCATGAAGCAAGTGCTGTTAGGTAGAAAAAAGATCGCACTTCAGAGCTGGCTGAACCAGTAATAACTACAGAACGAGAAGATGAAAAGGACTTTAAGATTCTAGGTGTCTCTCATCCCAGCTCAGTGTTCTCCAGAGAGTTTAGAAGCTTGAAGGCAATGTCTTGCTGGAAACCTGTCACCTTCAGTTGCTATTGATCTACCTGCTATTGAGATACTGCTATTGAGCTACCAGCTGTTGTGCTGGAGGTTCAACTCACCAGAAACAAAGTGTTGTCAGCACCAAGGGTGTTGCACAACCATGCACAAAGCTTTTTGATGACTGAAGAAAAGAGGGAGAGATCTCTGGGTGAGGTCAGAAATTACTTACTGATAGCATGTTTTCATGTTATCTGCAAAAGCTTCATCATGGCTCCCTTGGCAGAGGTGAGAGACTTCTCTAAAACACTGATGAAAATCATAAGAGATATCTTGTTTTTCAGTGAAGAAGAAAGAAACTTCTTTTTCTTATTTTTATCTTCATTTTTATCAAGCTGAACTTGTACTATTTTACTTGTATTTTATGCAATAATATATAAAACTTCTTTGTGAAAAAAGATTTATATATCAGCAAAGTGGACTTTTTAAAGTATAAAAAATTGAAAAGTATAATAATTTCTCTGAATAAAATATTCTGAAATAAGTATAACATTAAAAAAAAAGCTTAAATGTTGGGGGAAAAAAAAAAGGCTTAAACTCATAAAAAAATTGATGCACAAAAACCACCAAAGGGCATACATGCACACTCAATTCATTTTACAACCTAGTGAATCTATGGACTTTCTGCCTAGCTGCTTTACTGGAAACCTGAGGGCTTAAGACTGTGTAAAATGCTCCCTCCTGAATTTCAGGGTCCAAAGCTTGGATACAAGAAACCATTATTTTTGCAATACTTGGTGGAGAGAAAAGCCCTGGGAAGGTTGCATTGAGAAGGCCAAATAGGACTGATGAGCAGTGCTAACTGCAGTCTGGTTGCAATAGTCTGCCTATAGTTCGAATAGCCATGTCTGCATCTACCGTTTCTTCTCTGTAGCCTCAGAGATCATGGCAACAGCCTATTCAGGAAAAGTCCTTTGGAGACCATTGCTGGTCAGTCTCAGGCAGGAGAAATCCTGCCTTGAGCCATCTGACTTATTTCCTTGAGGAAGCTGTTAAAACCCGCCTCGTCTCAAAGAGCAAAGAGTGGCAAGTCTGTATAAAAAAATGCTGAGGTCTGGATGATAGGCAACTCTGCTAGAGATACCCAACAAAGTGACACACAGCACAGCATCAAAGGCCACAGTTTCCAATGGCTCGGGTTATATTACCTATCTCTTGGGGACCTTCAGGAAAGATGTATCCGCATGGACCTGATTCTATCTTTTGTCTAAGCTTCTGCAATTATTATTAATTTGGTTTCCTACACCAAAACAAGCATCACATTCAAACAAGCATCACAACATTAGCATAGTCACTGTATAACAGGGTATACTAAAAAAACTTTGGAAGGGGCAGAGTTTAGAGAAATCTGTCTGAAAGACAGCATCTTCCTCTTCTATCAGGCCCATTTTCTTCTGATCAACAGCTGATTTTCTCTTGTTCTCACAGTGCTATTTGCATTTTTATTTGGATCTGTCTTTCCAATAGCAAATAGGAAAATTTAGATAATATTTACATGGCCTTAATCTCAGGCTGTTAGTATATATAGGCAGACTATTAGTATATAAAAGTGTTTGTATTTCATGGCATTTATGTATGGGAAGGCAGGGAATAGAGGTAAATCTAAGCTCTGCCTTTAACGTATACTGTGTATTTACTTTAATGGGGAAATGCTGAGTTATTTACAAAATCTGAGAAGTTCTGCAACCTGCTATTACAGAAACCCATGCTGGGCAAGCTTATAAGAAGAGATGCCCTTCAGACTGCTTTCAGCTTGCCCTATCATGTCTTTTTCCATCTTCTACCTTATAACATTTTCTATGCTTTGTAAACTGAGAGGAATTCATTCCTCAGTGGCCCTAGGTGGAGGTTAATCAGCTCCCAGCAGCAGCTGACTTGGCACTGGAGAAGAAGTACTCTCCCATACACCCACTTCGAAGACGTTACCTTCACATCCCCTTCCCTATTTTGGGACACAGTACTGACAGTAAGTCTTCTTTTTCCACTTCAGTTCTTCTGGATACAGGCTGGCCATGCAGAAAGATTTTTTTTTTTTTTGATGTTTTCCTGTAAATAGAAGGGGAGTTTATTGGTGCCAGGGTGCAATTGGTGGTGAGTGTGATGTGATACTTAGTCAGCCAGAGCTGAGAGGTAGATATATATATATATATATATATATTTTTTTTTTTTTTTCCTCTTACATCATGCCAAAAACACAAAGCAGCTCTTTGAATCTTAAAAGTAATTATGTATGGTAACTTAGAGTAGACCAAGGTAACCCTTAAATTAGAGAAAAACTAAGATCTTGTGAGTGAAGCTGTTTACAAGGTCTGAAAACAAACCTTCCCCTGCTCCCCTGTGTCCTTGCTTCCTTCTGACCTTGTCCTCAATCCAGCAGTTTTCCTGGGCTGCAGCCCAGTCCCCGCGAATCGCTGGGAAGTTTCCTTCCCGACACCCTGGGTAGACGCTCTCTGCCTCTCTCCAGCTCCCCTGCTCACAGTGGGGCTTCCCAGCTCCTCGTTTGGCTCCCTCTCAGAGAAAACACTGTTCCCCCCTCCTTTCCAGTGCAAATCCAGGAGGAAGCAAAGCGGCAGCTTCTGACCTTGGTGTCCGGCGCAGCCTTTCGGCAGGAGGGACCATGAGGCACGGGCAGCTCACCGAGCCGCGGCGGCGGGGCGGGGAAGGGGGGAAAGGAACAGAGGAGATTATGGGAGGACAAGCACCTAATCACGTGCACATTTCTCCCACATTGTCAAATGTCATCCCCATGCGTATCCAGGAAGCAGAGAAGTTGCCTGTTTAAGAAGAGCATTGAGTAATAGCATTGCTAGAAGGATCCCTTCCTGCGTGATAAAAGAACATAGTTATCTACACTGGAACAAACAGCTTTGTAATATTAGAACCAAAATGTGACACTTTCCATGCCTTAAATTCCATTTTGTTATCCTCTGAAGACAGGGACAAATTCCACTGTAAAATAAACAGTTTTGCGCCAAGCGTTGAGAGTGTTAGAGGTTAACAATATTCTCTGGCTTTCGCCTCAGTGGTGCCCTGCCATCTCTCTATATTTTCATGCATGTCCAAGCAAGAGTCCGTTAAAAATGCTGTGCATTATACCTGATAAAATGCTGAGATAAAACGGAATTATAAAAAGCTGAGGAATACATCTTGGACAGCGCTACGATCCCACTCTGTGAAATGTACTTTCTAAGAAACTTGGAAACCTGCATCCTAAAGCATGGTGCCAATCAACCATGCAGGAAAACTAATATGTATGGTGCCTAGTTTTTGTAGTACTCACTGAACACACTCACATGATAAGGTTTTTATCATTTGATTGTGCCGTAGCAGAAGGGGAAGGAAAAACAGCCCGCTCTCACCAGGTTGCGGTGAGGTCTGTAGCAGTCTGCTGGAAAGACAGTGGGCCACAAATGGGAGGAAGGGAGATGTCTATAGAGGTAAGCTTTCCTGCACAAAGAAACCAAAAGAATGTGAAGACATTTTTTATAGCTATAGATTTCTCAAGTATAATCCTCAAAAGGCTTGGAGATAGTAATTGATTTAATTGTTGAAATTTCCCCAATTTATCTTTTTTTTTTCCTGATTGCAATTTAAAGCAATAAAACAAGAAATCTTGGAATCATTTTTTTCCACCTTTTCCATATTTACAGATCCTCAGTTTTTAAATAACGAGGCACCAGATTTTAAATTACGAAAGGACCAGAAGAAATATTAAACTATGTAACTTTTTCAGTCTGCTACTTTTTCAATATTCAGTTTTTACAAGCTCACCTTTCACCCTTCTGTAATATTCATAGTCACAGAATTATGAATAGAAAAAGGGAAAATATAAATATAAAATTAAACCCAAATATTAATATCACTATAATCGGATTTGAACCAAGTGGCAAAGTGGGGTAGGAAAAAAAATGAGGAAGGGAAGTTGTTTTTTTAAATACATTTCTTTTCCAAACAACTACTTTTAAAATATATGATTTTTTTTTTGCTTGTGTGTTTTCTTTTCTTAGTTTGATCTCTGCAATACTGGCAAACTTTAATATACTATTTATTTACTTTTTTGGCTTTGCACAAATGTTTCTCTGTTTTTCAATAAGCTCTACTCATAATATGTAAATATCTGTGGCAAAGACCATCTCCCTGGAGTGATACAGGATGCACTGCTAAGCAACATTTTGTGAGTTTGGTTTATTTTTGTTCTTTTCTTTCTCTTGTCATTTGCTTTTACTGCATGAACACAGAGGAAAGTTTCACTGGGGCCTCCTTCTGCCAATAATAAACATACAGCTATGCAAAGGTGTCTCATTTTTTAGATAGTTAATGCAGAAGATAATGATATTTATTAAATAATTTTAAATCTGCTGTTTGGAAACAGAATCTCATTGTAATTTAGGAATATTGATCTAATGTATTTCCAGGCTAGATTACCAGTGAAATACCTGTGATTCCTAATTTCAGGGATCATCACTGGCCAGGTCAGGGAGCTATATCTGTCTATATTTCATCACGAAAGAAAGCATTCATTGCAAGAAATAGTTATAAACTTCATTACTTTTGTCACGGATGGTGAAACTATATCAGGACTGAGGAGCTATAAACAAGTCCAAACTCTCAAATCTGGGAACATGAAGCACTTGCAACTTAACTCCATG
Source organism: Nothocercus julius (assembly GCA_013398735.1). Lineage (NCBI taxonomy): Eukaryota > Metazoa > Chordata > Aves > Tinamiformes > Tinamidae > Nothocercus > Nothocercus julius. Next base: position 4,557,334 of record VZSV01000040.1, read on the forward strand.
TCAGAGAGAGATGAACTTTTCTAGTCTTTTTCCTCCCTCTGCACCTCCAGCTTTTTATATATTTTTTAAAATGTTTATATTTATTTATTATAATTTTTTATAATCTATACATAGATTAGCTGGGAGCCAGAGTACTCCAGCAGTGTCCGTTAAATGGCTGAGCAGGGTAAGGACCTAAAGCCATGCTGGAGCATATAGCCCTTGGCCAAGTACCGACAGAGCCTCTGTTTGTCCAAGTCCTGTCCAAGTCACACACACACAGACACACGCACACACAAAGCAGAGCTCCTCATATCCAAAAAGCCAGCATAGGTCTTTAAGTCCAAAGATGTATTTCCATATGTAAGATGTTTGAAAATTATTGATTGACACAGAACACCTACAGAAAAATCTCCAATATGCCCTAATATTGCCACCTGAATAGAATATGATTACTGTTGTCTTCATGAACTTGCAGTTATGCAAAGGATTCCTAAAACAGAACATTCTGCCAAAACTTAAAAACATCACATCAAACTTTTTGATGTTTTCCTCAAAAAAAAAAGCAAACAAAAAAAACCCATACAAACTGGTTCTGTACAAGCTGCTCCTGTAGTTATCATTTGAGAATACGCAGCTCTTCAGGTTCCTCACATCCTGTAAGAGACTGTTGTGGATTGTGTTTGTCTCGACATTGTTGCCCTACCATTTAGGACTTCTTGACCTAGGCATCCCATCTATCAGCTCGAGGTGTCTTATCTCTATACAATTTACACCTTGTCATTCCGTCTCTGGGAGGACTGGGATATCTCCATACAATTTACAACTTCTTGCCCTTGGCATCTTGCTTCTGGGAGGACTGTGGTATCAGCTCCAGATGTTTTATCTCAATCAGCGTGAGACCCAAACAATGGTCAGCAGTGTCTACGGAGCGGCACTTGCAATCAAGTTGGATGAAGGGGAGCATGAGAGCACACAGAAAGTGGGCGGACTCTTCAAGAACAGAGACATAAAAGAACTGCGTATTCCCCCAGCAGTCTGCGGCTTCTTCCGGCGCGCACGGCTTCTTTCTCTGAACATCCCCTGCCCTGAGGCACCGAGGCACCGAGACACCTGTACCTGCACTGCCAACGACACTTAGCCAACAACACTTAGCTGCACTGGTGGTGGTGGTAACTATAATCTTGTTGCATCTCTCCTGATTGCTTGCTTTTCTTTCCATTTTCCTTCTTCTTCTCTCTGTCCTGTCGTGCTTATGAGAATAGAGCTTACAAGGTTGTATGGCATTTGACCTTGTTTGCGTCTTAGTCTCGCTCCTGGGATCGTATCGAAACCTCCCCCAACACCAGATTGGGACGTATCCTAACACCACTGCAACTGCCTCCCTTCCTCTTGAGGGCTTTTGGTATTTTTGTTGTTGCCAGTGCACTGATGACATGGCAGCAGTTTCAAATAGACCCACAACAGATCAGAAGTAGTCAGAAATGGTAAGCTTCCAGATCGTTATGACAAAATACATCTTTACAGAGAAGGAAATCTTATACTGGTATGATGCCTCTGCAGTTCAGCAACCTTGTCATAAATTTTCAGCAAATGTATTCCTGCCATTGCTGGCCACGCTACCCTATCAATTCAACATGATTATCTAGTTCAGTACCAGAAATCCACTTTTAATAGATGGTTCCAGCAGCAATCCTCCCACACCATCAGCCAGAGCTCATCCTCACTATCTTCTTTACTCTCATCTTTATTGCTGTCTGCAAGACAGCTTCCCAGCTGCATAAAACAGTTTGCAAGGACAGGCATTTGCTTCATGAAGTCTTGCTGTTTCTCAACCATTCATTGGTGCAATGGGGGATTTTCAATACGGCATATAATTAGCTATTACTGAACAACTAAAAACAGAAGCAGTAAGTGTTTGCTGTTGAAATTGTAGCAGGAGAAAGTATGATCTGTCAGCAGTGTTCCTTCCTACATTTCATAAATGCCACCTAAAAGTTATTTTATGAAAAAATGATGGTATTTCTACCAGTGATCTCTACTTGTATAAATGGAAAATACTGTCTGTCGTTCAGATAATAAACGCTTCATAAACAAAAATACCTCTCCTACACTGCATGTAACAGGGCAGCACTGAAAAGATTATGGGACATCTAGGCACAGTGAAGCACAGATAATTTATGGGCCCTCCCTACCCTATTTGATGCATACTTGTAATGAGTTAATAACTCTCAGTTTGGGCAGAAGTTTTGTGAAAGTAGTTACCTGAAGACTTTTGTGTTGAACTTTCACGCTTATGGCAACTGTATTTGTGTGACCTTTTCCACCGAACACAGAAAACACTTTTGCAAGCACTGAAACTACTCAGTGGGGACAGTCTGAGACACCCTGCTAATGTTTTTAACACAGAGCCATATCATGCTCTGAGCACACAAGGGGCCACAGCTTCAGTTAACTGACAGCTTGACAACCGTACAACTTTACTGTGATATTATCAACTATACACAGAAATTAAATGTAAAATACTTGTATTGTACTAGTAAATAACTTGGGAAATAAGACTGTGTAACCACCAATCAAAAATCTCACTTTTTTATCACACCAAATTTACTTTGACGCTGCTCTTTTTGTTTCCTAATTTGTCTTGGTGTTTCATTGGTGTTTTGTTCCATTGTTGGCCTTCCTGGCTGTCACCCTTTCTGCTTTGGATACTCCCACATCATCTGCTGCCTGGTGCTTCCTAAAGGTATATAATCACTAAAGCTGAATTTCATAAAGCATAACTTCACCCATAAAGAAAAAGCCCACTATTGTGAAGGAATACATTTTCCCATTTGGCTCCTATGGACCATTTCCTTTTCCCCAGCCATCTCAAGATAGGATGCCCAGCTGCTTGCTTTTTTCACTTCTTTCATTAGCGTTCACACTTTTCCTCCAGACACCCTGCTAGAGCAACTGTCTTCCTACACCAAAATCCTCTGGAGATGTAGAAAACATTAGTGATCATGTTAGAAGCAGTAATGTGAAGAAACTTACCCTGCATTGCATATGCTGCCTCCTGAGTTTTGCACAAAGAACAGTCTCACAGAGTTCCTCAATTTGGAAATAAAAGAAAAAAGAAAAAAAGGAAAAAAGAGAAGAGAAGAGAAGAGAAGAGAAGAGAAGAGAAGAGAAGAGAAGAGAAGAGAAGAGAAGAGAAGAGAAGGAGAAGAGAAAAAAGAAAAGAACAAGTAGATGGAGTAAGAATGGTTCTGTGAAGCTGTGGGCACACTTGTGCCTGGTGGCTGTGGTCATTTTCCCTTCCAGAAGAAGCTCTGTGCACTTTGCTTTTCCCACAGACATGCACCCTAGGCCATTCAGTCTGTGTCCTTCCTAGCTGGCTACACCGTCAGCTCTGAGGTGCCTTTCTTTCTTAAGAGAACACGGCTTTATGGTAAAATCTCCAAGTTTTTCAATAGCAACACTAGCATTTTTCATTATTATAACTACTGTTACCATTCTGAGATTTTTGCCATCTTCAAATGAGATCACAGTCCCACTGTCCTAGTTACAAAACTTTATGAGATGGAGTCTCTGTCCTTGCTCGCATACAGTTTAAACAAATAAGATAGATAACTAAAAGAATATATACATATATGATCTAAACCAATTTTTAGATCAATTTAGATATTAACTAAAAAAGGAAAGCATCATCTCACTATCATCCTCTTTCATCCAGCTTGATTCTTGCTGCACTTGTTTACAACTTTTCTTGTCAGGCAACAAGGCACAGAATCCAATAGTGTTTTTAATAACCTCATAACCATTCTACTATACTTATTCTACTTAAAACTACTATAGGTAGTTTTGCCCATATAAGCGGAATGCATTTCTGTTGAATGCAAGTGATGTCGACCTTCTTAATGGATGTGTTCACTTCAAACACAACAGAATCATAACAGGAAAACTGCTTGTTAGCCAGTATTACTTTTGTCAAAGATTTTATCTGTAACTAGTTAACTTGACAGTTTTACTGAAACTTTGTTATAATTAAATCCCTGTATCATGTGTCTTGTTCGATTTTATTTCATATTCCAGTTTTTAATTAATTTAATTAACATTGAGCCTCATTAACCAATAACATGTTTTTAATGCAGATCATCTGTAAAACAGATAGTAACTCATATTCTAATGGACCCACTGCACTCTAGATCTTTACAGATTACCCTCCTGCCTGACCCATGACTGAAATTAGGAACAGTCTTAGATATTTAAATTCCTGCAGACTCATCTAAAAATATGACAAGCAGGAGAGGAAAGGCACATAAAACTTCTAAGTCCTTCTTTTGGCTAAGCAGGCATAGCAGAAGATTGTCTGATGTGGACCTGTTTCTGGTCAAGAAAGAAAAAGAAAAAGCCCCAGTTGAGGCAAACAACAACACTTCTAACATTTTGACATATATATGCTTTTATATACACGCATTATATCTAGGAAGAAAAAGCTTACTAAAGACTTTAACCCAGAAAAACGCAGAGTGTATTTTAAACATATATAGAAAGAGAAAATAAAAAGGGAGGGTGCAGGGGACCTTCATAGGTCAGGGGTTGGGGAGGGTGTTAATTGTTGTTGCTCACTGCATCTGAGGCTGGAAATAGAAACCTCTTAGTAATGTCAAGCTGTCAATGTAGGAAGAGATCCATAATTTACTTCTCTTTTAAATCCTTTTAAAGAGAGAGTTGCCTGCCATAGTACTGCTACTGTTTGATGAGTTATTTCAAAGGAATCAAATCCTTGGAAGCAGCATCTAGTACATGTTAATGAAAAATCTGTGACAGAGAAATAATGAGGTAAATCTCTCCAAAAGAAATGAATGACCATGATCAGGTAGCCAATAATATCTTTGTTTGTTTCACATACAAATATGTTTGAAAATGGCATATGCTGCTGCTATTCTTCATCTGTTCATTTTTGCAACATTTGGCAATAAAAATGTGTAGGGATAAAATTTTAACAATTTTTTTTTTCTTTTAGTAGTTAGTATTTCTTAATACTTTAAAGAAATTTCTGAATGCAATTTGAATTGTATTACATTAAGTCCAAATAACTGAAGCTATTTAAGCATGCACTGGTCAAAATTACATGATATTACAAATTATTTCTTTATTTTCTATACTAGCAATTTTATATAATATCGTGTTACCTTAATTGAACTGAACCAAAGATTCCCAACAATAATGGCTATTAGCTTAGTTTCTTTAAATGACTGTCATTAAATTAACAGCCTTAAGGCATCCAAGCATTTTGTTGTGACAGTATATTAGACTTTCTGGTGTTCCAAAAGCAGAGCATATTCAATGATACTTTTTTTTTTTTTTTTAATAATTACTATGGCAACTGTCTAGCTTTACGCTTTCATTTTGCTTGTCAGAATCTTTGTAGAACAGATGTTGGTTTGTCAATGACATGCAGTACTTAAAAATATCCTCTAGATGACACTGTTTACTATGTTTAGAAAATTTGCAGGCCTTTATAAGAAATAGCTGCAAATTGAACCAAATGCATTTGACAAGTATTGTTTGAGCCTAATCCTGTTCTCTTGACGTCAATAGCCACGATTTCAGCAGTTTCTGTGAAAACAAGAAGAGGTCCTATATTTATCTATGAAACTAAAAGAAAATCTCATACTTTTCTTTCAACATAAAGGACTCTTTAAAATAAAATTAAAAGAGTCTTCATTGTATCTTAAGGTATAAAGCAAGCTATAGGAGTGCATCTTAATTATATAAAGCCTCTCCTTCCACAATCACACTCTTATTTATTCTGTATGACTTTGTTTAAAAATGACACTGTATAAATATTAACCTTTTTTTCCAACTATTCTTTGTTCTGCAATCTACATTCATTGTAGATCGTAAATTTGAGTTCATTAGATCAGTTACTGCTATTTAGATGTAAATGCCTTGAAGGAGATTAATCATTCTCTAATTCTGTTCTTTTTTTATTTTTTTTTAAGTCAGAATAATTAAGACATTCTCTGACATTTCTCTCATTAAAAAAAAAAAAAAAAAAAAAAAAAGGCCAACTTGCCCTGTTCCTCTGTATAACACAGGTCATAGTAGATAAAATTCTGGAAGATGTGTGGATAACTTTTATGGGACTTGAGTTAAAGAGTGTCTCAAACTGAGTTGCAAGAAGACATTTAACCACTGAAGCATCCATACTCTATGCATCTGTCCACTACGTGGGCACATCTTGGTTGTCTCTGGAAAGCAAGAGTTAAACATTTTGCAGTGCCCTTTAAAAATGAATTTGAGTCTAGTCTTTTCTTTATAACCAGTCAGAGTGGAAAGAATTGCTACTACCATAGTGATTTATGTAGTTGCACTGTGTTTGGAGCAATGTTGAGAACAACTTCTCAATTTGAACCTTCCTACAGATTATCTTAAAGAACAAGAGGGACCTATATAGGAAATTGAAAGTGATCATTAGCAGACATGTTTTTTAATTACTTTTTGTAGACCACTTAGAAGTAGTAAATGAGCCATCATAAACCCTTGAATTACAAGCTGAAAATCCCTGACAGTTCCCCTGGGAAATGGGAAAGCCTAGAGTTACTTCCTTGTCTCGGGTGATTCAAATGCCCACATCTCTCCATTACTAGACTATCTTAACCTGAGAACTATTGGTTATTCTTAGACGGCTACGCTTGACACCGCCCAGGATTTTATTCAGTGACTGCTTCATGTAAGGAACATAAACCATTCATGGAGTAGGGAATGCAAGCATAGATCTCTCTCTCCCATCTTAATCACTTCGCTGAGAGTCTATGCACATGTACAGCCTGTCCCCATGGAGTTTTATGTGTAATATCGAAGTGAGCAGCGTCATCAGGAGAGGCAGTTAAGATATTCTTACAGGAGAGGAAAAAAAAAAAAAAAAAAAACAGTTGCGGTTTTGTGGTGTCTAAAACCTGAGCAAGCACCTTCTGGGCTAAAGGTCTGCTTTCATGGGAGTATATAAAAGTAAAATAAAATAAAATGCATTGCCTTTTGCACAAAGCTTGATTCTGTGCTTTATATAACAGCAAGAAGAAGAAAAAAATCTCATTTGTATATCCTGATAGGGCTTGAGAAACATGTTAGCCAAGCATATCAAGACTAGGCTTCTGATGAGCCACGAAAAGCAGAAGCTTAGTGTTGACATTGCAAAATGAAGCAACCTGTGGATTTAAACTTCTTCCACAGTCTAATGACATGTAAATTCAGACTTTCAGGATTGCCTTTTGGGGTAGATGCCCTCATTCTGTTCACATCTTAATTCAGGCAGCTAAGAACTCTTTACATATGTTTTTTGACTTGCTTTTTATCAGTTATATTTTCAGTGATCTTACCTTGTTATGTTGAAGAGGGTAAAAACACATTTTGATCTACTTCACATCAGACTAAGCAACATCAGTATTAATGAGAACAGAATTTGTGACAGTATACTTTGAATCTGAGCTGCCTTGGGCTATATGGGATCACTGACACGATCATTTGTAACGCTAACTTCATACAATAAAAATAAAGTAAAATTACAAAAAAGAGCCTGAGGTCTATTTTTTTTGTGAGGAGGATCCAGTTTTTCAACACTAATTCCTCTTAATGTTATGAAGAGATGCAGTTCCTGAACCTGAAATGAAAGCTGTGTGTGAAGGTCCATGTCCCGGCTTCAAGAGTTCGTTCAAGATCAAAAATCGTTTCTGCTTTCAGAAAAGCTGAAACATAATATTCCTTCTGAAAGGGAACCAAATATGTTCAGCCTCTGTAGCCTGACTGGAAGCTTGCATCCATTTAACTAAAAAATCTGAGATTTCCCTCAGCTATTGATCTGTCACAGACAAACAATTAGCTCTGACTTTTGCTTTATGACATTTTACCTTAACTACTTCTAAGTGACTGATGAGGCTAATTGAGGATGACTCAGTTGTTTGTTAGAGAAAGCACAGGACACTCTCTCATTACAACATGCAATGCCAGTGAAAATCAGACCAAAGCAAGAATAACAAATGCTTTTGTCAACTAAAAGGAGATTTTTCACTCATGTTCAAAGACTTAGCTTCAAGGCCAAATAATTAACGGGGAAGAAAACTGAACAACTCCATTAGTTGCCTCATAGTTACATAGGTATGTGTACAGAGAAGGAATGCTGCTATTCCATCTGTAAAAAATGCATATCTCTAGGGCTAACAGAGATGATCTTTTCATTCACTTAAGTGTAATCATCTTAATAAGATTTCCACAGTTGCAGTACAAAACCAAAACAAACAAAATTGTTTCTGAAATGAATAGCTTATTGTTGTCCTCAGTGCAACTGGCTACCCTCATTTCATATCAGGAGATCTTCTGATAGTGACACTACAAGAGAAAAAATCCTCCTCTTAAGATTCCCTGTATTTCTCAGTCAGGCTGAACTAACTAAGTCAAATAACAGCTGAAGTTCAGTTTTGAAATGACTGGTGTTCAGTTAGGTGAAGTTCACTAAGTTTCACCCGCGCTTCTGAGGACTGACAGCAGTGGGAAAAAGAAGTCTTTGTAATTATTAATCCTCACTGGCATGAAAATAGCACAGGAAGAGTGGATATAGTTTTACAGTGACTGACATACTCTGTAATGCCTAGAAGTAAAAGACCTCCCCAGTTACATGACAGGAGATAAACATATCATTTTTATATTATGCCTTCCTATATCTTCTAGCATCACATGCTTTTCATCAAAGCCTTTAGTCTAAGAAAATCTGTAGCTTTATTTTGCTATTATACACATGTACTTCATGCGACAAATGGTCACAAAAATGTGTACTAGACAGAAAAAAAAAAATGTCTAAATAGGGCTCTGAATAAACTTCAGTTGCTGGTTTCCAAAATTTCATACTTTGGAAAGAAGGGTCCTCTCCTCATCACCATGCTGAGGTTTTGCAAGTATGGCTATAAACTAATCAGAGAGAAGGCCTTCAGTCTACTCTAGCTTTAGAAAGATAAGGGGGAAAGACAGAGATATGAAAGAGAATATGAGCACTGATCCCTATAAATACATCAGAAAATAACAACTTTCTGCCATACAGCAGAACAAACTTTACCAGAAAACCTACAGCAAGTCCAAGCAATTCCCAATATTGTTTTTTTTTCTGTTTTCCCTTGTGACCTTCACAGCAGAGAAAAAAAATTCCTTTACTTACTGAATGCCAAAGTGTCCAGGCCTAGCTGTTGAACAGAGGGAGATCAGTGCCCTGCTATTCTCTCCTGTGAATCACTGTGGTCCCCTCCTACCTCTGTTAGGACTAAAAGCAATCTAATCTACCTGTCTAGACAAGGCTTTGCTCTGGTCTGATCCCTCTCTGTGGTGTTTCTTGTGACATCCAGAAATTTGACAAGGAGAGCAATTATTGATCAGCCTGATGTGTGTTTTGCTGTGATAATTGTCTAAGTACGACTGAGTGATGCCCCTGTAGATAGGTGCTTACTTATTTCTTGAAGCATGTCGTCCTTAGAGTGACATAAACATTGATAGGGCAGAGGACCAAATGACTAACTTTGATGGAGTTTGTGTTGAAACATCTGCTGCTTGTCAATGTGGGAGGCAGAAGCTGCGATTTATTAGCAGCAAGAAAGGGAAAACAAGGAATTTCACCATTTATTATTCCCCTAATCTATTTTCTATGAAAGTCCAGCAAGTTCCCATGAATATAAAGTTCTGTCCCATTATTTCTGCATTTTTGCTTTGCTTGATTTGCCATATACAGAATAAAACATTATTAAGACATTGGAGTAGCTTCTGCCCATTATGGAATTTCACCACTAAGTCAGTCACTCAATGAAAAAAGTAAAAATCCATGGAGAAGTAAAATTCTGCATTTAGAGTCTCTTAGATTTTGTCTCTTTTTCAGAATCTAAATAAATTTAAGAATCTTAGTAAAGTAGTAATAGTAAATAAACATGAAGGTATTTGGTGACATCTAGCTTACTCTCTGACTGTATACCAAACACAGAACTGAAATATTGCCTCATGCTGTAATGGGATTAATGGTTTTATTCAGGCTATGCTCTTCATGGGGACTTGGTGCAGTTCTGGTTCTCATGTGAAGAGAAGTTCTGGTAAGAATTAGCCTCCAGAAATCCACAATCAAATCAAACTAAATCCCCAGAAAGCAGTGGCATGCAGGTCCTGAAGAATAAAGACACTTTGCGAATCATAACTCCTCCACTGAGGACAAGGAGGTGGCTCAGGAATCTGTGCTCCTCCCTTTGCTGAAACAGTTGCTGAAATCTGCTCAATGAAAAGGTGTAGCTATTGCACTACCTCTACTGATAGAACACTGACCACCTCAAAGTGGAAAAAAAAAATCAAAAAAAGTAAAAGAAATAACAACCCAAAACTGTAGATTCCTTGGTTTTATCTGAATGTTAAGAAGAGTAGAAGTATTAAAAGTAAAACAGTATCACAGTGTTTTTAAACAGAACCTGGTTGTCTGTCTACCTATCTACAATATAAAAAATGAAGCTATTTCTTTTTTTTTTCTTTCAGAAGGACACACATCATTGCACTACCTCAGTAACCTTTTGCAAATGACAAGGTGTGGCTGACATCAGATATCAGGACTGAAAAGCAGAAGACAGTTAGGTTCAAATTCAGAGATAATATAAAGATGTCAATCTCACTAATGCAAGTTATCAAGAGCATATATATTGATTTAAATTGAGTGTATTCTGTTTTCGGCTGATCTATATAAAGACCAGGTCAGAAGTTTAAGGCAGAAAAAAAATACGAAACAAATTCTTGAAGGAGGTCTCATTCTGCTTCCGCTCCTGTCAACATTGCATCAGCATAACTCCATCAATCAGATTTACATTATCTTTTGAGGGGAATAAAAATCCTTTAGTAAAGCTTTTTTCAGACATTGTTTTGTCTGAAAGCCTTTAGACCCCCTTTCTTTTCCTGTCTTTTTTTTCCTTCTCCTATTTCTAAACAATAAAACATCAATAAGACATGAGGTTATTTGCAGGTCTTGGAATACTTTCACCTTACACAAAAGCCTACTGGTTGGAATCTGCTTCTGTGTTCTGATTCATCAGCTACTTTCTTTGCAATAAATAATATGAGGGTAGCAAAGAATAAAACATTTTTTTCTTTTTGTGCCACATACAATTACATCTCTTTAAAGTGGTCCAATAATTGCATTTTAAATGGCACTTGTTTATTACTCTTTTTGCCATTTCCAAATTGATTTTTATTGTTTTACTAAATAGTTACCAGAGCCCTGTGAGAGAAAAAAAAAATAACAAAACTGCAAAACACTCTCAAACAAACAATTCAAATCTGTATGTTAATCTGTGCCTTTAAAAAAACAGCCATAATTAATGGGAGTTCGGCACACTGCCGTATTGTACAGTGACAAGGATTAAATACTGGCACTGCAAAATGCCAGTTTTCAGCTTGTGCATTTGTAGGCCCTTCAGAGCCATGAACTGACATTTGCAATCTTTGTCAGTCAAAAAAAATGGCAAATTCAGTTAAATTTAGTTCTGCCATTCAAATGGAATAAAGGTCATCACCTGCCCCTTTTGTGATTTGATTATCCAGGGACTGAGTTTATTTTCCTGAAGGAAGACCCACTAAAGAGGCCCAATTCTGCAACTATTACCCCATCTCATCAGCCTAATTGGCTTCACTTAGTCATCATTAATGTGCTACTGTTGTTTATTTAAAAGTAAAGATTAAAATATCTCTATGTAAGTCCTGAATCGTTTACTGAAGTGCTTTTCTATTCCAAGAGCTCTAACAGCTACTCTGTGAAACAATTAAAGCCTTTTTTTTTTAAATTCCTCAAATTAGTATAAGAAGCAAGAATTACTTGACCATTTGCAAATACTGTAGTTACCTATGGCTTATATTACACAAATATTTTTTCTGACTTCATTTGACTCCAGTAGCAGGTCAAGCTGTGTACCCAGGAGAGAAATAAACTGAAGAAATTCAAACCATCATATGTATAAAAACTGGACAAAATAAACAGGGATATGGAGAAAACACGGATATAAACAAAAGGTTACCATTGAGCAACATTTCTGTATGTTGTTCCCTCCTTCATGGCATCTTCCTCCTTTGTATTCATGAATTTCCTAAGGTTCTGGTGAGCAGGGGGACAAGTATCACTGTTTGGCACCAGTACTTAATATAGAGGGGTTTTCCATCTCTCAGTTCAAGGAGGAATATTGGGAATACCCTATATGATCTTGGCAAAACTGACAATCTGGCCCTGGCTGTTTTCTATTCAAGCCTGGACTGTGGCTGCACTTGGTAATGTTTTAAGCAGCATCAAGGGGATAAGGCTTCAAGCGGTTTGCTAAAGTGTTAGCACACATGGGAATTCACTATTTGAACTCATGGGAAAATGTTTATGATGCATTTTGTCACCGTACTGGAACGAAGGGCACATGCTATAGGTGTAGTGTAGCTCAGGCCCCAGTGCCTGATGCCATGAAGTGAAAGAGCTCACTCATTACAATATGAATCAGCTCACTACATTACGTGGCAAAACCGTTGGAGAGGAAAAGTCATTTTCCTTTAATAATAACAGTCTGTAAGAGGCAATCCCAGGTACAAAATGATCAAGTGACCAGAGCCCATTCCATGAAGAATGATAGTGCTTTATGCTCAACACTTCAAGATTAAAGTCCTTAGTTAGCTAAGCATAATGTGAATCAGTTTCATGTATAATGTATTGTGCGAGCCCATAGCCAGTGTGATACAATGTAAGCAATTCCATTTAGTGCAATTTGACTATAGCTAGTACAAAATAATTGGAGTCAGTTTCTAGCATGCTAGAATTTGAGTCAAATATCATCTGGAAAAGTATCTGATACATAATCATATGCAGGGCAAGATAACACACAGTGATGTGGAGCAATAGTTAACATGTTATAATGCAGAAGCCATTCTAATAGGCTACAGTGTGATGAGGAGAGCAGTGTTCTTATATACAGACAAAAGCCTAATACATTATGGTATAGATTGCAGAGCATTAAGGAACAGTACAAATAACTGGGCACAGCTGCACTCGAGGAGGAGGTAAGACCAAATAGCGGAGTTTCCCCAAATATTAGAGCAACTGAATAAACATTTATTGGAGGATAAAACCCCGCTACCCAAGTGAACACTGGAGGCATTTTAGATCATTTTCTCAAATTTCTGAGGCCATATAATGCTGCACCAGGCAATCCGATTGCTACTCAGGAATTCAGGGTTCTATTAATTTCCTTCCAAGATTATTAAAAGCAGTTGTGACAGCTCTATCTAACCCCTTTAGTACTCTGAGTCCCAATTTTACAATCTATTGTGCAAACATTGTAGTCTGAAGACCTATCTTTTCCAAGAGGTTAATAATGTACCATTAGTTAAAGAACTACAGCATTTTAAAGCAAGCCATTAGACACTAATATGACAGATCTTCAAGTAAACATCTTAGGCATTTAAAAAAAAAAAAAAAAAAAACTTCAGAAAACAGGGAAAAAAAAGTGTTTTATTATTGTGACTTGTGAACTTGCTGGGTTTAAATTCAATAGATACTAGTTCAATGAAATTTTATTATTTCTGGTCTTAACTTTTCAGGAGACTAACCGTGTGTACATGAGAAAAGCTCATTTGTGAGCATGTGGTAATCAGTTCTGACTACAAGTTAAAGTCATCCCTGAGCAAACAGAAAACTATTCAGCTTAGCAATAAAGTTAAATAATTATTACCAGGCTATGTGATGAGACTACAATGTGACATTGAAATGACTATGGTGTGATTAGAATAAGAATGGTATATGTCTGTGATGTTACCAGGATGAGGCTATAAAACGTTTGCGATGCCATACTGCTGTGATATGGCTAGTGTCAGAAAAAAATGTGCGCATTATTAACACATACATAAACACACAGTATTTCAGGAGCAGACTGCATTGCACAAAATGCTAGTAGTTCTAATTATCTTCTTTATTAATGGCTATTCGGCTTTGTATTTTAAAGTATGAAAGAATTACGTTCTTAATTCATTCACAGATTTTTTTTTTTTTTTTCCCCCCAGCATTTTGGCAATGAACTTGCTCCTTCTTACCACTTTCTTGACTTTCAATACTGGGGCTGTAGCCATCCTTCCTGCATTACATAATGAACATTTTTCTTAAAACTATTATTAGATTCAGTTCCGTTTGCTACCATTACTTGATGTCATCAAAACCAAGGATCAATCTTTTTTCTCTTTGTCTCAGTAATAAGAGTCTTTTGGACACAAAGGCAAAGCAAAGCAGAGTGAAGGATGTTTAATCTTTACACATCATGAGACTGCAATGAATGCAGCATTCACCTGGTGTATCAATACAGTCTGCATCTGTATGACTGGCAAGGAGAGGTGCATGTATCAGTATGTGCCACATGAAACCAAGCCATGCGAATTAGTGACCTCCAAGAGCTACAAGGAGCTTCCATCTTTAGCTGTGTGCCATTTGTGCATGCATACATGGGAATATAAAGGTAGGTGCCCGCATCCGAAAAATGTAAAATCTTCTGATGCAAAAACTCAGAGCTCCAGCTCACCAATGTGATCAACTGAAAGTGTGTAAATCACCTAGTTGCAGTATGGCACATGGAAAAAGTCAAATACTGATGTTGTCCTTGATCTTGGTGTGCATATATATTTGAAAGCCTGCACTAGAAATAGCAGTTACTTAGCATGGCCACATATCTGGGCACACTAAATTGGACAGGTGCTCTGTCATACAGTTTTCAAGTTTAAGTTGCAAAAAGCTAGCAATAAAAAGCAGTCAAATAAAGGTCCATTCATGCTGCAGAAAATGTAGAGAAATGCACTACATAAAATGCACTACATATATAATGCACAATAATCATCTTCTTGTCACACTTTTGAGGTCACTCATACCATAATACATAGGCATTTTATTACACTGTCTTCCAGGCATGTGATGCTTCTCTGTGGCTAGCCGGATAATTTACCTGTGTCATTTACGGGGAAGGAGAAATGATCACTTTTACTATTTATCAAACCACAGCGAAGAACGCTCTCCAGCTCCCTGTTTATGCAGCCGAAAACCAGAGCACCATCCAGCAGCGCTCCCCTTTCCTCGGGCGCATTCGCCGCTGACCCCTCGGGAAGGGGAAGGAGAAGGGGAGAGGTGCGCGGGCACAAACGGGCGCCGAGACAGCGCTGGCGTCGGAGCACCGTGAATTATAGATGACAAGGCGTGGGTTAAGCGCAGAGCTCGGGAGAGACGCCGGAGCGAGGGCCGCGCCGTGGGTTTATCTTCCCCGGCGCGGCCGCGGAGGACGCGCGGACACCAGCGGGCGGCCTCCGCATACCA